>JACMZG010000008.1:21313929-21364847 GCA_018340805.1 Microvelia longipes | reverse complement strand
CGCCATAAAAACCGTTGGGAATCGGCATCAACAGACCGGATCCTAACCTGGTGGAACATTTCTTTTATGTCTCCATGATAGCAATCGGACGCTGTCGAAAACGTAGTAAACAGTCCGGCAAAGATGTCAAGAGGTCTGGCCCGCTTATCAGTCCATCGTTAAAGCTTACGCCATCGACTTTGGCAGCGGCATCGAACACAAAACGAAGTTTGCCCGGCTTATTTGGGTTCCGCACGCCAAAATGTGGTAAATAAAATGTACGGTCTGTGCACATCTCAGCTTCCTCTCGTGACAACTTTCGTGCATATCCTTTCGTCTCATAATCCTTTATTTTACTGTCATATTCCGCGGCTAAAATTGGATCCTTGTCCATTTTCCGTTCCATGCCCCGAAGTCTAGCGAAGGCGTAACTATAACTTGAAGGATATTGTGTTCATCATTTTTCCACAACAGCCCACTCTCGTAACGGTCACCGATAAACTTGGTGGTCTCTTCTAATACCTTTAATCCTCGTTGGTCTTCCACTGACAGCCTTAGCGTCTGTTTGTCTGATATTGCTCCAAAGTTCTCCATAGAAAAAAATCTTTTACAGCTTGGTGTAGTATATCTTTCTCCTCGTCGTGCCTAATGCAACTAAGGCTGTACTGGTTGTCCACTCTTCCTTTTAAGTCAGCTTTACCATGAAGAACCCATCCCAATTTCGTCCAAGAAAGTACAGGAGCATTTGCTGGTCCTTCAATGACTTTGCGTTGTAATATAAGTTGGCAGTTGTCTTGCCCTATAAGAACTGTTGGTTTCTGATCAGATAGCGGCAATGGCTGATTAAACCCTGATAGATGAGGCCAAACTTGTTTGAATTTCACGCACTCTAAGTTTTGTTGGGGTAAACTTAATCCTTTCATTGTATGGATTCCTGACATCTCAAAACTCTCGTCTTCGTACTTCCCTCTGATCATGACCTTAACCTTTTTTGAGTCATCTTCTTGATGTATTGAACTATTTGTCCAACCTATTTTTAATGGGCATTTCCCCCCCTCTAATCCTAAGAAGTCAGCAATTTCTTGGTCAATTAACGTCACAGTTGAACCATCATCCAGAAGTGCATAGGTTTCTATAGAATTTTTTGGTCCACTTAACACAACCGGACATACCTTTAGCAGTACTTTAGTCTTTAGCCTGCCTACCTGGGTGGATACAGGTTCTGGTGAGATACTTGCAGGTTCGTTATTGGAGCCAACTGCATTTGTTTCTCCACTTTGCTTACTGTTATCGCTCTGAACTGGATCGCTATGCAACATTCGATGATGAAACCTTCTGCCCCCTTGATTCCACATTCTTTTCTTGCACGGCACCTCCTAACTTGATGTCGCCCGAAACAGGAAAAACAGAGGCCTGCCTTGGATATTAAGGCCCACCTTTCTTTAACCAAGGCCTTTCTCAATGCTTTACAAGACTCAGGTTTATCATGCGCCTCGGAGCACCCAATAGCACATTTGGTCTTATCTGTCTTCCATTTGAAGTCCCTGCGCTGAATTAAGATTTACAGCTTCATCAGGGCAAATTATTTCGTCTTCATCTCGATTAGTGTCTTGACTCGTCAGTACTGATTTTGGTTGGCACTTTGGGTTTATTGGATGAGTTTTCTGGAGGCTTGTAGTATAAACTCATGGTGGTTGCTTCAGTCTCAAGCCATTCTGCAAACTGCTTTAGATTTGGAACTGTTATTTGCTTATCTCGTACGTATGTTGCCCAACTATACTTTGAATAAGTTGGTATTTTCAACACCAACTCAGATAGAAGTTGTGGATTCATGAGATAAGCCTCCCGATCTAAGCTAGCAGCAGTAGCAGAAAGATGCTGTACAACTGTTGAAAACTTGATAAGGGATGTCACATCGTTGTCCTTGACTACAGGAAATATTTTTGCTTTTTCTGTAAGCGACTGAATGATAAACTCTGGCCTCCCAAACCTTAACTCTAAAGTCTTTATAATGGTGGCGATATTTGAAGGGGACACAAATAAAGGTTGTACAGCTTGAAGTGCTTCACCTTTTAGCGCGTGTTGCAGCCTCACAAGTTGTTCATCTGGGCTATATTTTTGTTCTGTCCTCCGATATGACGCAATAAAGCTAGGCCATTCTTCAGGTGTTCCAGAAAGGTGTAAGATCTTTTTTAACACGAATTTCACCCTCAATCTTTTTCGATACAACTTCCTTCATCCCGTCTGAAAGGATTTTGGCGAAGTTCATTAACGAATCCACAGGTAGATTTGGAGACACGTTACCTTCGGCATTTCTTGAATAGATGTCACCAACGCGATCAGGTTTTGATTTGGGTAAGGTGGTTGTTAGGAATGGCTGATCATAGGAGTCATCTCGGATTGCTCTTTGATAGATGTCATTCACGCATCGTGATTCATTATGGAATTCTCTAGGTACTGAACCTTCATACGTATGACATACAGCGTCTTCCCTTACCATCGTATTCTCCACTCTCCGGCTTGACTGACTATAAACACTATTATTCGACAACCACTCATTCACTTTTACTATTGATTTAGCCTCGGTTCTATTTGAAGCAACAGATATTGCAGACGTAGACGCGACCGAACTCCTCTCTTCTGCTAATCTCACTTTTTTAAGTTCAAGGCGTTTTTTTACTAACAGCTGCTGAGCCTCCAACTCGGCCTTAGCTACCTTTATCTTTAATAAATCTTCCTCAGCTTGCAACTCAGCCTCCATAAGTTTAACCCGGCTTGAATTGCTAATTCTGCTGGAAGTAGGTTTCTTACTAGAAGACATAGACCTTGTGGGCTTAAAACCTAAATTATTGCTACAAGATGGTTTAGGGATATCTAAACTGTCAATATTGTTCTTATCTTGAAGTTCCTTATTATGACTCTTCCCACTATTATCATGCTTAGCACTGTCCTCTTTAACGTCTCCCTGGCGACTGGGCAGGGCGAGTTCTGGTGCTAAGGTCATCGGAACATTCCAGTAGAACAATATTTAACAGGAGTAATACCTTTCTTATTCCTTTGGCTTCTTCTTAGCGGCAAAGACATCTCACAAAGTTTTAGTATATCGCGGCACGTATACTAGATCAAAACTTACGAACGGGTTTCGGCACCACTTCTGTTAAATTCTTAACGACCTATTATATAAAAGAACTAACAGAAACTTTTAACTAATATAATGTACGAAATTATTATAAGTCAATACAATCTGTCAAACTTTAAAATCAAAATAAAAACGAATTATTTAACAAGAAACGTATATCGTACAATCTGTATCGTGATTGACCACCCGATCATCAAGCTTATCTAAATAGTCGTAGAGTTTTAATCTTGCTTGTGCCGTAGTATAGGCTGCCAAAACAACAACATTCACAGTGGGGAGTATAATTGAAACCATTCTTCTTTGTATTCCCAGTTAACAATCACCGTCGTGTCATTTATTATAGTTATATGATTCACTGAATAGCTGTATCCGACATGATTTTAAAAAAATCCTCCCAATTGTTAACTATTGTTACATTTTGGTTTGATTTTTCTCTTTGACCCAACTTACCCCAAAAGCTAGTGATTAAGCTTTTTACCCAACAGTCTTAAGCCAGGATTAAATTCTATTTCGTCCGGGTTAAGTTTAACGCCTTCTTTTTCTAAATATTCTTGTATATACTGGTTTTTCGCTTCTTGATTTGAACAGTGAAGAGGCCAGCCAGATACCTGTTGCTTAATCCTCAAAAATTTGTTTATAAAACCAGTAAAAAGCCCCTCGGTATCTTTGTTGCACTGAATAGTTTCATACTTCCATATTTCATAAATATGTGCAACGTGATATCCTTTTTCTACGGCTTTTTTAACTTCATCTATGACCCATGTCCCAGTTATTGCTCTCTCTTCCACACTATGATCACATTTTTTCTTTAAATCTTCACTACAGGAGCGACAAAGCGAAAACATTAACCTACCGTTACATTTCATAGGTAATACAGGGTGATACAAGTCTTGCGGCGGTAATATTTTACATTTAATTAGACCTTCTGTACAATTTAAATTCAGTTGACGACATTTAACATCACCGACGTAAATTTCTGGGTGACCCACGGGATATTTACCGAACTTATTCACACAAGGGTATAACGAACATACGTCTACATACTTTATCTTTTCGTTTTCTTTTACTTTATAGTAAGTTTTAGTAGCACCAGTCCTTCCTCCGTAAAAACTATCCCTAGGATCAAGAGGTAAATTTGTAATCAACGGGTGTGTATGAATGTACTTTTTGATATTGCAGTCTTCTTCTAGTTCTTTTTTAAAGTCACATTCCCATTTTTCAATGACGTCATAACCCTTACTTCTTAAACGCTCGATTTTCATACTGGTTCCGATGAAACGCTGCTCCATTGTATCCATTGGGTCATCATGAACGGACTCTTTTCTATTGTACCGAATACATCTCGGACATCCATGATAAAAGCACCCGTGAAATTCAAACACCTGATTAGTGTCTTTACAATACCCGTCAACTTTTACACCAGCCACCGTAACCTCTTTACTTTTGGCAGCATGAATAATATCAATTTTGTTTTTACATTCCTCCCAAAGCAACCACTGCACAGCTCTGCTGCCAGGATATCTCGCCAGCGGTATCCTTTCTTCGGTATTATTCCTATAGTATCTTTTTTTAAGAAATTCCTTCTAAACACTTTATTACAAGCCGAAGGAAGATTACATGCCTCTGTAAAAGGACATACGTCTCCTTCTTGCATAATAAGCTTTCTAAATTTCTAGCATGACTGCGCTAAAATTTCTACATCGGATATATTGTGTATCCGCTTTTGGGAGTGCACTTAAAGCCATTGGGAAATAGTTTATACTATCCAAAAATTTAACATTGCCAACAGTCATTGAAATCAAACTGGAACCCCTTGTTATTAGTCCCGGTGTTAAAGTTGTTTGTGTTAATATATAATTTAAAACAAACTGATGATCGAACCGCCCGCCGTTATGTGCTATTGCAATCACATCTTTGAATTTCTTTCTTATAGTAAGAAGGTGGTGGGTAAACGGTGTTACAGGGTCATCGCATTTTACTATTTGTAACCTAACACCACATAGTTTACAAACTTGAACATCAGTCTCTAGACATTCATAACAATATCGCTTAAAAACACACAAATTAGCCTCATGAAGTAAGCTTTTGTTTTCTAAAGCTTTCTCCTGTCTGGTTTCTAGATCATAGATCACAAACAAAAAATCTTTAGTTTTGGGTTTCCCGAGATCTTTTTGCATATAACATAGGTGTTCGGAAGGCTGATGTTTATTACATATTTTACAAAACACTTCACCACAAAAATGTTTTCGACTAGACTTAATAGTTTTAAAACATTTATCACATTGTGTTATTTCCTTGCATACAATACTTTTCTCTAGGGAACCATGTTTCCGGTGGTTTTCGAAACACTCTTTACTCCTAAATTGTCTACGACATTCATCATATTTTATTTTCGTGATGCTAATACAAGCCGGTGATTGCTGACAAGCCGGGCATTTACTTTGACAGCGGTGTGCATTTTTATGGTCATACGGCACATGATACTTTTCACAGTAATTATTACACACAAAGGCAGCAGTCAAAGAAATAATAACATGTAGTGACCATCGTGAAATAGTAGGTTTAAACATTTACCAGCACCCGTATTCCCTAGGAACAAATCATCCCTTCCTTTAGTAGCGTAATAATAAACCGCTATGTCATAGCCTTCAAGGAACTCTTGAAACTTTTTTAATTCCGGAATCCCGCAACCTTCTTCAGGTATTAAAACTCCAGCCTTTTGTATCAATTCTAAACTCAATGTAGTTTGAATGTTTTTTGTATTTAATCTAATTTTATTATAATCGGGACACTCGTCTAATCGACTTTTTGATACCACTAAAGCCCGAGGCAGACACAAGTTATCCGTATTCTTTATTGTAATAATACCTTTCCTCTTTGCGCATTCTTCGGTAAAACTGTTAAATTTTCTGGGTCTCATACCTTTTCCGGTAGGCATACGTACAGTTGTTACGCTCAGACAGAAATTATCCGATTCCAAAGCCATAGAATTGGACTGATAAAGATCAGAAATAACTTTCCAAACATCTTCGAATGTTACGTCACGAGCCTTCTGAAATTTAAGCCAGCCTTCTCCTCGTAAAAAATCTTTGTTGCAGAAAGCAAATCCTAAATAGTCATCAGGTTTAATATCTTTTGTTACCTTAGCAACTATTTGCTCGACGGCTTCTTTGGACGGACTCAAAGGAAGAACTTATAAAGTTTGTTCGAAAGACAGAAGTTGAAAGGGGGATTTCGTTTGGCTTCAATTCAAAGGGGTCAATTCATATCAAATGTCTCAGACTAGAATGATTGAAATTGTGTGTGTGTGTATGTGTGGGGGTGTGTGTGTCTGTTATCATCGTATCTCCTTGTGTATCCATGCTAGAGAGTTGAAAAATAACTCTACTGCTGTAGCTGTGCTATTTTGGAACAGACATCATTAACCCGCAATAATGACTCTGCAAAAATGTCAAAAAATCATAAAAAGCAGAAAAATGATGTGATCGGATTGAGATTTGGCACACATGTGGCAATGTATAAGACTAACATATGTTTCATCTCATTATCAGCATTAGTACAATTTTCTTCAAATTACTTGATTAGAATTGTAAAAATTCAGATAATGGTTCAATTGAGTTTAATTTTGGTATTTTTATTTAATACATAATTACTTTAAGTTTCGTTTCAATACGACTAGTATATTCATGATTTTAGTTGGATCATAAAAATTAAGCAGCATTGAGCGTGGTCATTGCTGTATGGGTGACCGCTGACAATGATACGGATGCATTTACTATCTGAGGACGAGTGAAGCGAGTCTGAAGACAGGATGCAGTATAAATTTGGCGAATGGAATGTTCTGAGGACGAGCGAATCGAGTCCGAAGCAGGGAGGATGAGCATAGCGAATCCAATGTGATGAAGAAAAGCTCCGACTTTTTAAAATTGACATTTTGCTAGGTGTCATTAGTAAGGTCGATCGAAACTATATTGATTAAGGTCAGCTTAACCGGACCATAAATATGCATATTTCCATATCGATAACTCTACGTCGACAACCTCTTCGACATCCTTTGAGCTCAATGGTGCAAAAGAGATGGGGGATAGTGAGAAATAAAATAAGGCCTAATATATAGATAAGCCTAATATAGATCGGCCTATGGATAAGCCTAATATATCAATCAGTTCTGAGAAATAAGTGGCCCTGACACGGTGAGGCGACCACTCAGGGCCATTCAAATAAAAATTTTCTAAATGCATGGTAATACGTCATGTAATAAAAAATAATAATTAAACAAGAAATAATAAAATTCTTTTTGGATTGCGCAATATCTTACTTATCAATGTAAGTTTTGCCAAAAATTTAGTATATATTTAATAACCTGAGCAGTAGCGTCACAACTTGTAATTTAATTTTTCAAATTTTCAAAAAAAATGCGCATATGTATTTCATTAATTATACACTACACGGCACACATTTTTAGCGCATTTTTATGATGAATTCGGAAAAATTAAATAAACAAAAACTTAAGCAAAAATTGAATCTTTATTGCTTAAGGTTCCCGCTTATGCTTTATAACTTGAGCGGTAGCATTAGTACTAGTTAGTATTTTTTTCTTGATTTTTTCAAAGAAAACGTGCAAATACCTGGTCAAAGATAATCATTGAATCATCTTTAAATTTGATCAAATAATAGTATGCGATGCTATCTTTGGGAGGATGAACATATTGTTTTATAACTAAAAGGACAAATATGGGGGTTTCCTTTGGAAAATCTAGAAAAATGAGTAACTAGTACCAATGCTACTGCAGAAATTATAAACGGGAAACTGAAACAAGAAATGGATTGTTATGCACAGAAGCACGAATTTAAATTGGCCGGACATGGAGACCCCTGCTCTAGAATTTTATTACTTGTGGGAAATAAGAGTACAATAGCAAGTCTATTGATTTCAGAATGGTATAAACAGTAATTTGATTTAGTATGCCTAGTAATTCTTGAGAGAAGGAGTTCATCTAATAACACTCGATTGATATTAGATGTGAGTAATAATACATTTTTATGCTTCCTAAGATTTTTTTTGTATCACATACCTAGTCAGTCACTATAATGGCGTAAAAGTATAAATCTAAACATACAATTTGTAATTTGGGACCAAATGACTCAACCTTAGACTAGTACAAAATCTAGGACCTTTTGATTTTCGATAAGATGCTATGGATTCTTACAAAGATTATTTTACATTTTAGATGCTTATTCTAGAATTTATCGCCTCAAACAAGTGGATACCTTGAAACTTCTTTACAGAGCCGATTTGTTTTCAGCTCTGTGGAGAAGCAGTATACATTTTAATCAGAAAAGTAGTTTTCTGATAAAAAGCGCTGACAGTTACCCAGCTCACTAAAGATTCGCTTTAGACTCGCTTCACTATTCCTCAATAGTTAAGGATACCTAGTAACTTAAGTAAACCTAACTTTGGGCTCTACGCTCGTCGAAAGAATGCCTTGGTACCCAATATATATTGTAGTGGTGTTTTTCTGTCCCGCTGCGCACAACTTTTAAATAATGAAAACCAAGAAGTCTCTCCACAAAACTAACTAAACTTCATTGGCAAAGCGCTTTAAACATACAAAGAGACCATCATTAATGCAAAACCGTAGAGATTTTAAAAGGAAGAAGAAAGATGTAATGTTTTTTTATTTTATGTTTTTATGTTTTTTTTACTATTTTAAGTTAGACTTTGATCTTAGTCCGACTCTTAGTAGTAAAAAACATTAGACTCATTCTTCTTCCTTTTTAATATCTTTTGCTGATTGTTTTGCTGGAGAGACTTCTTAGTTTTCATTATTTGTAATGACCTCCATTCACGCTCATTTTAATCACTCAATTATTTTGGTTTCATAAAGTATATATAACCATTAAATAATATAGGAGGAGATTTTTGTTACTTTGACAAGGGCTTAAAACATTATCCGTGGTTATACTTAGCAGTTTAGTTTGTATTAAAATAAATACAAAATAGAATAAATAAAAACGTTGAAACAAAACGGTTTTTGACAGAGGTAAACAGGTGCTATCGTGTCAATTTATGTATCGCTGTTTAAGTTCTATACTTTAAGATAATCGGGTAACTCTATTAGCTTGCCATGCTTGATAGACGCCCCAAAACATATGTATATATCTATTTATATTTATTATGACGTTTTTAACTTGCACTATGTGAATATTTTGAAAATTCATTAAACGAAGGAAAATATTGCGATCTGATTGAGATTTTCCTCGCATGAAGCAATATATAAGAATAACATACTGTGCCAAGTGGCATTTTATCATCAGCATTAATTTAACTTTTATCATATGACTTGTGTATGTTTATTAAAAAATTGTTAAATAATATAATATATTAAATAATCGGGAAATAATATAATTGAGTTGAAATTTAGTACAAGTAAATAACGTATTAAATAAGTACACCGAGTTTCGTTTAAATAGGATAAGTAAATCATTGTTTATAGTTCGATCATAAAAGTTAAGCTGCATCGAGCTTGGTCAGTGCCTGGATGGAAGACCACTGTGGATGAAAAGGATGACTTTAATATCCCAGGCCGAGCGAAGGATAAACCAACGACTTGTATTTACTAAGGACGAGCGATGCGAGTCCGAAGTAGGGTGGATTCCGAGGTATCCCGTACCCGATTATTTTTAAATAAATTACTTTATTATCCTTATTTTCTCTTACATAATGCTCATTTTCTCATATGAATTATTAATATTTTTATTAATTTTAATTGAAACATTAACAAAAAGTGTAAAAAATGTTTGTTATCTTTTTAACTGCAATTTTTTAATACGTGATATTCCTCTAATTGGGTATAGTATTGACGTAAGTATCATTGTTACATTTTTCAGCAACTATAAATTAAATTATTTAAATAATTTAGCTTATTTTTCATGTTCAGTGCTCCTAATGTTGAGCAGAACAACTGGTCAATCTATTATTACATTTAAGTATAATAAATAAGCCATTTATTGGGTCATTGATAATAAATACTCTTCACTTATTTTTTTTAACAATAGGGTCTTTATTGGCAAAAGTACATACAATATTTATTTTGTTTAGGGTAATTTGTACCTTATTTTTTTTTTATTTTTAGTATAAATTTTGGTTATTTTTTGGGGTGTGATGTGGTTTATTGGGTTAGAATAATTTCAATTTTTTCAGGATTGTCAAAAGATTTTGAATATTTAACAAAGTTTTTATTGGACTGTTAAGAATTAAATTCTAGATTGATTAATGAAGACTTTAGTCCATAAGCATTTTTTATTTACATAAACATTAATCAAAAAAGGTCTGAAGTCTTCAATTATCAACCTAGGATTTTGAATAGATTTCTATTGTAAAGGTAGTTTTTCAGGAGCGTCAAAGAGGGCTTCCTATACAGACTGTGGACAGGTTTTTGATGAAACAACCTTGCATCTACCTGTAAGATAAGGAAACCAAAGAAAAACCTTAAGCAGATTGATCGGACACGCGTCCTGGGAGTAAAGGTTAGAGTTATGTGTTTTATCTTTTACGTTTGGGGTTTAAATGTTGGGGTTTGGTTTGCAATTTTAGTTATTTTTCCTTTGTATAACAATGGCAAATGTTTAAAAAAAATGCTTCAATTTTATAGAAATCCCACATCTTTATTGAAAATTTAAACAAAAAATCTTAAAATTAAATTTGTTTTGAAAACTAAAAAAGTATGAACGTAGAAGATTTTCTACAAAATAAGTAGAAAAGTAGAAGGTTTTAAAAAAGTAGGAATGTAGGAGGTTTCCTACTAAAAAAGTAAGAAAGTAGGAAGTTTTTCTACTAAAAAAGTAGAGAAGTAGGAGGTTTACTACTAAAAAAGTAGAAAAGTAAAAAAGTAGGAGATTTCTTACTAAAAACGTAGGAGATTTCCTACTAAAAAAGTAGGAGATATCCTACTAATAAAGTAGGAGATTTCCTACTAAAAAAGTAGGAGATTTCCTACAAAATAAGTAGGAAAGTAGGAGGTTTCCTAATAAAAAAGTAGAAAAGTAGGAGATTTCCTAATAAAAAAGTAGAGAAATAGGAGGTTTCCTACTATAAAGTAGGAAAGTAGGAGATTTTCCTACAAAAAAGTAGAAATAGGAGGTTTACTACTAAAAAAGTAGGATAATAAGAGGTTTCCTTATAAAAAAAGTAGGAAAGTAGGAGGTTTCCTACTAAAAAGTAGAATGTATGAGAGAAAGTAAGTAGAGATTTTCCTAAAAAAGTAGAAAAAAGTAGAGAAATAGGAGGTTTCCTACTATAAAAGTAGGAAAGTAGGAGATTTCCTACTAAAAAAGTAGTAAATAGGAGGTTTACTACTAAAAAAGTAGGATAATAAGAGGTTTCCTTATAAAAAAAGTAGGAAAGTAGGAGGTTTCCTACTAAAAAGTATGAATGTATGAGGTTTCCTACTAAGAAAGTAGAAAAGTAGGAGATTTTCTACTAAAAAAGTAGAAATGTAGGAGGTTTCCTACTAAAAAAGTAGAAAAGTAGGAGATTTCCTAATAAAATGTAGAAAAGTAGGAGATTTCCACATAAAAAGTAGGGAAATAGGAGGTTTATAGAATAGGTTATTATAGAACTTTAAGCTTATTTGTTTAAATTTTCTAGTTTTTAGGATTATTTTAAATAGTTTATTTTCTTTACGAATTTAAGTGTACTTATCATATTTTTACTTTTACACATTTATACCAAAGGTATATTGGACAAGTATTGTGTTTGCGAAAAAATCCAAACCGGAAATTATCCGTTTCATGTGTTTTTAAGACCTCCTGAGTGGTTTTTACAAAGTTAACTGTCAGTATGTGTGTGTGTATTATCATCCAGCTCCCAATTTATTTATGTTAAAGACTTGAAACATTTGTAAAAAAATCAGTCTACCACTGTAATTATGATTCAGAAAAATAAGCCTAAATAACCTTTTTAAATGACTTTTAAATATTTTAATATTTAATAACATTTAATATTTAAAAATGGTTTTAAATTTCAGTATATATTTGGTGAATTGCATATCCTGAGAACGAGCGAAGCGAGTCCGAAGCCGGGAGGATGAGCGTAGCGAATCTGATGTGATGAGGAAACATTTCGAGGTACTCTGTACCTCGATTTTTTTAACTTTGAGAAGAGTAGAGTTTTGATTTTCTAGTTTTGCTTAGGTTATCTTGAATTTTGGTTTCATGGTATAATTTTGAGCGTTCTGTTTTGTATTTGGGATGGTCTAGTGAATATGATCTACTCTTTTGTCTATTGCTGGGCTGGTGTGATATACTGGGAAGTGGGAGTCGCTTGATCTAAGCTTGGAGTGATACTGAATGCATCTCTCATGTTGACTTAACCTGTTTATCTTGGAAATATATCTCTTTGATGATCGTGATTTCTAGAGCCAGGAAGTTCCTGCAAAGTTTTGCAGGAAATTTCTTAATGATTTCTTTAAAAGTTCTACCCTTTTCTGTTTCTTTGTTGAGTTTATTGTCCCAGCCTTCTAACATTTTTGTTTAATATAAGATTGCTTCAAGGTATTTTATATTCCGATACTCTTGTTGGTTTTTCCTCATATATGGTCAGCCTGGATATTTCCCTGGACTCCAGAGTGTAATTTTACCCATATGAAGTCTGTTTGTTCTGCCAGGCTTGTTAGTTTATTCCTTGTGGATGTGTATACATATTTAATCCATTTTGGAAGTGAGAGTAATGTTGGATAGTTTTTTTTAAGTATTTCCTGGTTATCGAGCAATACTTTTTATAAATGTGAGAGGGTGTGAGATTGCTGAGATTTCTAATGTAAATATGTTAGTGTACTGTGAGCATAAAAAACTTTGAAATCGTTGGTAGATCTGATATTAACTGCCACTAAGCAGTTGGGTATTAAGAGTTATTTAAAATAAATCGAGTATTTGCGCCGCTGCCAATCCAGTATTTGTCAAAATATGTGATTTTATTTAGATAAAATTAAATATATCAGTTGATAATACCTAAACAATAATGGTAAGACTCAATCATACTGCACATTAATAGTTGAGACTTATTTTAAAAAGTCTAGGACTGCTTGCGTACATTATTAAGGATCTAATGTTCCACGAGGTATATTTATTTATTTTATTAAATCTTGGGAATGTAAAAGTAGGAAATATATTAATTCAATACGTACTCGTATAAACGGCTTTGTATCGACAAATGTACGGGTATGTAAACGGGTATGTATCGACTCCGGATCACTCTTATTCAACTCACGAGCCCAAAAAACATCGAAAACGACTCCCTACTTTAAATATATGGTTTATCAGCCGTATTTTAGACTTTTCTGGTTTGGTTTTTTCTGGACTACCGTTTTTTGACTTTTTAGTCTCTTAGCGTAGTCATATCGACTTTGGACAGATTTTATTTTATTCAGCATCAAAAAACACATATGAGTAGTTTTTATGGAAGGTTCTGAAAGAGTTTTTTATTTTGCTGCTCTTGTAATTCCTGTTACTGTTTCTAAAGACTGGTAGTGTTTATATAGGAAGAGAAGACAGGTCATTTGTCGCACAATTCTATATTTAAGTAATTGAGTTTTTGAATAAAGGACCTGACCTCTGTTCTCTGTCTTTATAAAGCATAATTCTTTTTTTGTTTTTTTTTTTTTATTTTTGGATGGTTTGTAATGAACCATAATTTTGGTTTCCGGTAATTTTTCATAATTTGTTTGGACTTTTTGGTCCTTTAAGTAGTCGTATTGACTTCAGCGTCCCAAAAAGCATAAATTAAAACTTTTATGCAGCGAAAAATATTCTTGCATTTTGCCGACTCTTTGAAATGTTTGCTGGCTCAGCAAACCAGGTTAATGACGTTACAAAAATCTGTTTTTAAGAGGGTTTGTGTCCTCTTCAAGGTTGATTTTTGTACCAAGTTTGAATAAAAAAGATTAATCCGTTCGATATATAGCGTGTTTACAAGGTTCGATTCCGGCTATGACGCTTTTTTCCAAAGGCTACGTTAAAAATTAGGTACGCTTTGTTGGCTTTATACATTGCGTTCATTATTAACGCAATAATAATTAATGAATTTATAACAAGATTAGTTTAATGTAATTTAATTCATACAGGTATGATTTATAAAATTTTCTTTCAGTTTAAGAGCGTTGCAAGCAAGGAGAAATAGGAGACATTTTAACAATAATTAAGTTCTCAAATCATAAAGGTTCTTCAAAAGTGTAAATATATGTAAAGCCTAACTAACTATAAATTACAGGCGAGCCGAAACAAAGACAGGCAAGCCAAAAGAAGGATTATTTCCAATTTTGAAATGCTTAATATTTTTTTTTTCGATTAGTGGCGTTACGGGGGACTAGAGTGCTAGTACATCATATGCATACTGATATACAGGCACTATATGGGGAACGGGTCTGGAGCTGGTGATGTTTTTACGCTTTTTAATAGAGTAGTGGGCAATAAAAAAATGTATATGAGCCCGAAGGGCCCAAAAAAAATTGTAAAGCGCCAATTTAGACCTTAATTACCATTCTATTTCATATTTTTCTCCCCACTAAAAGTGACGCTTTAACTCCTCTTTTTCTTATTATTATACTCTCTTTCTTATTTCTTATACTCTCTCGCTTTCTTCCTCTTTTCTTTTATCTCAATGCATGAGATAAAGAAATAGGAGCAAGCTTATACTCCCATGGCTATAGTAAAAAAAGGCGCGAAACGCAGGAAAATTAGCCAAGTATACTCCTCAACTTTCTTCTGTGCTTGACGTTCGGTAATTGTCTTGATTTAAGTAACTTTTGTATGCACGAGATTTTCTCAGCAAAGAAGCCGAAGACCTCTTGTTTTTATTGACACCACACAAATTTCAAAAAGTCAGAAATCTTCAAACATAAAAATCGTGCAGAATTTTTTTACACATGTACTATTATGTATAGGTTAACAAAAATACATTTATTACATTATTTATTGCATATATTACATTTGATTATCAGAATTATTTCAGGTGTTATTGATTGACATATACAAAATAATGTAAAAAAATCAAGTTTTTGATAAATACATTTGAAAATTCGCTTATATCGTGGCAGTATGTCACTTATATAAACTAACTCGTTTATATAACGAACTAAATCACTACTAATATAGTTCGTATAGTTCTGCTTTAGTATTGTTGTACCTAATATTTGATTGAGTCTTGTTTGAATATTTTTATTTTAGTTTTGTTTATTATTTTAATTTCAAAATTTGGCTTGGAGAAACAAATCTATAATTTTCTTGTTCTTATATTTTGCACACTCTATGAATAAATAAATAAACGGGAGTTCAAAAAATCGGTACTACAGAAGTGAATGTTCAACAGGTTATTTCAAACAAAAAATTACAAATTGATTCTGACCTAATCCTTAAACTTTTTCCCAGATGGTCAAATTTCACAATGTTTCAATTCCTGCCGACCTTATCCTCATCAAATTGCCGATTGTGGCTTGAGTTATAAATCCAACTTGGAAATATTGTCATTATTAGAATGCTAAGACATGTACCATAAGACCTCCGGGTTAAGTCATCACTCTTACTTAAATACCCATTGAGAGAACAAGTTTCTAGCCAAAATGCATCCTAAAAAGCCATATTTCTTTGTAAGAAGGTATACAAGAAAATCACATTTAAATGCTCTCTGTATTTTTGAGTTATTTGGTTTAGAACAAGAATTTTGGTTTGAATTTAATATTAATATTAATATATTATTAATATTGTAATATCAATGGTTTATATTAGTGATGACTGAAAAAAGGAGATTGATTTGATTTGATTATAGCCAAACTAATTGATTTGTGTGTGCTTCGCAACATAAGAATTACATTTTTATATATTTGGAATATTATAGCGTTATCAACCCAATTTGAAGTTATATAATTTAAAAAATAAATTAACATTATTTTTTTCTGAAGAAATTAGGAATAAACTGTATATTATATGTTTCATTACATTCTTACGTTGCAATAATTCATGCTTTATTATGTTTCAGATGGCTTGGGTACTATGGTTGGACTTTTTAGCAAAAATAGCCTTTTTAAGAAAAATATTACCATGTTTTGGCTATTTTTTCAAATTTTCGTGTTTTTTGATTCTAAGTTTAATATCAGCTTCCATATTTTTACCTGTTATGGTGTTCAGGCCAATGGACTTCAGAAATACAGAGTAAGTTTTTAACTTTTTAGTTTTAATGAATCTCTGGAGGAAAATAAATATAAGATTGGAATTCTTATATAAATATAAGAATATATATTCTGAAGTGGAGGAGTTCGAAAGGGATTGCAAGACATATAAAACCAAAATCGTCTAGGAACTCTTACATTCATATACACACAAATAAATAAATAAATAATATATTATATATATATATATTATATATATATATATATATATATATATATATTTATTTATTTACATTTATGTTTATATTTATTTGTGTATGTGGACTACTGCGCCAGATTTTTTTTAGCATGAAAACAGCGGGAGTTATGCCTTACTCAGACATATGTCCACAGTCCACACACACACACGCAGACAGTATGATAAAATTCTTTCAGGTCGTCTTAAAAATGCCAAAATATTCAAACTTGGTTCATGTTATGTTTTTATTAATTTCCAGAATGCCGAATTGGGGATTTCGTCAGATATCGAAGTTACTTAAACTGAAAT
The DNA here is from genome assembly GCA_018340805.1 of Microvelia longipes. Lineage (NCBI taxonomy): Eukaryota > Metazoa > Arthropoda > Insecta > Hemiptera > Veliidae > Microvelia > Microvelia longipes. The sequence continues at coordinate 21,348,019 of JACMZG010000008.1, read as the reverse complement.
GGACAATAGTTGGAAAAGAAAATATTGTAAAGAATCAAGGCTGTGTAGTTGTTATTAATCATCAAAGTAGTTTAGATCTGTTGGGTATGTAGTTACTTAGTCGTATTATACTTCCCGCAGCAACCAAGCCCCCCAGCAGGGCAAATTAAATGTAACCCTTTTCCGGGGTAAAAAATAGCTCTCTTATAGTAAAAATGTGTCTCTTGAAAAGAAACCAGGCAAATCGTCCGCAAGCCTGGCGAATTTTCTTTAAACTACATGCTTTCTTGCTTATATTCAAGTTTTGCTTGATGCAAAGTAATGGGTTTCGTCAAGACTCGAACATGGGGTCTCGTGATACGTAGTCCAACACCTTGGTACCAGCAGTCTGACCAAGTTTGAATCAACAAATAAATCACTGTTCATGAAGATCCTAGACCTAGTCCAGGGAAAAGGATAGTTCTGACCTGGACCAATTGAGGGGATGGGGTCCATTCCTCAACTCAAAACCCAATCATTAATAATTAATAATAATACTACTTAAAATAGATTGATGTCAAATGATATAATTGAAGTTTGTTATATTGTTTAAGAGAGAGATACCATACTTATAAGAGAGATAAATGGTACTCATAGAACCCTTGTCCTTCTTGCCCCCACCCCCACCCGAACTAATAAATTCAATAACTTGAAATAACAAATCTCTTAACTTTCTGTTTTTAACGTAATAAATTTAGACTCGCGAACCAGCTATATAATTTGAAACACAAAAGAGCTCAAAAAATGATAGTATAATTTGTTATAAATTTATTAAGTGTTTGTTTGTTTACTTAATCAACCATATTCAGATTCAACAGGTTTATAAAAATTGCTGTAATAAACTGTAAAAATCGAGTACGGGGTACCTCGGAACTTTTCCTCATTACATCGGATTCGCTACGCTCATCCTCCCGGCTTGGGACTCGCTTCTCTCGTCCTCAGATAGTAAATGTATCCGTATCATTCTCAGCAGTACAGCACTGACCACGCTCAATGCTGCTTAATTTTTATGATCCAACAAAAATCATGGATATACTTGTCATATTGAAACGAAACTTAATGTACTTATTTATTATGGTATACACAAGTACCAAATTTCAACATAATTGGATCATTTCCCTTTTTTTTAAATTTTAAAAAACGTACACAAGTCATTTAATAAAAATTAAACTAGAACTATGAGATGAAGTTTGGCACATATATTAGTCTTATATGAACAAAGATTCTATTGAAGCTTATGACTTCTGTTTTAAATCCAAGTTCTTTTGAGCTAGAGCTCCTTGGAATTAGAGGCACTTAAGGTCTACTGTTAATGAGATGAAGTTTGGCACATATATTAGTCTTATATGAACAAAGATTCTATTGAAGCTAATGACTTCTGTTTTAAATCCAAGTTCTTTTGAGCTAGAGCTCCTTGGAATTAGAGGCACTTAAGGTCTGGACGTGACCTAACTGGTATAGTTATAATCTAGATCATTGTAATGTTTTCAGTAAATTAAATAGTTCTAAGATTTGATTGTGAAAACTGCACAGCAAATTTTAACAATAAATACTTCAAAACAAACGAATAACTTCGATAATAAGAGTTTAAAATTTGCTGGTGGCTCTATGTTTCAAATCTTTTTGGATGATTTACAGAATTATATCAACTAATTAATGGCTTTATAGCCGAAACGTCACAATAATCGTCGTTTTTTATTACCACCCTATAGGACACAATCTTCTCTTAAATTAACTAATAGCAAACAAATATTTAATGGCTCACAGAGAATTTATTAAATTTAAATTATCTGTTTTACTGTAGTTGTATCTAATCGAGGTTTTTGTTTCTTCTTCACCCACAAAATGTATTTGTAAAAATTTAGTCGTATTATTTTCTTGAGGAAGTAAAGTACCAACTCAGTAATATATATGTGCCTTCCTGTATTTCATAAAATCCAATTGATGTCATAGCTAAGGAGTTATTATGTGATCTTATTCAACTAAAAAATATTTCTTTACAGACATATTTACCAGATAATTAGTCGATTAAAACTTTAGGCATCTCTAGCAAAGGTGGTAGTTTTACTTTCCTTCGCGGCAGCAAAAGCCCGAACCATAATAAAATGATATCATATTTTTGTTACTTAATTTCCTTTTTCTTGTATAACCTTCATGAGCTACATTTATTTCGGTTCTTCTCCCCAAATTGCTTAGTCCTTCTTAGCGTGTCAATATTATCATAATGACCTTCTTACTCTTTTAAATTTTCATTGATTAAAAAAAAAAAAATTGGCAAAATAATGTCCAAACAAATAATACAAGAGTAATTTATATGCTATACGATAGCTAAGTTGCTTCTCAACGTATAAATGGACAAAACTATAAATAGACACACTATACAGCACAAAGTAATTTTTAATGTATTTTTCAAGCAAATCCATTCAGCGTTTGTTTTGATCTAGAACTGACCTTTTTATAATATTGATGAAGCTATGTCAGTCTCGTTCTGCCTGCAATGTGCTGGTCAATCGCTCGGGTACCATTCGCACCTCGTTTGATGATACCACTGTTCTATTTCGGCTAGACAAGTTTATAGACCTGCCCAGCAGTCTTTATGCTACAGGACAGTATGATAACTAAGTGGAATTTTGAGTGTATTTGGACCCATCTAATTCTCAATCAGGAAGATTGGGATTTAAGGACTAATTATATCATTTATATGCTCTACATAATCAGCATTCATATAAATTTATGTTTAGGGTACGCATAAAAAAGGAAGATATGTTAAAATGTTACCAACGATATTATTTTAAAGTGTTGAGAGAGGGGAGGAGGAGATCAATAAAAACAGGCCCCGATAGTCTTGTTTTCCTCGATGAACATAACCATGTTGATTCATGTTACAATCTGCATTGAACGAATTAAAATTCTCCCTATTCGTTAAAACATTTGTTTTTTTTAGTCTTAGCAGAAATATGGCCTGCTTTAGAAAGGTGTGTCTATTCATCGAAAAAAGAAGTATTTTATCTTTGGCCATTTGGACTCGCAGCTTGGCTCAGTGGAACTGTATTTATTGACAGATCAAGTAGGCAACGATCAAGAGATACTATGAACAAGGTAGCGGAAAATATAGCAACTCAAAAGGTGATTTAACTTATATGGGCAAGATTTAAGTATAGCTTATAATTTGTAGGTACTTCTAACACAAATGATTAGAATTTTAATATTAATAAATAAAATGATTAATATAAGTAATAAATATGAAAACTCCTATTACTGTATTTATTAACACGTTAATTAATGTAACGAATCCAGGTATTTAAAGGGGTTTTTAGCGAATTTCCTTTGGGAAAAAATTCGCTAATAGGATAGGCGTCATGGCGGAAGTCGAACCTTGGACCACAATACAAATCCGTTTCGGAGGTCTCTGTGACGAATAAATAGGTTTCGTAAAACTTTATATATGTATATATATATACACACACACACACAACACACACCACACATATATATATATTATATATATATATATATATATATATATATATATATATAATATATATGTGTGTGTGTGTGTGTGTGGGTGGGTGTGTGTGTGTGTGTGTTTCTTGGCACTTTCTTGTAAACTCGTTATCTTTTTAACGGATTAATATTTTTTTTAACAAACTTGGAGCAAAAATCAACCATGGCCAGGACACAAACCCTAATAGAAACCAGGTTTTCGTGACGTCATTAACCCGGTTTTCTGAGACAGCAAAATTTTCGAAAATCGGATTAATTCAGGGTTAACATTTTTCACTGCAAAAAAGGTCATTATGTATTTTTTGGACGCTAATTTAAATGAAACCGGTCCGAAGTCGATACGACCACTCTAAGTGACAAAAAATGGTCACTTAGTCCACCACGAAACAATGGTGGGGAGTCGTTTTCCATGTTTTTTGCCTGTGAGTTGAATGAGAGTGGTCCGGAGTCGATACGAGCATTTAAAGAAAGGGTACCTGGGTTCGAATCCTGGTAGGGACCATAATTTTTTATCGTTTTTTACATACAAGTTTATAATTACAAAATAATTCTTCATGACGGGCGAATATCCTTTGAAATGCGATTTTCCGTGCTTAACATTCCATTTTTTGCTTAAAGATCCGATATATGCTTTATAACTTGAGCAGTTACTCAATTATCAAGCACTACTCGTAGCTATTTTTCAAAGGAAATTTGCTAAAACCTTTAAAGAAACCATCTGAGCATTGAAATAGTGAAAATAATGGTGTGCACTGCTAATATCTGTTATAATTAATTCCCACGAACACTTGAATTGTTTGATATCTCAAAATATAGTTAAAGGAGGCCATACAACTCGTTCACACCGCTGGCACGCCGCTTAGCAAGAAGCTGATGATTGCCTCTTAATTAAAATAAGACCCATTAGTCTAGCCAATCTAGCAACTTCCAACCAACCAACCAAACGGTTGGAGACGGAAAAGTTGATTTTCCTACTTTTTTGGACCAAAGACTCGGTGGGGATTTTTTTTTACCACGCAAGTGGATTTTGGTAAGATTTTATAATATTTTTTGTACTTTTAGCCGTTTTCACGCTATAGATCTTCATAAACCCAATTTTTAAGATAACCAACAAAACTAACTTTAAGACTAGCTGTTTTGAAATCCAAAGTAATGTATCTTTCAGGTTCAGTATAAGTTTTACATTCCAACAAAAATGTTTGCCTATGCTGTCATGTTATATCAAGCATACTATTCACGAACTTTATAAAATCTAACTATCTTATCTAAATAATTATTTCCAGATAGTGAGAAGATTATTCATCAAAATATTGCTATTAAAAGAGATAATTGTAGGATAATCAATCTTTACTTTACATTGAATTGTAATTGTTAATTTCAATTTAGGATCAGATCTGTATGTTTCCTGAAGGAACTAGACATCAAGGGAACGAACTTCTACCATTTAAGAAAGGAGCTTTTCACATGGCTATAAAATCTCAAACACCAATACAACCAGTCGTCGTTTCAAAATATACATTCCTAGACTCAAAAACATATAAATTTGAACCTGGTGAGAAAAATAATATATTAACTTATAACTAATAAGTTGCTCCCGGAACAGAAATATGACTGAAATCATTTTTGCTTTCAGCTAAATCTTTTGGGAAAAAGCACTAATGGGTCAGGCGGACTAAGGACTAATATGGCGAAAGTTGAACATCCGACAATGTTATTTCCTGACTGTTTTGTATAGAAATATTTATCTTTCGAAAAGATGAATATTATTACATCGAACTTGGTGCAAAAATTAACCTTTGGGAAGACTCAAACCCAAGTTGTAACAGAAACACTTTTACTTGTTCGTCAATTTTCCTAGAATTTTTAAGATCTTAAAGATCAGCATGAACTTTGTACCAATTTTGTACCACGGATTGAATAAACATTCAATCCGTGGTATTATTCTTTTCCTTGAAAAATCTAGGAAATGACTAACAAGTAATGTATTTCTGTTCCAACAATAAATCATAAACCGAAAGCTGAGCATGGTTTGGATTGGGGTTTTTTTTTAAATTTATTTTTTAGTTACACTGCATTCTATCACATACATAGATGCTACAAGTAACAGAGATGATAGGGTTGTTGTGGCTTGTTTGTCTTGACGGAGAGGCTACCCATTGGTAGAACTCCTTGGCGGGATTGGTTTTTTTTTCTTCCCTTTACCAGGTGTCCACTGTCTGTTGACAGAGGGCATTTCTATATTTTATTGCGCGCCAAGGAGGTCTCTAGGCCTGCGCCTTCTGAGTCTTCTGGGTGGGTTATCAGGGATGTGGCGGGATGATAAGGATTGTACGAGTGGATTGGAGTGGAGTTCGAGTGAATTGTGAAAGGTTAAGTATCTGGAAAGGGCTACGTCGTGAACAAAAGGGATGTTAAGGTCATTATGAATTGTGAAGTTAGAGACATAAGCTGGAGAGGATGTAATTTGTCTGAGGATTTTGGATTAGAGTGATTGGATTTTATAGGAATTGGAAGGTTTTGTTGACCCCCAGAGTTCAATTCCGTAGGCCCAAGTTGGTTGGAGGATGGATTTATAAAGTAGAAGTTTGTTGGAAAGGGGAAGTTTAGATCTTTTGTCAAGTAGTCTTAGGAGCAGTTTGTTTGTCTTTGTAGCAGTTTGTTGTTGTTCGTCTGTTCGTCTCTATTCGTTTTGTTGATGTATGTAGTGCCCATGTTAGTTTGCTGTCAAGATGAAGCTCGAGGGATTAGGCTCTGGTTGAGGAAGACTGGGGGACAGATAGAATGTCTGAGAGTATAGGTGACATGCACACTTTTCTGCTCATTTATCTTAATCCTCCACTTTCTCAACCAGGGTTCTATTAGGTCTAGGTGGGTTTGAAGGTTGCTAGATGCTTGGGTTGGATTTTCGGAGAAGGAATAAATACATTTGTCGTCGGCAAAGGAGCATATATGAGTTGAGGGATGTTGAGGAAGGTCAGCGGTGTAAAAGGAATATAAAATAGGGACCAGGATACTTCCTTGGAGGACTCCGGCGTTTATTGGGCATATTGGGGAAAGAGAGGAGCCTACTTGAGAGAGGGCTAACTTGAAAAAATCTATCTTGAAGGTAGGAAGCTAGAATGAGGTAGTAGATATGGGGTAGGACTTCCTTGAGTTTCCACAATAGACCCGGGTGCCAAATCCAGTCGAATGCTTGAGATTCGTCAAGAAATACAGCCGAGCAGTATTGTTTTCGCTCAAGGGAGGAAGAAATGGAATCAACAAGTCTATGGCATTGCATGATAGTGGAGTGGTGGGGTCGAAAACCAAACTGATGGTGTGGCAGAGCAGCTGTTGAGGAAAGATATTTTGACAATCGTTTTAGTAGAAGTTGTTCTAGGCTTTTTTCAAGGATAGGAAGAAGGCTTATAGGACGATATGAGGAAACTTAGTGAGAGGGTTTATTGGGTTTGTGAAACAGTTTTATAATGGAAAATTTCCAGAGGTAAGGGAAATATGTAGTACGAAGGACTGAGTTGTAGATGTAGGTGAGTAGAAGGATGCCTTTCTTAGGAAGGTTTCTTACTATGTTCGAAGTTATGAGGTCGTAGCCAGGGCTTTTGTTGTTTGGAAGGGACTTAATAGTGTAGAGAATGTCTGAGGGATAAAAAGCTCTGGGAGGAGGGGATAACTGTAGTGGGGTAGAGAGGTTTTCGGATATAAATGCTTCATGGACAGGGTCACGTGAATCAGGATTTGGTGTAAATATTGAAGATAAGTGCTGTGAAAAATAAGTAGCTCGTTCTTCGTCGGATTTAGCAAAGGTATTGTCTGGTTTAAGGAGAGGGGGTAGAAGGGTCTTGTATGATAAAATACGTTTTGTAGCGGTCCAGAGTGAATTATCTTTTGTTGTAAGTTCTTCGGTGTAGTCTTCAAATTTTTGACGGTTGTAGTCTAGTATGGTCCTTTTAAGTTCTCTAGTTAGTCTGTTATAGGTTTGTATTTCTGTGGGATACCTAGTTCTTTGCCATGCTTGTTTAGCACGTCGTCTCTCAGTAATTAAGTCTCCTATAAGTTGAGGTAGGATTTTGTCTTTTGTTTTTTCGTTTTTATAGTTGAGTCTCGAACAGATTGTTGTATTGTCTCGGTTAGATGTTGCACACACTTGTCAATGTCTTCGGGTGTTTTGAGTGATATTTTCAGGTCTATACGTTCGTCTATTAGGTCTCTAAAGTAGTCCCAGTCTACTGGTTTGAAATAATTTTTTAATCGTAATCTATTTGTTTAATTTTCTTCTAACCCGAGTGAAACTTAGCTATAAAATGATTGTCTTTGTTAGTTATATAAAAGCGATGTTTTGTCACGATCTGTTACGACGTCATTGTACTTGATCGGCTAAGCTAATACATACGGTGCAAGACCCAGAGCGTATTAAATGCGCAACGGATACGATGGGGATCGGCTGTTAAAAACTCTGCGAAAACGTGGTAAAATTATATAGCAAACAGTCTTTTCTTCAGTACCCGAGCGAAGTACGAGTAAAACCGCACGCGTAACCACCGTTTTTGCCAAAAAAAAACTACAAAACTAAGTCAGCAATTTGTTGAAAGCCGCTAAAAATCTCAAAAATATGTGAAAATCGTGTTATTCTAATCAAAGTTACATTTAAAGTAAGCTGTTATTATTATTTAAGTTAAGCTGATTAGGATTAGTACGTCATTTTATATCTTTCATTAACATATCATTTCAATATTTCTTTTAATATTCTTCCAATATATCAATAATATTCGAGATGTTTTTTGTTTTCCAAAACTTGGGGGCCTCATCACGCGAAGCAGCGCCATCATTTTCTTAAAAAAATAACAATATTTTATTTTGATTGTTTTAGACTTAAGATTAAAATTGGCTGTTTGAATATAACATCTCGGGTTAACGCAAACGGATAAGTTAAGGAAACACAGACAATTCAACTTTGACATTAGAGGTTCGAATCCAAGGGGGAACAGTATGGGGGGAGGGGAGAGAATGAGGAGTAAGAAATTAAATTTGTCACTTTTTACCAATTTATACGAAATTCATATAAATCTTATTTGGGATCACTCATCCATCGACTCCTCATCATTTTAGCGCTGAATAGCGGATGGAAAGACTTGATTACTCCCAACAGCTCGTTGTTTGGCTAATAAAAATATCTGACAGTTTCACGCTGTCAACACTAGATTGTACTCTTAGAATAATACTATATATTGAAGGCACAGGACCGTAAACACACAATGTAACTCCACTGATAACACGAAAGCCGGTTGACTGGTGCACCTAAGTAATGCTGCCAACCTGACAACAAATATTATTTTAAATATGTGTCATAAATATCTATTAATGAAGAAAGGCCGTAAAGAACAAATATTATAACTTAAAACACCTGCTGAGTATTTAATAAAACCGGTCTTAGATGGCAAAAGGGTGGCGGAATACAAGAATCTACATTTAGTTGACGAGAACTACTTTTAATATAATTTTAATAAATACGTTAAACTAACTTAAAATGCTTAAAATATTGTAATGCACGATATTTATATTAGTATTTTATGAAAATCAATAATTAATAGAACATAATAATTCAGAAAACCGGAAGTATTGCCAACTTTTTTTAGGATGGCAGCATTACTTAGGTGCACCAGTGAACCGCCTTTCCGTGTTATCAGTAGTGCTCCTTCTATGTATAGTATTATTCTAAGATTGTACTACTTGAGCTTCCTGCTTCTCGTCAAACATTTTTTTAAAAAAAATGTTTAATATTATTTATAAAATAATATTTTTTTGTAACCCTACTTAACAGATAACACACAGCTTTGTTCATACTAATAAGCAGATCCAAATGTAAATATACGTTATATTTGAAATAAAATATTATTGACCTTTTATAAAGTACGTGCTTAATCATTTAACTTGATATATATTATTACGTTTCCATGGTTACACTGACAGTTTTATAATAATTTTAATAACATTGTCATTGTTATGTTGAAATAAATTAGATTTTTAAGTTGTGTAAATGTACGTTTTAATTAGATATATAACAGAATGGCGACGAGAGATGAAGAAAAGAAAGAACAACTGGGTAAGGCTAAAACTAAGAGGAGAGTAATAAAAGCAAGATTGACAAAATTAGAGAATATTGATGTCAATACGCTATGTTTAGACGAGATAGAAAATAAGTTGTCATTAGTCAATAATAGCTTAGCTCAGTTTGAGGCTGCTCAGAATACTATAGAAGAGCAAGCAGATGAATTAGTATTAGACTTGGAAATAGAGGAACGTCTTAGAGTTGAGGAAAGGTTAGAGAAAGTTGCTACTACTCTAAAAATTTGCAAAACTAAGTTGACAGCGTTACCTGTCGACTCAGAATTGAATAATAAGGGAACAAGTAGTAGTAATAGCAGCGTCTCAGCTACGTCTGGCATTAGTTTCGTGCCTTACCTTGATGAAGAAACCTTTGAAAACTTTCAGAGGCGATTAGACACTTTTATGAAACTTAAATGTATTACAGAGTCCGACATTAAAGTTTACACCCTGCTTCATGCGTTAAGTCCCTTACTACACCAGAAACTGTACGAGTTATGCGCACCGGAAAAGCCGTTAAATAAAAATTATTATGAGTTAATAGATTTACTAAGTAACTACCTACAACCTAAACGAAGTATATGGTTAAGACAACACGAATTTATAACTCGGGTTCAGGAAGACGGAGAACCATTCGTTACAGACCTAAATAAATTAGCGGAAAAATGCTGCTTCAAATGCAAGTGCGGGCAGTCGGTATCAGAGATACCATTGTCACTGCAGTTTATCCGTTGAGTCAAGGATCGGGACATAAGAACTAAACTATTACAGCAAAAAGAAGAGGTGACATTTAAGGAGATGGTAAAGATGGGGCTGGCAATAGAACAATCAAAACAAGAAAATAACTTAATAAATACAGTTAAAGGTAAGCCCGTCAATAATATTACAAACGGGATAAAGCCAAGGTCATCATCGGTGATAGCAAATAACGGTAAAAGATCAACTAGAGAATCCAAACAAGAAAGGAAAGGCACTAAGCATGATGACTTTGCAGCCTTGCGAGGAAAGTGTTACAGGTGTGGTAGCACATCGCATAGAGCTAATACATGCTTAAATAAGGAGGAAATGTGCCATTCCTGCGGTGTAATAGGACATTTAGCCAGAGTCTGCTTGAACAGAAGTAAATCTGGGAAGAAAGCAGTAAGAGTGGTACTTGAGAGTAACGAAGAGGAAAACGAAGAGCATAGTCAGAACAAGCATAATATTTACAGTATTAAAGAAAACAAAAGTAGAAAAGTCATACAATAGTAGAACTATAAAAACTGACAGTAGTGGTAAGTTTGTAGTTCAATTAGAAATAGAAGGACGAAGACTGGATATGGAACTTGATACCGGTGCAGCTTTAAGTACAATATCATACCATGATTTTTTGAAATTAGGGTTTAGAAATAGGTTATTTAAGACTAATGTGGAATTAAGGACATACACGGGTGAAATAATCAGACCAAAGGGGGTAGTTATGGTTAAATGCAAATACAAAAATTTTGAATTTTTTGGAAAACTCTTTATTATAAATCAAAAAGTAGATCCAATTTTTGGTAGGGACTGGTTTAAGGAAGTTAAGTTAGATTGGGGAGAGATAAAATCGGTCCAGGCTAGCGAAACGAGTAAATTAGATAAAATATTAAACGATTTTAAAGATATTTTCAGAACAGATATCGGATGTATCCCCAATTATAAGGTACAATTAAAACTCAAAGAAGGTGGAACCGATATTTATTAAACCTAGACAAGTGCATTTGCGATCAAGAATAAAGTAGAGGAAGAAATTGAGAGACTAGAAGGGTTAGGAATAATTAGTAAAGTAGAACATGCAGAGTGGGGTACCCCAGTAGTACCGGTAGTAAAACCGAATGGTAATGTGAGGCTATGCGCTGATTACAAGATTACCTTGAATAAAGTAATCAAAGATGAACACTACCCTATACCTCGGATTGAAGAAATTTTTGCGGCTATGAATGGTGGCAAATACTTTTGCACACTAGACGTAAGCAATGCCTATTTACATATGGAAATGAACGAGGAAAGTGCTTTACTCCAAGCTATTAGTACCCAAAAAGGAGTGTACAAAGTAAATAGGTTAATGTTCGGGGTCAAAGTAGCTCCGGCGATATGGAACCGCTTTATGGATAAAGTTTTGCAGGGATTAGAAGGAGTGAAATCGTTTTTTGATGACGTCATAATTCAGGGATCTAATATGGACGAGTTATTATACAGGTTAAAACTGGTGCTACAGAGAATGCGTGATTACGACTTAAGAATTAACAGAGAGAAAAGTAAATTTTGCCAGCAATCTATACAATATTTAGGACACAAAATTGATGCAGACGGACTACACAAGACTGACGAGAAAGTTAGAGCTATAAAGGAAGCGAAAAGGCCAGAAAACGTTGGAGAACTACGGAGTTTCATAGGGGTAGCTAACTATTATAATCGTTTTATTCCTAATTTAGCAACACTCTTACACCCACTGAATACATTATTGAAAAAGTGTAACAAGTTTAGATGGACAGATGAATGCGAAAGAACATTTAAAAGGGTAATACAGGAAATTACAAGCGAAAAAGTACTTACACATTATAATCCAAATTTACCATTAGTTTTGGCAACAGATGCATCTCCAGTTGGTTTAGGCGCGGTGCTTTCACATCGATTGAAAGACGGAACCGAAAAGCCCATCGCGTTCGCGTCAAGGTCACTTACAACCAGCGAATCCCACTACAGCCAAATAGATAAAGAAGCCACTGGGATCTTTTGGGGAATCAAAAAGTTTTTTACGTATTTATACGGTCGAAAATTTACGCTTATAACGGATAATAAACCATTAGTGTTTATTTTTGACCCACAGCGTACGTTACCATCAATAGCGGCTACTAGGATCTTTAATTATGCACACTTTTTGTCAGGATTCGATTATAATATTGAGTACAAAAGAACAGATGCGCATGCCAATGCCGATTATTTATCCAGGTTTCCATATGAAAAGACTAAAGTTACTGATATAGACGAGTTTGCTAAGTTTCAATTAAATCAAATAACTACCCTTCCAGTCAAAATTGAAGATGTACGAACGGAAACAATTAAAGATGGACAACTATCTACAATTTTAGAAAGATTAGTGAATGGATTGAGTTTAAGGGACATAGGGCTACGGGATGAAGAGTACACACTTCAAGATGGATGCATTTTTCGAGGAATTAGAATTTTTGTACCATCAGTCTTAAGGAAACACGTTTTACGAGAATTGCATGAAGGACACCTTGGGATGGTTAGAATGAAAGCACTAGCCCGGAGTTACTGCTATTGGCCTCAAATTGACAAGGAAATTGAAGATCTGGTAGGAAGCTGCAAGGAATGCTGTTTAAAGAAAAATAAACCTTCTAAGGAATCATACCACCCCTGGGTTATTCCAGAAAAACCCTGGGAAAGGATACACATCGACTTCGCCGGACCTATGAGAGGATGGAGTTATTTTGTTATAGTGGATGCATATACTAAATGGGTAGAAGTAATACCTACAAAGTCAACTACGTCTGAATGGTGCACAAGACAACTACAAAGACTCTTTTCTACTTTTGGATTACCACATGTCTTAGTTTCAGATAATGGAAGGCAGTTTACTTCGCATCATTTTCAACAGTTTCTTAAGAGATACAGTATCTGCCATAAGTTAACAGCACCCACCCCTTTCATGCCAGGCGTCTAACGGACAGGCCGAGCGGTTTGTTTAAACGGTAAAGCGAGGTTCACAAGCTATGGAGAATGAGTCGGGGGACGTAACAGATAAACTGGTTATTTTGTTAAAACAGCTCAGAAACGCACCTAATGCCACGGGGGCGTCGGCGTACCAGTTAATGTTTGGTCGCAAAGTTCGCACAGAGTTTGATTTGTTAGTGTCCTCTGGGGATGAGATTAAGATAAATAATAAGGAAAGGGAGTTTCCAGTCAAAGGATTTAAGGTAGGTGATAGGGTACAAGTTAGAAGTTACAGAGGTGAAAATGGGAGTTTGTGTTATAGTCAAGCGAGAGGGATCTCATCATTATCATAGGATCGACGGATCTGAGGGTTAGTATGGAGAAGACACTTAGGTCAAATACGGGGCACCAAATTTAAGGGGGGCCTTGATATATATTATTACGTTTCCATGGTTACACTGACAGTTTTATAATAATCTTTAATAACATTGTCATTGTTATGTTGAAATAAATTAGATTTTTAAGTTGTGTAAATGTACGTTTTAATTAGATATATAACATAACTAAACATTCTCAGTTATGTATGTCGGTAATTTTATTTATTTCATAAAATTAAATAATTATTATCCTTTGCTGTATGTTTCAGGTTTAAATACTATCAAGTTTTTACCTGCCATTCCAACTAAAGGAATGAACGAAAGTAACATAGATGACCTTATAGAAAAAACATACACAGCTATGTCTCAAGAATTCAAATCTCTATCAAAATTATAAATTATATGAAATTCAAGAACGCACAACGCATATTGGTCTATTTTTATATACTTTTTTATTTCAGGTATTGTAATAATTTGTTAGCGAATTTCCATTTAAAGATTTCGCTTATGAGATAAGCGTCTTGGCGGGAGACAAATTTTGTTGTGTGGTCAAAATCCGTTTCTGAGGTCCCTTCCTTAATTACGAAACAGTACATTTAAGGTTTCAAAATGCCTAGAGTGATTTTTGTAGTTTATATGTATTGGTGATAGCAGCATTTCCTTGAAACACGACAACTCTTAAAGGCTTTGTCGGATCGAAATGAAACTTTATGCAAAAATCAAACTTATTAATGTCCTGACCCTATTGAGTATAAAATATGTATATAGCGTCATTTACTTAGATTAATGAGTAAGCAAAAATTTAAAATAAATTCTCTGAAATTGTCTTCCGGTTCCTGCATAATATAATGGACGGATCGGAAGACGATTTACTGTTTAATTTGGCTAAGCAGTTTTTATAAGCACATTACTGATAAAGGCCATAGCAAGAAGTAGTAAAGGTGAGGAAGATCCTAGATCTTAGCAATTATGTCTCTGGGACGCTTTTTGCCAAAGGCCATAGCAAAGAAAACATGAACTTGTATTGTTTTAATACTGATGAAGAATGTTGGATGACATCTTTAGAGAGTTTAAATATTTCAAGAAATAAAGAAGATTTAGAAGATAAGCTGTTGGTATGATACATTGAACGAATATTTAATTAAAAATAATTTCATAAGATTAACATCAGACAAATGTCTTTATTCTTTAACTAGGGGTGGCTCAAAAATAATAATTGGTAACCATGTAGATGATATAATAGCAATCTATTCTGATACAAATATTAAAAATTTCTTTATTAAATTAATGGAAAAAAGATTTATCATAAGGGAAGAAACCCTAGATAGTGTTTTAGGTTTGAAAATAATAAAAAATAAAGATTGTATTGAATTAACTCAAAAACACTATGCTGTAGAAGTTTTGAGAAAACACAATATGTTGGAGTGTAATCCTATAAGTACCCCCCTTGATGTCAATCAAGATCTTGATAATTGTGAAAACTCAGAACTTGTAGATTCTATAAAATATCAAGAGTTATTGGGTTCTCTCATGTATTTAGGAACTAAAACTAGGCCTGATTTAGCCTTCCCTATTAGTTATCTATCCAGGTATAGCAAAGAACCTAGATTAATTCATTTTAATGCATTAAAGAGAGTATTACGTTATTTGAAATCAACTATAGATTATAGTTTAATGTATTATAAAGGAACTTGTGAGATATCTTGTCATGTTGATGCCAGCTGGAAAGATGGTAGGTCTAATCAAAAATCAAATACTGGCTATTTTTATAAAATGGGTAAAAATGTGATAAGTTGGTGTTCGAAATTGCAAAATAATGTGTGTCTCTCTTCATGTGATGCTGAAATCACTGCTATGTCGGAAGCAGTAAAAGAAGGTCTTTATTTGCAAGCCTTTTATGAAGAGTTAATTAATTGCAATATTAAATCAATTAAAATCAACTGTGACAATTTATCAGCTGTTCAGTTAGCCAAAAATGGTGTTGCTAATAAAAAATCTTTTCATTTAGTTAGACTTATTGCTTTCTTACATCAAAATTATAAAAATAATAACTTTGATGTAAATCATGTCTCAGGACAATGTCAGTATGCTGATTTCTTGACAAAGCCTGTTACTAAGGTCAATTTGATCTAATGCTTAAAATATTTAAATTTTCAAATTTAATATTTTTGCCTGACTGAACATTTCTTAAATTTATTGATGCTATTTTTTAATTTTTGAAACTTTAAAACTTTTGAAGAATATGTTTTTGTTTAATACTTAGAAAATTCTAGTTTGATACTTTTAAATTTTTTTAAACGCCTAATTGTGGTGATACATTTTTTGGTTTAAGAAATTAAAGTTTGTTTTTTAATTTAAAATTTTTGTTTAAATTCTATAAATTCTTGAAGATAAACTTGAGATATGTAATTATAATTTATAAGATATATTTTGAGATATATGATATATAATTTGAGATATAATTTTAATTATATAACTTGAGATATAATTTTTGTGATTTTTAGGGGTATCGACATATTTTTTGGGTCAATTTTGTTTTTGTTTTTTTAAATTCTTTTAGAGGGGGATTTGTGAGGAATAAAATAATTTAAAATATACATTGTCTGCAGTATTAACTTGTGTACTTAAATGAATAATAATTTAAGAAGAAAATGATGTTCAAGACGATTCGGTTTTAATTTTGTACCATGTGTTAATCTCGCTTTTTATTAATAATTAATCATTAAAATATTGTTAAAATGAGAACTTTTTGTTATTATTGCCCACAAGGAGGTTCCGGTTGAAGAACTCAATAACCCAGCTCACTATTTGCCTCATAGACACGTTGAAAAAGATAAATAGTCTTACCACGAAGGTTAGACCAGTATTTGATGCTGGAGCGAGAGAACGAGGATCACCGTCGTTGAATGCTTGTCTTGATACAGGAAGAAATACAATTGAGCTAATACCAAATATACTACATCGGTTTAGGTTAGAAGAAGTAGGAATATCGTCAGATATCGCCAAGGCTTTTCTCCAGATAAGTTTAAACAAGAGAGACCGGGATTCGTTAAGATTCCTTTGGTTCGATAAGGATGAAAACATAATAACTTTTCGACATACACGAGTAGTATTTGGTGTGGTCTGCAGTCCGTATCTGTTAGGAGAAACTATTGGTTACCATATTACAAGAAGTTCAGCGTCAGAAGGTACATATGAACCATGGGTAGTAGAGAAATTAAAAAATTCGTTCTATGTTGACAATAGTCTTGTTAGTGTACAGTCGGACGAGGAAGCTAAAATATTTAGAAAACAAGGCTCAGCGCTGATGGGAGAGGGACAGTTTGAGTTAAGGTGTTGGGAACAAAGTTTTCAATTCGGTGAAACTAGATCCTGGCTAACATCGGTTTTAGGAATGACGTGGGATAGAAAGGATGACTCTTTAATGCTTAGTAAGGAGTGCTACGATATTCCTGATGTAAAGCAAGGTATTATTAGCAAAAGAGTGATTTTATCCGCGGCTCAGAAAATCTTTGATCCTTTGGGATTTTCATGCCCTGTTATGATGATTCCTAAACGTCTCATTCAGAAGTCTTGGTTAAGTCAAAAGAGTTGGGATGAAGAAGTAGACGAAGAAGTGAAAAAAGAGTTTCTGGTCTGGAAGTCTGAACTTCATCATTTAAAAAAATTGCGGGTGCCACGATGGTTCAACAAAGGGCGGGATACGAGGTTTGCTAGTCTTCATTGTTTTTGTGAAGCCAGTAGTCAAGCCTATGCGGCTGCTGTTTTTATAAGGTCCGAAACGGAGAATGAAGTTAACGTCCAGTTGATGATGGCTAAAAGTAGAGTGGCTCCGTTGAAATCAACTACTATTCCTAGGCTCGAATTGCTTGGTGCAACCATTGGGGTTCGCTTGGTTCAGTCGATCAAGGAGTCTGAAGAGTTCAAGGGTCTACCTGTCTTTTATTGGACTGATTCAAGTACAGTATTATCCTGGATAATCAGACAGGATCATTGGGGTCCATTTGTATATAATCGCGTGAAGGAAATTCGAGAGAAGTCGACAGCTGAAGAATGGAATCATGTTCCTGGACCTATGAATCCGGCAGACTTGCCGTCAAGAGGATGCTCTCCTCAACAGTTAGTTCAATCAAAATGGTGGGAAGGACGGTCATGGCTAAAAAATCCTAGGTCGGACTGGCCCAGTCAAGATGTTTCCTGCGACGAAAAAGAAATAAGCAAAGAGAGAAGGAAGGGTATAACTGCGTCAGTGATAAACGTGCTAAGTGAGATAGAATGGAGCTATAAACATATTGAAGACTATCATAAAATGTTGCGTGTGATAGCGTGGGTCAGACGATTTGGGTTTAATTGCAGAAATTCTGATAAAAGAAAAGGATGGCTAACTGTTTCAAGAGAGCCAGAAATGGATAGGCAATCTACTACTACTAAGGTTAGAACAACCAGGTCGGGAAGATCAGTTAAAACACCAGACGTATTTCAGGCCGGTTTATTGCTCTGTTAATTTTGATTTAACTTTGGTATGTTTAATATCGCTGCCTCAATATTTTAAGAGATTTTGGTGTTTATCTCTCAAGGTGGGAATGTGTTGTGAAACGCATTTGTTTGAAGAAATCTGGTTTTTCTAATTTTGAGTAATGTTTGTTTACGTTTTTATAAAAAATGAAATAATTATTAATGTCATCTTGGTTGTTAGTTCAAAAATACAAGCTTTCTACCGTTCTCATTTAACTGATCTGTTTTAAGTAGTATTAGCTATTATACTTATCGTAAAGGACCTGCAGATAGAACAATCATATTTATACTTAATATTCTACGCCTCGCTTCAATTGCCTATATATTAGTGTTTGTCGATATCTAATTTTAGAAGAAATAAATAAATTATAACGTAATATTCCACGGCTTGCTACGCCCGCCTTTCTGTGTTTACTTATCAGTACCTAATTTAAAGTATACACTAAAAAGAAAACAAAATATATAAGTGCTCGTTTCGCTTGTCTTCATTTGTATGTTTGTAACAAGCTAATTTTGCAGGGTAAAAATATAATTTTACCAAATATACTAGGGCTCATTTCGCTCGCCTGTATGTGTCTGATTGTCAATAACTGATTTTAGGAAAAATAAATATAATAAAACATAAATTTCTAGGGCTCACTTTGCTCGCCTTTATGTGTTTGCTTATCAGTACCTTCTTATAAGTCTATAATAAAAAAATGGCGCTTCGCTCGCCATTATAAACTTGCTTGATACTAGCCAATTTTTTTTTTTTTTTTTTTTTTTTTTTTTTTTTTTTTGGTAATTACAACTACATTTACATTGTTATAACTAGCCAATTTAAACTATAAATTCAAACTTTTATTAAATATTTTAGGGCTCGCTTCGCTCACCTATATGTGTTTGTTTGTCGATGCCTAGTTTTAGAAAAAAATTAAGACATAAAATAAGATTCAAGGGCTCGCTTCGCTCGCCTTTAGATGCATGTTTGTCAATACCTACTTTAAGAGAAACATTTAAAACGAGGCATGCATTTCTTGGACTCGCTTCGCTTGCCTTTCTGTATATGCTTATCAGTACCTAATTTTATAGCATAGAGGAAAGACATAACATAATATTCTACGGCTCGCTTCGCTCGCCTTTATGTCCTTGTTTGGTACTACCGAATTTTAAACCATAGAATCAAACTTTTACATACTAAAATCTAGGGCTCGCTTCGCTCGCCTATATATGTTTATTTGTCGATACCTAATTTTAGAGAAAAATTTAATCATAAAATAAAATTCATGGGCTCGCTTCGCTTGCCTTTATGTGTTTGCATATCAGTAGTTTCTTAAGAGTATATAATAAAAATAACCATAAAAGACTAGGGCTCGCTTGTTTTTCAAGACATATTTTCAGAGAAACATTTAAAACAAGGCATGAATATCTTAGGCTCGCTTTGTTCGCCTTTCTGTATATGCTTATCAGTACCTAATTTTATAGCATAGAGTAAAGACATAACATAATATTATAAATAACCATAACGCACCAGGGATCGCTTCGCTCGCCTTTATCTTTTTTGTCAATACCTACTTTAAGAGAAACATTTAAAACAAGGCATGAATATCTTGGACTCACTTCACTCGCCTTTCTGTTTATGTTTATCACTACCTAATTATATAGCATATAGTAGAGACATGATATAAAATTCTAGGGCTCGCTACGCTCGCCTTTATATGTTTGTTTGTCGATACCTAATTTTAGAGAATATTTTAAAACATTAAAAAAGATTTAATGGCTCGCTTCGCTCGCCTATATGTGTTTGCATATTGCATATATACCTTCTTAAGTGTATATAATAGAAATAACCATAGAACACCTTCGCTCGCCTTTATATGCTTGTTTGTTTTAGCCAATTTTAACTATAAAAACAATCATTTATCCAATATTTTAGGGCTTCTCTTTATGGGTTAAAAGGGGGGGGGACAACAATTTTTTGGTGGTTTTCGATATTTTTGGTGGGTGTAATTGTCGCCATTTTGAAAAAGCGAAACATATTTGTGTTTCACCCATCGATACCTACAATTTAATACCCCATAAGAATTTTTAAAAAAAAATATTTATTTTTTGTGCGTGCGTGTTTTTTATAAACAATAAGCCTCGTAACCTCCACAACATCTCGCGATTTGCAAAGTTTCGTTTCAATTTGAGAATGCCTTCAAGAGTTATCGTTCGCCATACGAAAGGGTAGAAACTCTTACATACATATACATATATATATATATATATATATATATAAACTTTTTCGGACATATTTTTTTGTTATCAGGAAGCCAATAGGAACCTGTAATGACAGCTATGTCATATTATATTAAATTGTTATTAATGTTTACAATATAGTTTTCAACAAGGCTTAAACCGTCCTTATTACAGTGGCGCAGTAACAATTCAAGGATGCCTAGAAGACGGAGTAATGTTATATTACAGGAAGAAGAGGATGAGGAGGTATTTAATGACATTTCGTTAAAAATGTCAAAATTTCATTTTCATGGTTATGATAAATTGAATCCATGGGAGGAATATATCGAACAATTCGAGAGGATGTGTAGGGTTAAGGGACTTGGAGGTGATCAAGACGAATTTAAAATAGCAAGAAAAGATCTTTTATTAGCTTATGTAGGCCCTACACCCCTCAGAGCAATGCGGAACCATATGATTCCAAAATCATTAGACGATTGTTCTTTAGACCAAATAAAACAAGGGTTCTTAAAGATTTACCAACCTGAAATAACTATATTTGCTGCCCGTATGCATTTTGAAAGAGCTGTTAGGGACACATCTGAATCCTTGACTCAATTTGCTGATAGGCTGAAAGAGTTGAGTAAACCTTGTAAATATTCGGCATTAACGATAGACGAAAGGCTCAGAGATAGGTTTGTGGCAGGGTGTCAAAACATTAAATTAGAAATAGAAATTAGGCAAAGGTGGCCGGCAGGAACGAATAATGAAGGGGTACGGGTATCTTTCAATACTGTTCTTGATTTAGCCGATACAATTGATAAGGCCCACACTGAAGTACAAGAAGTAGGGACTAGTGGTAGTAATAATATCATACATAAAGTTGAAAATAATTCTAAAAAGGGAGAACTTAGTTTTAAGATTGGTAAAAATCAACAATGCTGGAATTGTGGTTATGAGCGACATCCTATTGCTCAATGTCCAGCAAGAGGTGTGACGTGCAGGCTCTGTAACCGCACTGGGCACTTTTCTAAAGTTTGTAAAAGTAGTAAAGGTCATTCTAAACAAAAATACTCAATGGCGGGGGAGTGATAAAGAAAAAACATGCTGATCAACTGAGGCAAAGAGAAGGAGCTAGAGAAGAGGATAGCAGTTTCTTATGAGGGAGGACTGTAATGACAGCTATGTCATATTATATTAAATTGTTATTAATGTTTACAATATAGTTTTCAACAAGGCTTAAACCGTCCTTATTACAGAACCGACTCCGCTCACTCCCACCCTCAACTTCCGTCATCCGAACAACCTTATATGCGTCATTTTCATAATGAAAATTCGCTAAAACAACTTTGAACTAATAAAAACTAGAAGGAAAAATTATACACTTTAAAAAGACACAGCTCAAACAAAAGTAATAAAATAACAATAGTGTGGTTTAATAACAAGATAATATTCACTTTTTAGATAAAAAATAACTCATTTATTAGAATAATAAAGAATAAAACGACTTTAAGTACAGCAAAAATCAAAACCCAAACAAAACAAAAGTATTCTCTAAATCGGAAGAGGGAGTAAGAAAAATTTCAATACTTTGAAAACGGAAAGGTTTCTTTTACGTCAGGTCCCTATAAGGTGTTTCTTAATCAATCAAATGATAATCACTGTGTCATTTGCGCGGGTTTAGTCGATTTGCAAAAATTTCCATTTTCCGCAACGCTACCGCAAGCTGTTTAAGAACGTCCTATACGATTACATAGGTTGGAATTTGAGCTGTCACCGCACGCAACGGACGGACGCATCGCTACCGCAGTATTGTGAATGCACCTTTAAAAGAAAAAGGGCATTACCTTAAGCAGTGCTATTTCACCTGTTAGACCAGTTTAGGCATTGCGTAGATTTATCGGGAGAAGAGGGGGACCGTTAGTAAATTTTAGTGATAATGGTACACATTTCGTGGGGTCAGATAGGGTATATAATCGTCTTGACTGGGACCAAATTTAGCATTTAGTAGTATTCAGCAAATTAGGTAGACGTTCAATGTTTTTTTAGCATCCAAGAGGGCGGAAGAGATTAATTCGTATAGTTAAAAGTTTACTTAAGGCAACATTAGGCAGGGCTGTATTAAGTTTTGACGAAATGATTACAGTTCTATGTGAAATTGAATCTACTGTAAATACTCTATCTCTAACCAATTTATCATAAAATAATTATAATAAAATTTTATATAAAAAATTATTTGGGACTGAGTGCAAAAATGTTTGTAGAGTTATTTTGGATGGTCGAGCATCGTATCGTACAACCTATAGAATGTAGAGTCGCATTCTCTTATAAAGTGAGTGTGTGTCTGTTATCATCACAGTTCCCAGTGTATTTATGCCAGAGAGTTAAAATTTTGTACAAAAATCAGTCTATTGCTGCGGTTGTGCTGTTTGGATAAATGTTTTTATGATTGCATTAACTTGCAATAATGTCTCTGCAAATATTTTAAAAAAATATGAAACGTGGAAAAATTTTGCGATCAGATTGAGATTTGGCTCGCATAAAGTTATATATAAGAATAAAATATGTGCCAAGTTTCACTTCATTATCAGCATTAGTTCAATTTTTATTAGATGACTTGTGCAAGTTTTTTAAATATTTGTAAAGAAATCGGAAAGTAATCTAATTGAGTTGAAATTTGGTGCAAGTGTATACCTTTACGTATTAAATAAGTACACCGAGTTTCGTTTAAATTTGATAAGTACATCCATGTTTTATGTTCGATAATAAAAATTATGCTGCATTGAGCGTGGTCAGTGTTCAATGAGAGACCACTGTGGATAAAACGGATGAATTTAATATCCTAGGCCGAGTGAAGGATAAATAAACGACTTGTATGTACTGAAGACGAGCGTTGCGAGTCCGAAGTAGGGTGGATGAGCGTAGCGAATCCGATTTAATAAGGAAAAATTGCGAGGTACCCCATACCCCATTATTTTTAATTGAATAGCTTTATTAACCTAATTTCCTCTTACATAATGCTAATTTTCAAATATGAATAATTAACATTTTCATTAATTTTAATTGAAACATTTACAAAAAGCGCAAAAAATGTTAGTTATACTCTTAATTGTTAGTAATTGTTTTTCTTTTCAACATTGTAACATTTTTCAACAACTATAAATTAAATTATTTTAATAATTTAGTTTTATTTTTCAAGTTTAGTGTTCCTAATGTTGAGCAGAATAACTAGTCAATGTATTATTAATTAATTATAATATAAAGCCATTTTTTTGGGTCATTGGTAATAAATACTCTTCACTTACTTTTTTTAACAACAGGGTCTTTATTGACAAAATAATATAATATTTATTTTGTGTTAATCTGAGCAATATTTTATTTATTAGTAAAAGGTAATTTGTGCCTCTTTTATTTTATTATTTTATTTTTAGTATGAATTTTGGATATTTTTTGGGTTGTGATGTGTTTTTTGGGTTAAGGGTAATTTTATAATTTTTTGTTTTGGGTATTTTTTGAATGGGTTTATATTGTTAAGGTGGTTTGCAGGAGTGTCAAAGAGGGTTTCCTTTGCAGTCTGTGGACAGACTTTTGATGAATCAACCTGGTTTAACTCTGAATCAATTCTGGTTTGATTTGAATTTGCCTGTCAGATATCCTTCTGCTTATCAAATAGGTTGATCGGGCACGCGGGTCCTGGGTGCCCGCGTTAGGTTATGTGTTTTTGTTACGTAAGGGGGCTTAACTGCTGTGAAATCTTCAGTTTTAATCATTTCTCCTTTGTGGCGTTAATTTTATAGAAATCCCACATCTTTATTGGAAATTTAAATAAACAAAATAGCTTAAAGTTAAATTTGCTTGCTTAAGCAAATAGGCAGCTTAATATTTTTTTGTTTTTATTATAGAACTTTAAGCATTTTTGTATAAATTTTCTAGTTTTTTTAGGCTTGGGGGAATAGTTTATTTTGTTTACAAATTCAATAGTCATTTTATATTTTTACTTTTGCGCATTTATACCGTAGTTTTCCGTGTATAGGAAAACTTTGTTGGCAAAAAAATCTAATACCGATATGTCATCGGTTCCGTTTCAGGTGTTTTTATGGCCTCCTGAGAGGTTTTCACAACGTTGCCTGTGTGTTTGTGTGTGTGTCTATTATCATATTTATACTAGAGAGTTGAAATGTTTGTATAATGTCATTAATCCGCAATAATGACTCAGAAAAAATTTCGAACAATCATAAATCGCGAAAAATGATCCGATCAGATTTAGATTTTGCACTCATGAAGCTATGTGTAAGACTAACATATGTCCTAAGTTTGATCTCATTATCAGCATTAGTTCAATTTTTATCAAATAACTAGTGTAAGTTTTTTACAAAATTGTAAAAAATCGGGAAACAGTCCAATTAATTTAAAATTCAGTACAAGTATATACCTTTACGTTATGATTCGTTTTATATGACAAATACTTGTACCGAACTTTGAATTAATTGGACTATTTTCTGATTTTTTAACATTTTTGTAAAAAAACCTACACAAGTTATTTGATAAAAATTGAACTAATGCTGATAATGAGATGCTGATTATGGATATACATCAATAATTTTTGTTGATTCGTAAAAGTTATGCAGCATTGAGCGTGGTCAGTGGTGTATGGGTGACAGCTGAGAATGAAACGGATGCATTACAGTAATTAAAGAAAAGTTCCAAGGTACCCTGTACTCGATTTTTAAATTTTGAGAAGAGTAGAGTTTTGATATTTTAGTCTTGCTTAGGTTATCTTGAATTTTGATTTCTTGGTTTAATTTTGAGCGTTCTGTCTTATATTTGGGATGGTCTAGTGGAATATGTTCTACTCTTTCGTCTATTGCGGGGCAGGTGTGACATACTGGGAAGTGGGAGTCACTTAATCGAAGCTTGTAGTGATATTGAATGCATCTCTTATGTTGACTTCTTAATCTGTCTTCTTTATCTTGGCAATATCTCTTTTAGATGATCGTGATTTCCAGAACCATGGTTTAGCCGGACCTTTCTTTACCATTTCTTTAAAAGTTCTACCAAAAAATTTTACCCATATGAAGTCTATTTCTTCTGCCTAGCTAGTTCGTTTATTTCTTGTAGGATATGTATAGATAAATCACATACATAATGCCTGTGGCCAGTGACATATACAGGTGACAGGCCTTAAGAACCAATTCACCAACTTGGGACCTGAAGCCTCGATTATAGACAGGATTAAGCTAGACTTAACACAGTCAGAAGAGGGATAATTTTTAAACCTAAATTCAACGTAAGAACAACAAAGCCTTGAAAATCTATTTAAAAATGGTTAAAAAATATATTTTTTAACCATAGAAAATATATGAACCTCAAAATACCATACATAATATAAAATAATGATCTTTAGAATATAAAATAAAAGAAATACAAAACTAACTTATTATTTCTGGTGTTGTTGATTGACATATATAACATAATGTAAACAAATAGCGTTTTTTGATAAATACATTTGAAAATTAGGTTTTAGGGTTGCAGTATGCCACTTACTGACAGATTACTGTGGTAGTTCTGGTTTAGTATTGTTGTACCTGATATTTGATCAAGTCTTGTATGTATATTATTATTTGCGTTTGTATTTTGTAACATGTAGAAACAAATTTATAATTTCCTAGTACTTGTATTTTATAAAGTCCATGAATAAATAAATAAATGGGGAGTTAAATAAAAGTAATTAAAAAAAAATCGGTCCAACTGGATATTTTCTACAAAAAATAACATAATGATTCTAGCCTAGTTATTAAACGTTTTCCCACGAGGTCAAATTTCACAAGGTTTCAGTTTATTTCGACCTTATCCTCATTAAATTCCGATTGTGGCTTGAGTTATAAAGCTAACTTGAAAAAATATTCTGGAATACTATGACACGTGCTATAAGACCTCCAGGTTAAGCCATCATTCTTACTTAAATACCCATTGATTTTTAAAGTTTATACCCAAAATGCATCCGTAAAAAATCATATTTTTTGTAGGCACACATGAAAATCACATTTAATGTACACTGTATGTTTGAGTTATTTGGTTTGAAACAAAAAATATTGTAATATCAATGGTTTCTATAATCGATTTAATTATAGAATACAAAAAATATGCAAATTAATATAAATTAGTATTATAGTTATTTACAATAATTCTATTACTAGAACAACTATCTAACTTATTATTGGAGAGAAAATAAACATTTTTTTAACCGCAAAAGCATGAGCTTGTGCGCGGCTTCAGTCTTTTTTTATATTTCTATTTTATTTAAATAGTTTAGTTTTATTTAATAGTGTATTATGATTACTTTATTATTGTTTTTTTTTAATTTCTTCATGGTATTATAGTTTTTTAAATTAATTGGTAAAGTAATTTAAAATTATTAGAGAAATATTTATTAAATAAAAATAATGTATATTTACACTACAGGTTGGTTATATTTTCCTCATAAAAGGAAATACATTAAATAAGAATAAAGAAATATAATAATAATAATAATAATAATAACCATTTATTTGCCATAATACATTACAAATATACATGCAAAATTGATAACTATAATCAACATTAAAATTTTGTTTACTAATATATATTATTTATTTATGTTATTTTACCTGTTTTATTTTATTTATTTATTCATTTTTATCCTTTTTACAGCAATTCGGCATTTAGCCGTGGTGCCTCATATTGAGGATTTGGAGTTGGTACACTATTGTTTAAAATTATATATTTATTTTTATTGTTAGTCCATTATATTCAATTTAATTGTAATTATTTGTTTATATATTTTATTATAATTTACTTATTTTTATTTCTACAAAGTCTAAGAATACTTTTTTCCATTATAAATTTCAGACAATGAAACCAAGCTTAATAAATATTTACTAAAAAAAGATAAAATTTCAATTAATATTTTATAAACAAAAAATTTAAAACTAACAAGTAATTAATTTAAGCTATTTTTTTTTTTTTTTTTTTTAAATTTCAAGTTTAGATTTACTAACTTTATAAGATCTAAATTATTTACATTACCAATACTTTTTATAACAATCTAAATCTAAAATAAAACTGAACATTACACAATTTACAATACTGATAACAAAAATTATTAAATTAAAAATTATTTATTTTTATTTATTCCTTATTTATTTATTTTATTTATTTATTATTTATTTCTTATTTATTTATTTATTTTGGCCTTTTAATCTAATTTGTTTGTTTTACCCTTACTTACTCCTTATACAACCAAACATTCTTGTATACTTCTCCCATTCTTATCCATTCCTTCCTGTCCCAAGCAGTTCTTTGCCAAGTTTCCTGACCACATATATTCCACATTTCTTCGTCCCATCGTGTGCGTGGTCTTCCTTTCTTTCTCTTTTTATCCCGTGGGTACCAGTTATTAATTTCTTGCTCACCTTTCATCCTGAGTGCGCACTAAGTGGCCTGCCCATCCCCACTTTCTATCACTTATTATCTTAGCTATATCTTCTAACCCTGTCTGTTTTCTCACCCATTCATTGCTCTTTTTATCTCTTCTACTCACTTTTAGCATTGACCTCTCCATACTCCTTTGCGCCACTCTCATTTTTTGAATCGTATTCTTTGTTATTACCCACGTTTCAGCACCATATATTAATATTGGTAGAATACACAGGTTCCATAATTTCTTCTTCCATTCCATGCTTATGTCTGCTCTAAATAAATATCTATATCTATTAAAACCTGCCCAGCCTAAAGCTACTCTTCTTCGAATTTCTTTTTCATCTCCCTGGTTATCATTAGTTATCAACTGTCCTAAAAATATATACTGATCCACTTTCTCTATTTCTTTTCCATCAACCATTAATTCTACTTTTCCTTCACTATTTATAGCCATGTATTTAGATTTATCCCCATTTATTTTAAGACCTATTTTACCTGTTTCTACTTTAATTTCGTCGATCATTTTCCTGGCTTCAAGTTTGCTTTTACAAATTAAGACATATTATATAGATTTAGTTAAATGAGTTAAATGTGTAATTAATACTTTACAATTATAGGATTACTCTACATTATAACCTTTTATTATGCAATTTAAATATGTATGAATGTGTATATATGTATGTTATGTATATTGTGTGTGTAATGTATGTGTATGCATGTATATGTATGTATATGTATGTATGTATGTATATGTATATATGTGTGTGTGTATGTATGTGTATGCATGTATATGTATGTATGTATGTATACGTATAGATGTATGTGTATGTATGTAGGCATATGTATAAATATTAGTAATAGTAGTTTAAATAATTAGCTTAGGTTTAAATAAGAGTAAGAATTAATAAAACATGTGTATTATTAAATAATATAGATGATCAAATCTAGATAACTGGCTATTATTTTTATATGACATATTGTAATATCTTATTTACTATCTAATCTTTTAGTTTTTAACTTTATTCATTTATAAAACATTGAAAGATAAACAAACATCAATTAAAATAATAAACTACTTTCTTAAAGGAAAATATAATTGTATAAAAATGCATGGTACTGAAACAATATATAAAATGTCATACATAGCGGCCGCCCCCTAGTTCAAGCCTTATGCTTTTTGGGGGCGCTCACCTCTGTCGAAAATGTAATATTATATCATAGAGATAAGCAACAGATCATATCTCATGTCTGGATATATGATCTAAACAGGATTTACTGTTGTTATGAATTCTAGTATAAGTATTTATATTGGAATTATAACCAAATTGAGCCATAATATTAATGAAGTCTTCAGTATGTGTGTCATAGTTGTCAGCTTTAATATTAATATCCGCTAACACAATATGGTTTTCATTACTCGTGCCTTTGTAAATAGTCAATAAGGATGCATTAACCGAGTCCGGTAGCTCAGTGGTAGAGCGCTCGCCTTTCGACCTGGAGGTCGAAGGTTCAAATCCAGTCGGGGGAGGACCTCAATATGAGGTTATCCCTTGTACCGTACACTCGGGAGGTCTTGAATTCAAGGCCGACCAACCCAGCCAAGGTTTTACGTGGTTTCCTTGGCTACTAATACCCAAATGCGGGGTTGGATCTAGTTTCATCTGAGACAAGTCTGGATCCACGTTTGCGTTGTCTCCGGCTCACGAAAAGTTAATGTTCTGCGGGCTGGGGGAGATGAAGGTCGAAAAGATATACTGAGCCTTTGTATGTCCGAAAACTTAGTCAGTGAAAGTGATGGCGGCGACACGAGTAACGTAAGTGACTAGGAACAAAGTGCTCGGTTCTTGAAGACAGACGTCTCCTAATGGCACTGCGGAGCTTTGACTTTCAGGTCAGAGCTAAAGAATAAGTTTGTGCACGCTGACATCTGGGTGCTAGAGTTCTTTGTCGGGTGGCGCTGGACTGGCCAGAGCGGTGAGCCTAGCTAGAGTCTGGTGATGCTAGTGGAACTGATGAGATTGGTGAGACTGGAAGGACGAGGTCAAGTTAGACTAATGTGATCAGAGGAGCTAGTACGATTAGATGAAACAAACACTGGATGAAGTCGGCGCTAGCCAGAGCAGTGAGCTTAGCCAGAGTCTAGCTGGTCTAGATGAACTATAGGCACACTGTGAACTAGTCGCAGATACTAGCCAGAGCAGTGAGTTTGGATAGAGTCTGGTTGGGCTGGATGAACTAGACACACAGTGAACCGGTTACATGTGCTACCATGTACGGAGGGGGTGCTTCCTAGATGATTGGATGTGTACAAACTCCAGGGGTTAATGTTGAGTGAGATTTGAGTGAGGGGCAAACGCTAAATGACCCTACGGGTTAAAGCGTAAAAAAAATAAGGATGCATTAAATAGCTCTATACTATTCATTATAATCTATACATCAGAGCTATAGTATAAGCTCTATTTTGGTCGTCTTTAACTTTAAATAACATACCTGTGCAAGTGCGCATTGCACAGGATTTTCTTGATTAGATATTTGCAGCAACCAATAGTAGCAAGAAAAACTAAGATTCCGTCAGCTCTGTTACACTGACCATTTACAGGAAGGGTTTTATAGCCTGGTATACGAGTATTAACATTTTCAGGAAATACTCTTAACCATATTTAATAATGTAGTTTTTCTTGCAACCGGAAGAAGTATAGTTAAACTAATTGATGTTTGTGTGACCGCAACACAAGACTTACATTTTTTTGTTTATTTGGATGAATGCCAAGTTTAGTGTTTGTGAAAAGTTTATGGTGTCATCAACCCAATTTGAAGTTATATAAATTAAAAAAAAATTAACATTATTTTTTATCTGAAGAAATTAGGAATAAACTGAATATTTGATGTTTCATTAAATTCTTACGCTGCAATAATTCATGCTTTATTATGTTTCAGATGGCTTGGAAGGTACTATGGTTGGACTTCTTAGCAAAAATAACGTTTTTAAGAAAATTATCATCATGCTTTAGCTATTTTTTCAAATTTTCGTGTTTTTTGATTCTAAGTTTATTATTAGCTTTCATATTTTTACCAGTCATCGTGTTCAGGCCAGTGGACTACAGAAATGCAGAGTAAGTTTATAAATTTTTAGTTTTTATGAATCTCTGGAGGAAGATGAATATAAGATTGGGGTCGTTGAGGGAGGTGGGTATTCAAAAATGTGGGAGTTCGAAAGAGATTGCAAGACATATAATAAAAACCAACATCGATTCCCTCTATATATCCTCTTTCGTCATTCAAACAACCTCAGAAGCGACATTTATTAAGGAAAATTTGCTAAAATCCTCATAAGCTATTTTCTTTGAAAATTCGCTAAAATGCAACACGGTTGCTAGAATATAAAAAAAAATTAAAAGTTTTTGCTAATAAATTTAAAAATAGTTAAAACGCCGTTATAACATCTTATCAACAGTGTAAAAGCAATTTAGCGTTTGCAATCTGGCGAGCGAAGCGAGCATCTTTTTATCATTATGCCTGAGTGTATATTATATATATAATATATATATATATATATATATATATATATATATATATATATATATATATAATATATATATATATACAGGGTGGTCCAGCTAAGAAGGACAAGACCTTTTCTCGGAAACTATAACAGTAAGAAGGATGCAGTTTTCGGCGTTGGATTCAATGTAATAGTGGCAGACGAGAAAATCCGTTTTCGGGCGCGCTTCGCGCCTGTCATAGACTTGTTAATGCTAACTTTTTTCAATTTTATAGTTAGGTATAGGAACTTTTTTTTGTTCTTTAAAGAATGAAAAATGAGGAAGATTAGTGAAGACCGCATCAAAAATTGGACAATTTTTAACCGAGCTATGATGTAAAAACATTTTTTTTTAAAATTCAGTTCACTTCGGCGCCATTTTGGATGATGTTGCATTTAAATAAAATTTATTATATGGACATATTTTTAAACTAGAAACATTGCTTTAATAAAAGAATGTCAAAAGTTTTAATTCCAACCTCAGTTTTAGGTTATTGCAGCTTGTATAAGGATTCCAGAACGCCTAAAACACTTATTTTTGTTCATTGGTTGTGGAGAATTACGATTATGGTGATTTTTCGTCAATCGTAGAATGCAGATTAGAGGTACTTGCAAAAACCAAGTAAAATCCTTCATAAAACGTTTATAAATAATTGATTTGATGATAAACTACTTCGTTTCTAGGGGTGAGGACCAATAAATAGCAAATCACACAACTAGACTGTAAAGTGATATTTTATACTGCAGCGGAAAATTTGTTTTATTAACGACAATAAAACCAGCCAATTTATTTCCGCAGCTATAAATTATCATTATTTATACTATTTACGTTTAGTTGTGCATTTATTAAAAAAGGGTCGATTTTTTGTATGAATAATTTGATTTAACTTAGTTTAAAGAAATTAAAACACAAGATTGATAAATAATCTACTTTTACAAAATTAAGGTAAAAAAATATGGGGACCTACGGCCCAATTAGGTGGCCATCAGGGTCACCAGACGTGACTCCACGCGATTTTAAATAGCAAATCACACAACTAGACTGTAAAGTGATATTTCATTGCAGCGGAAATTTGGTAAAAAAATATTGTATAAATTAATTTCCAAATTTCCGCAGCAGTAAAATATCACTTTACAGTCTAGTTGTGTGATTTGCTATTTATTGGTCCTTCACCCCTAGAAACGAAGTAGTTATCATCAAAATCAATTATTTATAAACGTTTATGAAGGATTTTACTTGGTTTTTGCGAGGTACCTCTAATTTGCATTCTACGATTGACGAAAATCACCATAATCGTAATTTCTCCACAACCAATGAACAAAAATAAGTGTTTTTAGGCGTTCTGGAATCCTTATACAAGCTGCAATAACCTAAAACTGAGGTTGGAATTAAAACTTTTGACATTCTTTTATTAAAGCAATGTTTCTAGTTTAAAAATATGTCCATATAATAAATTTTATTTAAATGCAACATCATCCAAAATGGCGCCGAAGTGAACTGAATTTTAAAAAAATGTTTTTACATCATAGCTCGGTTAAAAATTGTCCAATTTTGATGCGGTCTTCACTAATCTTCCTCATTTTTCATTCTTTAAAGAACAAAAAAAAGTTCCCTATACCCTAACTATAAAATTGAAAAAGTTAGCATTAACAAGTCTATGACAGGCGCGAAGCGCGCCTGAAAACGGATTTTTCTCGTCTGCCCACTATTACATTGAATCCAACGCCGAAAACTGCATCCTTCTAACTGTTTATAGTTTCCGAGAAAAGGTCTTGTCCTTTTTAGCTGGACCACCCTGTATTATATATATATATATATATTATTATATATATAATATATATATATTATATATATATATATATATATATATATATTATATATATATATATATATATATATATATATATATATATATTATATATAATATATATATATATATATATATATATATATATATATATATATATATATATATATATATATATATAATATATATATATATATATATTCTAAGTATGTGTGTACTGTGTACACACATAAATATGTAGTAATAGTTAGTAGTAAGTGCAAAACATAATAACCGGATGTTATTCAAATATAAATTCTAAATATTTTTCTACTCTGCTCATTTTCCTACTCTGACTTCTTATAATAAATTTAAACCAGGAATTATTTATATTTTCATAAATTTCCAGTAAATGAAACGCTGTGTTTAATTCTTTATTTGTCCTAAACGCTAATGCTTAGGCTAGACCAGCATTGCTTTACTGTATTGTTAATTTTAGTATAGCTGTTGTGCTATACAAGTACTCAAATTGTAAGGCGTAAACCGAAGCCGAAGCCTAAAGCAAGGAATATATGCAAAGTACGGAAACACGCATTCCAAAGGAAATTCGCCCGGCTTGCGGACTACCACGCCAGAATTTTTTAGCATGAAAACAGCAAGAGTTAAGCGTTACTCTGACATATGTCCACACACATACACACAGACTGGATGATAAAAACCATTTAGAACGTCTTAAAAATGACAAAATATTCAAACTTGGTTCATGTTGAGTATTTATTTTTTTCCAGAATGCCGATTTGGGGATTACGTCAGATATCTAAGATTCTTAAACTAAAATGGACAATACTTGGAAAGAAAAATATCATAAAGGACCAAGGCAGTGTAGTTGTTAT
>JACMZG010000008.1:21182721-21300759 GCA_018340805.1 Microvelia longipes | reverse complement strand
CCTGGATTAGATAAATACATTATTCAATGGTAAGTAACTTACCACACCAATATAAGCAAATACTACTAAATATATTTAATAAAATATACAAAAACGAAATTGAGTTCCCTGCAACATGGTACGATGAGGTAATAATTCCATTGTTAAAACCTGGTGGTAAAGACGCGATGTTGGCTGACTCATACCGCCCAATAGTTTTATCTTCCTGTATTAAGAAAACGTATGAACGCTTAATAAAACATCGGTTAGAATGGTGGGTTGAAAACAATGATTTACTACCAAAATCCCAGTATGGCTTCAGAAAGTTTTGCTCAGTTAACCAGCCCCATGCTGTTCTAATATCAGATATTTATTCAGCATTTGCTAGCGATAAATGTGCTCTGGCTCTATTTGTTGATATTAAAGGGGCATATGACAACGTTAATATAAGTAAACTGTACAAAATTCTTATATCACTAGGTTTTCCTCCACCACTGGTCAGAAATATAATAACTCTAATCTCTGGGCGCAACTTATTTATCAAGATAAACGGCCGTTTAGTAGGCCCTAGAAGGACGTCTATCGGGCTGCCCCAGGGCGGGATCTTATCATGTTTACTTTACGCCTTGTATGTTTGTGACCTCGAATCATATTTTGGTAATGATGTACGAATTTTGCAGTGGGCAGATGACGTCTGTCTCTATGTTATTGCAAAATCGTTTGAAGAGCCGTAACTATACTATCTGCTGTTGTTTATGCCTTACAGAATGGGCTAGGGATAAAGATTTGTCAATCTCCGTCGCAAAATCTTTTGTAAATCCTTTCTCCCTAAAACGTGCAATACCATTAGGTGATTCTGTTGTTCTAAACAACACGTTATTTCCCATCTTGAGAGAACCTAAATTTTTAGGCCTTTATTTAAATACAAAATTAACATGGTCAAACCACATCAACTATATTATGAAAAGAGTAGAATGTTATATCAATGTTTTTAAAATCTGTTTGTCATACATATTGGGGAGCTGACGTTAACATCTCACTTCTCTATTATAGAGCTACTATTCGGTCCGTGATCGACTTTGGAGCTATTTTCTATGGCCAAGCAAGCTTTAGACTCCTAGAACCTCTGCAAAAAATTCAGAATACTTGCCTGCGTATTGTTTTTAGGAGCTCTGCCTTCGTCTCCACTTTTATCACTATACTGAATGCGACGAACCCCCGCTTTTCATACGTCGCCAAATTTATGCGACAGATTTTATATAAAACTTTTCATTTGATTCAATAGCAAGCCAAAAAATTTCAAGACTAGCGTCATCTGTCCTTACTTATCCTTTCTGGGAACGTAAAAAATCTCCTGCTTTAGTTCAGAGCTTCACAGAAACTGCCATCTTTCGTAACGACATACATGTCTATTATAAAAATTCCATATAAATCCATTAACTACCACGCAATAACTCATAGAATTACTACTTATTATATGGAAGATTTATCAAAATATCCTTTATCCGTCAGAAATAGTATGTTCTGGGATAGTGTATCCTCTCAATGGCCGGATTGTCAATATATTTTTACAGACGGGTCCAAAATCAACGATAGCACTGGTGTGCTATCTATGATTAGTCCCAAAATTATTTTAAAGGAGTAAAGCTGAATAAATATGTCTCTTCATACACAACAGAACAAATCGCTGTAGTCCAAGCTTTAGAGTATATTAAAGAATCTATACATAATGATTTTGTTATTTTACAGATAATCAAAGTTTAGTTTCCGCTGTTCAAAATAAATCTTTCTCATCTCTTAACAACTATTTACTAAGTCAAATAATTAATTTATTCTACATTAACTCATTAAAGGAAAAATATTGTCTTGGTTTGGCTTAAATGCCACGCGGGTATCACGCCTAATGAAATTGTAGACAACAAAGCAAAGGAAAGCTGTGACGACGATGAGTCTGCAATTATCTATGGCAGCAGTATAAAATTCCATTTAAAGATATTTACAGGCAAAATTAAATTATCGGCTCTATCTAAATGGCAAATATGGCAAAATACCCAGCAAGCCGGCAGTTTCTACAAGGAACATCAGCCTAAAGTCGGTCTTGTTCCGTGGTTTAAAGGCCATACTATCAACAGCAGATATTTTACAACATTTATAACCCGACTTCGAACAAACCATGGTGTCTGCAAATACTACTTAAATAAAATTAAACTAGAGGAAAAATCCGAACTGTAATATTTGTACTGTTGTCGAGGATCTTGAACACATTATTATGCATGTCCTCGCTATTCAGTGGGTACCAAATGTGTAGCTCAGCCATTTAACTATAAGTCACTAATTGCTACAAAATCTATAAACGTTTATAAAAACTATACCTTTTTGCTTTAAGCAAAAATACAAATTTAGCTAAATTATAATATAAAAAAAAATAAAAATAAAAAATAAAACAATAAATAAATAAACAATATACATAATATCATTTAATAATTAAAATCCAATAAAATAATTGGAAATAATAAAATATTTATCAAGTGTTCAAACATAAACACCAAGAAGAAATAACAAAATTTTTGAGCAAGTATAAATAAATTATATATTATATGTCTGTATGGTCCAAGTCGACCAATGCCAAAAAAAAAAAAAAAAAAAAAAAAAAAACTGTTAAGTTTAAGTTAAAGTTGTTAAGAATTATTTGTGTTTGGGTTTTTCACTTATAGTGTACATTTTTCCCTCAATTTCAACTTATAAAATTCCTTAACTAATTTGTCATAGATTTTTCTGTATTTTTTACATTAGCCTACTATAGAGTTGTCTGATTTATTCATTACATGAAGTTTTCTTAGTATCTCACCCGAAACAAACAAATCATGGGTTAAATAGTTTTCATTTAATTTAAAATCTTTCCTTTTAAAGTTGAATGGATATCGAATGTATTCCTACTACTTTATATGCCTTCTAACGATGAGTCGCACGTATAGGACGTAAAAATGAGATTTTAGCTTAAGTTAAATTCAATATTTTTAAGATGACGACAAATATAAAATCTAATTAAAAAATTTAGTCGATCAATTTGCTTCTTCGAGACCTACATTTGCCTCAAATTATAGATTTTCACGAATGTTTTTGTTGTTGATGGCTAAACAACACAGGTTAATTTGGCCATAAAAAGGTTATCTTCCATTTGCAACAAAATTAGACCTGAAGCCTGATTTTAGACTTAAAGCTAAAATAGCAATAACACATTTGACATAGACACACTCACTCAAACATTTGACATAGACACACTCACTCAAAAGTTTGACATAGACACACTCACTCAAACATTTGACATAAACACACTCACTTAAACATTTGACATAGACACACTCACTCAAACATTTGACATAGACACATTCACTCAAACATTTGACATAGACACACTCACTCAAACATTTGACATAGACACACTCACTCAAACATTTGACATAGACACACTCACTCAAAGTTTGACATGACACACTCATCAAACATTTGACATAAACACACTCACTTAAACATTTGACATAGACACACTCTTGACACACATTCACTCATTTGACATAGACACACTCACTCAAACATTTGACAGAACACTCACTCAAACATTTGACATAGACACACTCACTCAAACATTTGACATAGACACACTCACTCAAACGTTTGACATAGACACACTCACTCAAACATTTGACATAAACACAATCACTCAAACATTTAACATAGACACACTCACTCAAACGTTTGACATAGACACACTCACTCAAACATTTGACATAGACACACTCTCTCAAACAATACCACGATGCAAGTCTGAAAACCAAGTTATAAATAGATTTTATTTGTCACATTAAATAGCATCGTAGCTAAATCTAAAATACGCAGTTTCATTCGTTTTCAATTTTGTAGACTACTTTAGCACATGTGCTTCAAATTCTGTTTTTAGCAAAACTCCAAAAAAAAAACTTGCACGCAAGGCTAATCCATTACAGATGTGATTTCAAAAGAGTTTAATTATATTTTCTTATATGTTCAATACAGCACGTAAAAATATTGTTTGACCTAGACGTGTCACGTGACCCTGACCAAATAAGCCTGTGTCATGTCATAACTGGAGGGAAAACTCATGTCACTGTACCCGACTGTACCTCCGCTTGAAAATAATACAATATGACTTTTCCTTAGTGTATAATCAACACGCCTAGCTATGAACAGTTCAAGGTGAAGAGAGTTCTTCAAAGTTTACATTGTTTCTCATTACATCGCCCTACTTGAATTTTTATAGTTAAAACAGTATTATTTATATAAATGTTTATAAAAGTAAGGAAAAATTAAGAAGAGTAATGCTTCCTAATAGAGTAAGAAAGCGAAAGTAAACAAATTCTAGAACAAAGGTCCGCAAGCTGCGCAAAGTTTCTTAGAAATACTCACTTTCTTACTTATCAATCCAATTTTTGCTTAAGTTTTCGGTACATATTTAAAAAATTCTGGCGCGGTGGTCCGCATGTCGGGCGAATTTCATTTAGTATGCGTATTTCCGTGCTAAACAACCCATTTCTTGCTTATGCATGAACCATCCCCATTGCGTGGTTCCGGTTCATGCTTTAGAACCTAAGCAGTTACTCAATTGTCAAGCACTGCTCGTAACTCATTTTGTCTGTATTTTCCAAAGGAAATGCGCATAATTATTCAGTTGGTTGTACAAAACTATGCCTCTAAAATTAGAATTACACACTATTATTTGCACTAGTTTAAAACTTAGTAACTTATCTTTAAGCTTAGTCAGTTATCTTTAAAGGTTTTAGAGCATTTCCTTTGGAAAATACAGACAAAATGAGTTACGAGCAGTGCTCGTAACTCATTGATAATTGAGTAACTGCTTAGGTTCTAAAGCATGAACCGGAACCACGCAATGGGCATGGTTCATGCATAAGCAAGAAATGGGTTGTTTAGCACGGAAACACGCATACTAAATGAAATTCGCCCGACAGCGGACTACCGCGCCGGAATTATTTTTTAGTTGTAAACTTATATTAGGTAAAAAAAAACGATAAAAAATTACTGTCCCTTCTAGGATTTAAAACCCAGGTACTCTGGGTTTTAGTGCTCGCATCCAAAGGAAATTCGCCCGACATGCGGACCACCGCGCCAGAATTATTTTCTAGTTGTAAACTTATATTAAGTAAAAAAAAACGATAAAAAATAATCGACCCTTCCAGGATGTGAACCCAGGTACCCTGAGTTTGAGTGGTCGTATTGACTCCGGACCACTGGCATTCAACTCAGAGGCCCAAAAAACATTAAAAACGACACCCTACTCGAAATTTAATTTTCAACGACCGTAATATTGGTTTTCTATAATTTTTGTGGTTTTTTCGACTTTTTGGTAACTTAAAGCGGTCATATCGACTTCGGACCGGTTTCATTCGATTCAGCGCCCAAAATTACATAGAAAACGACACCCTACTCGAAATTTATTTTTTATCGACCTAAATTTTGGTTTTCGGTAATTTACAATGGTTTTTTCGACTTTTAGGTCACTTAGAGTGGTCGTATCGACTTCGGACTGGTTTCATTCGATTCAGCGTCTCAAAAAACATAAATATTAATGTTTTTCGCGGCGAAAAATATTAACCCTGAATTTTGCTGATTTTTTGAAAATTTCGCTGACTCAGCAAACCGGGTTAATGACGTCACAAAAACCTGGTTTTCCAGGTTTTTGTACCAGTCCTCCTCAAGTTTGATTTTTGTACCAAGTTTGGTTAAAAAATATTAATCCGTTCGAAAGATAGAGTGTTTACAAGAAAGTGTCTAGAAATACATATGTATATATACATATATATATATATATATATATATATATATATATATAATATATATATATATATAATTATATATATATATATATATATATATATATATATATATATATATATATATATATATTATATATATATATATATATATATATATATATATATATATATATATATATATATATATATATATATATATATATATATATATATATATATATATATATATATATATATTATATATATATATATATATATATATATATATATATATATATATATTATATATATATTATTTTTTTTTTTTTTTTTTTTTTATTAATTATTCCTTTATTAATAATATTAATTACATTTTACATTTTATATAAATTAAAATTATTTGTTTATAACAAAGTTTGAATATAGTAAAACTAAAAATTAAATTAATTTATATAATTAGTCAACCTGGAATCACCCCACTAATAAGACTAAAGTCTTGTGGCGTGGGAAGGGGTATGGAGTTAAGAGAACCGTGGAATCATTAAACAGTTCCAAAAGTTTATAAAAATAATATTTTTAACTCTAGTTTAATGTTATGTAATATAATGTTTTATAGTAGATAATTTATTAAAAAATAAAAAAAAATAAAAAAAATAAATAAAAAAAAAATAAATAAAATAAAAATATTGTAAGGTCTTACCAAATTATATTCAAATAAAATACTGATTTGTACGTTAAATATTTTAAGTAGATAAATAAACAAAAATAAATAAATAAAATAAAAGGATATATAATATAATAATAAAATAAATTAATAAGTCTATCAATTAATTAAATAATATTATTGTAATTTATATTTAATTTTTTTAAACCTTCTTGATTAGTAATTTTCTATAAAGTAAAGATTTATTTTTTCTTTGAATTTCTTTGCATTATCAGCTTGTTGTAAATGATTAGGGAGAGCATTATATTTTGCAACACTAGTATATTTCCAATGCCTCTGGGCTGTAGTGGATCTGTAGTATGGTATTTGATAGAGTTGTCTCTTAGCATTCCTAGTACCTACTAAATGTTCTATTTTTTTAATATTGTGCTTGCCACTATATAAACGAACCAGGGACGCTAATTCAAACATCTCTCTCAATCCAAGTACTTTGAATGACTTAAATAGATGACTACAGCTTTCTCTGGGAGCTTTCTTGTGGATGACTCTAAGTATTATATTTTGTGCTACTGTCAAAGGAGACAAGTTAGACTGAGGAGCAGATCCCCA
The DNA here is from genome assembly GCA_018340805.1 of Microvelia longipes. Taxonomy (NCBI): domain Eukaryota; kingdom Metazoa; phylum Arthropoda; class Insecta; order Hemiptera; family Veliidae; genus Microvelia; species Microvelia longipes. The sequence continues at coordinate 21,293,700 of JACMZG010000008.1, read as the reverse complement.
AGCAATAATGCCATAGCTGAGAAGCGAGTTTACTAGAGCAAAGTACACAACTCTTAATTGTTTTAAACTCAAGAATTCTCTTAATCTTGCAAATATATAAATCGTCTGTCTCAGTCTTTTCGTGAGTGAGGCTATATGCGGTTTCCAACTTATTGTTTTGTCAATTAATATTCCCAAGTATTTAATCGTATCCACAGAATTTATCTGAGGACAAGAACAGTGACTAGGATTATTTGTATAGCAAGTGTTAGAGTGCAGTCTTATGTTAGTAAATATAAAGGTATATATATAGGATATATATAAAGGTTTCGCGAAACGTATTTTTTCATCATTAGGGACCTCTGAAACGGATTTGTGTCGTGGTCCGAGGTTCAAATTCCGCTATGACGCCTATCCCATTAGGCGAATTTTCAAAGGAAATTCACTAAAACTGAGCTTCTTCATTTTTTAGAATTTCTAAAGAAAATGCGTACAATCTATCCAATAGATTATAGGCATTTTCAAAACAGGATTAATGAGGTCTTAGCAACCTGGTTTAGCAACGGAGTTCTTGTCATCCCCAAAGTTGATTTTGTACCAAGTTTTATTTAAAAATATTAATCCGTTCGAGAACTAGCGTGTTGATAAAACCCGCTTTACATATATATATATATATATATATATATATATATATATATATATATATATATATATATATATATATAATATATATATATAACGTATTTTTTATGGTTGGGGATCTTTAAAACGGGATAACTCTCGCTCCCGGGCGGCTCCTCCAGTACACAAGTAGTGAATTTATTTCAAATAACCTTAAAGGTTATATTTGCATATATAAACTGATTAACGTTTAACGTTTGTTTCATTATCTGGTTCTAAGAATAAATCTTTTAATAAAGCACATTGATTGTCAAGCTTACCATTGACATAAGTAGGCGTCGGCGTCGTGACGTGTGAAATATATACAATAAAGAGAAACCAGATCACAAATATACCCTCGCAAAGTATCACAAAGTATAAGAAGTGTCATAAGGAAGCTATTAAACCCGCATTCATGTATTTATTAAGTTTTATTCCAATTTAAACTGATATAATAACTTTACATTAGAATTATTGTATAAACCTAAAGTGTCACCATGCAGGTTATAAAAGGAAATTCGCTTTAACGGAAAGGAATTCAGATACTCTATTAATCTAGCCTACTTCATTTAAACATCAGGTGACGCATTATTATATTAAATCAACCTTTAAAAATTACCTTCCGGAAATTTACCACCGTCATTTCGAGAGTGCGAGAGTAGGGGTTTCCACTCTGTTAGGGTGGAAACCCTAACAGAGTGGGTAAACATAAAACAGTAAACATAAATCAGTAAACATAAAACATTCGAATGGGGGTCTCATCTTCAGTGTTTTTGAGCCAAATGAATATAGTCTGGAGTAGATTTGAGCTCTTAAAGTACTCAAAGCCAGGGTCACTGGGTTCGAATCTAGGTAAGGACGATACTTTTGTATCGTTTTATTCATCAAATAAGGTTATAAAAATAAAATAATTCTAGTATGCTGAGCGAATTTCCTTCGGAATGCATGTTTGCGTGCTTAACAATATATTTCTTGCTTAACGTTCCGGTCAATTGTTTATAACTTAAACAGTTACTCAGATATCAAGCACTTCTCGTAAATCATCTCAAGAGGAGATGATTTAGCTGACAAAAGGTCTTCGGCTTCTTAGCAGCTAATTTTTGTAAGGTCATTATTGTGGATTAAAGACGTCACACATATTTCCTAAATAATAGAGTTCGGAACATTAACAAGTTTGATTTTGATCCGAGAAAGTGTTCAAAATTTATCGGGTCCCATAGAAACTTGGAACAAAAATCTCTTTCGTGCATACATTTATTTATTTAGATCATTGAGTAATCCCCCAGCCACCCATACCCCTCTTCATGACCCCAACCTCATAATTTTCTTCGAAAATTCGCTGAAAAGAAAACTGCACAAAAAGGTTAATGTAAACTTTTGTCGAGCAGGTCCCCCGGCAAGTGCTGTCACCAAGACGTTGTCTCACACCCTCTTACAGTGAGTTAGATAAGATCAGGATGGAAATAAAAGAATGACCAGTGAACCTATTATCACTTAATTCAATTTATTTAATTTCAACTTAATTTACCGTATAAATATCTCTTAAAACATTTATGACGCAAGATAATACTAACAGTACCTGTAGAAACGATGCAGGTGCTAACATTTAATTATCTTCCATTAAACAGGTTATATTGTGACAGTTTATCCAACTGAAGATCAAGTTTGATACGAGTTACAGTGTTGCCACTTTACTGACCTGCCACAGTTAAACAAGTCTTGATCTAGTTATATTACTATAAACATTTTTGCAAACTTACAATCATTAAAGTATTATTTTGCTTCAAATAAATTATACTTCAATTGTGGAAATGTAAATTTGGTTCTCTAAACATATTAAAAAGATTCCAGTTAAGTAAGCTACAATTTATCAGTATAACCGATAAAAAAACGAAAAAAACGTCTCTTTCTACGACTCTCATCCATTTGATTAATTTTCCATTGGATGTAATCACTAATATATGCACATTTAAAATGTAAATTCAAACTATTTAAAATATATTTATGAAACGAATACTTAAAGTTTATTATTAATATTTGAAATTGTAATAATTTATTAATAAAATTTTAATTTTATCATTAATAAAAAAATTGTAATTCCAACGGATTGATTTATTTGTGAAATTTAAATGAGACAAAAACTTCGATATCGGTATTTTTCTAGCTGTGAAAATCGTTGAAAATGAAATACAATTTTTAGGCTCGTTTAAGCCTCCTACCTTCTTCTACGACAATTACTTGTTAATTGTCATCAAAAAGTGGTTGTAGATGATACAAAATACATATTATAATCACAAGCAGAAATATTAGCACTGCTTGCTTTGCTCCCATTTATGGTCACTCCTACCTTGTCTTCAAATTTAAATAGAAAATAACTAGCAAATTTAGCTTACTGTTTATACATATAACTAGCAATCATGTCTCCTCAAAAACAATTAAAAGCAGCACAACTGATAGTAAAAATTGTAAATCATTTCTCGAAGAAGCAATGTAGCGATGCATATGAGCTTAGAATATGTTTGTTAATAGTTTTTGTACATTAATAAAATATATAAACGATCTCTCACACAGTAGCCTATGATATACTTTGATACAGTTTTGATAAAACAACACCACATTTACCACACATTGCAATATATCGTGTATTTATTATTACTAAATTACCGATTGCATTGGTTTTTTATTTTAGGTTTACAATCTAAAATAAAACGGTGTGATATATTGGCTTTGTAAAAAATGGCTAGTGAGGTGGCCCATGGAAAAGGAGAAGGGGCCCCGTATAGTGTCCTAACTTCATTCTAGTATCCCTGAGAACGAAAAAATAGGCTTGAATCATTTAAAATAGAGGTCTCTATAATAGACCAAGAGCCCAGGGGTGTTTTGTTAATAAAAAGGGTAATGGCTGGAAACGGGTTTAATTTTTCGTAAATACCTTCCTGAACAAGGATCTGCAATTCTGCCGACTCGTATCGGACGGGCGTCCCAGGCAGAACGCACTTTACAGGTCAAATTTACCACCCAAGTTAACAAACAGTGTAATGGCTGAAACCGGTCTCAATTTTTCGTAAATACCTTTCTGAACAAGTATCTGCAATTCTGCAGACTCGTATCGGATGGGTGTCCCAGGCAGAACCTTTGACCCCTAAAGAACGTTCTGCCTGGGACACCCATCCGATACGAGTCGGCAGAATTGCAGATCTTTGTTCAGGAAGGTATTTACGAAAAATTGAGACCGGTTCCAGCCATTACACTTTTTATTAACAAAACACCCCTGGGCTCTTGGTCTATAACGTTTTTGTCTTATAAAAATAAGTCTCGCTTTTTTATATTAAGTGAGTGTAATAATTTATATTATAACCGTATTAAACACAGGCTATATTATTCAATGTTATAAATCATAAAAATTAGCTCGCTAAAAATAAATTATATTAAACTAGAACATTACTTGCTGGAAAAATTAAAAGTGGAAGGAAAAAGAACAAAGGTTTTAAGCTTAAAGGATTTAGAGAGTAGTTAAATAACGTCTTGGTCATTTTACGTCTTAAGATGGAAAGTTTATAAATATTATAATCAAGAAAAAATGTTCTAAATAAGTTTAAATTTAGTGTCGTAATATTTTGATTTTTTGGGACCACAGAAGTTTGGTCCCAAGTTTTTTGCACCATTATTTGGTGTAACAAATAATAATTTTTAGCCATAATGAGGAGCCTTATATCTTCGATGTTCATCATTTTTGCATCATGATTAAGGAAGGCTTTTTCCTTCGTATTTCCTGAAGAAGGAGGGGAAGCATTGTAAATAGAAAATAATGTAACACAAATATTTGATCAAAGGTTCCCGTTTTTCACCCTGAGATCGCAAAAATCAAGTGTCGACTAGTCCAAAGTGTTGGAGCTGTAGATAGGACTGTTGATTTGAATGAAGCCATCTGACAAAAACTGCTGCTTATATTTTCAGTATAAAGCATAGAGATATTATTACTAGAGTGGCCCTATAGGTTAAATTGTGAAACATCAAAAAAGTAACCTTACTTACTCGATTATAATACAATCAAATAATCAGTACAAAATTACAATAACTTATATAGGTGAATGTTAAAAATACAAATCAAAACACGAACAATGTGTGGAAAGCCAAAATCAATTGATTTATTATAACCTTAAGTCACTCTTGAAGGAGGTTTTAATAAGGTTACACAAAGCCTCTGAGAGCCCCAAAAAGATTTTGGCTTCTCAATGTATTTGAGATAGGCTATGCCCCCTCTAGTATATATCTCTATGGTATAAAGCCTGTAGTTCATTATTTTTTTCACAAATATTTTAAAGCAGAATAAAATAAGCACATAGTAATGACCATAAAGAACTTTCAAACGTAGAGTAAATTAATAAATAAAATATTTTTCTTATTTTATTCTCTAAGTATTTATCACGCTTATTACCCAGATTATTTATACATCATATTTTAACAAATTTTAAAAGCAAAATAAATTCATAAAGCAGTAATTAAGTGTAAACAATTTATACTTATAGAACCTATGTATATACCTGCTTATATACATGCATGTAATATATATCTTATAATTTAATCCAATTAAAAGTAAAATCTGCTTATATTTTTATATCTAATTTTTATACGCATATGGGTAAATAAAATAATTTAGAATTAAAAACTATAGGCGAGTTGTGAAACAACCGCAGAGATAAAGATCATCATTTATTCGTCACTTAATCGACTTTGTTTTGTACTTATATATATGTCAATCAATAACTTGAAACTTAAGAATTGATTAAGGTTTTTATAAATTCTGTTGATTTGATTTGTGAAATATTAAGTATATAAGGTGTTTAATAAAAATATTCTAAACGCTTATATCAGTAGACAAGAGTTGCTAGTAAGTTAGTTCGATGGAACTTAACATTAAATTTACGCATTAGTAAGATGACCACTTGAATCTCTCGATGAAGATGCGAAAGTACTTTTTGCTTTTTATTGGAATGAGGTAGATTTGGGTCAGCTGTTTTGAACTCATTTACACTGGTGTTTATTCGGCCAGAGAGTCTAGATAAGCCAGAAGTTAACTTGGATTTATAGAGACACTTAATTTGCGCTTTATAAACGTTACACCAGACTTATTTATTATCCAAATATATTTGAATAATTGAATTTATTATAAGTGGAAGAAATTGTGGAATTATAACATAAAAATATGTATACTTACGTAAGAAATGAATTATTTACATTATTTTAGTATTTAAAATTTAAAATTTTCCATGTAATTAAAAACTACAATTTTCCAATTAACCATTTTTGTATAACTACTATAGAGTACAAGAAGTTAAATAAAACATTCCATTCTGATTTTAGGAACTAAATAGCAACTAACAACATACAAAATATTAACCTTATTACAACAAAATTTTAAAATACTTAATAGGATAGGCATTTCGAAATAGGAATTTAATAGACAATCTGCAGCTGTGGGGCATAAGTTTTAAATCTTAAAACTGAAGTTTTCTTAATTTAGTAAAATCACGTTTTATAATCTTCTAAGCTCGTAAACAAATGTGACGTTTAATCAAAAACTCTACAAACTAGAAAACTTTATTAGATAAGTGTTAATATTTAGCCATAAAGGCGCAATGATAAAATAGTTTCTGATATATGAATGAAAGAATTATGAGTTATGTAAAAATTGTCAAATAACAGATTTCAATATTATAAGTAAGGTATAAAATATTGGTATGACCATAATGTGCAATTATCGTACTTGCAAGTACTTGCAAGTAAATATAAGTTGACAGAAAAAGGTTTCTAAAAAAATTATGTATTTCATTTAATGAAAAAAAAATTAGGATGATTATAAAATATAATATCCAATTAAAAACACATGCGTGCAAAACAAAGTCAAGTCTTAAACTTATTTTTAAACTTCTTAAAAATAAGTTTAATTTTTCTATACTTAAAACTTACTTATTATCATGATGATAGTAAAATGAGTTGTGGAGTTTCCAAATAAGCGGAAAAAAGAACGATGTCAACCTACTTAGCATACATATATTTATTGACAGAGCCGACTTTCAAATTTAACTGTTCATCATCGCACTGATGATGAACAGTTACATTTGAAAGTCTACCAACTAATTACAAAAAGAAATAAACATGAAAAACTGCAAAACGAAAAAATATAAAATAAAAGTAAATAAATAAATACACTAAATAAGTAGATGAAAAATTAAAGAGATAACTAGGCACTACACTAATTAAGATTACTTCTGTTTTGCAGGTAAGAGAATTTGGTAAAAGATGTCGAGAATTTGGTTACAGGTGTCAAGAATTCGGTCGCGGGTATTTAGGATTAAGTTACATAATTCAAATATTTTTCTTTTAATATAAAAACAAACAACAAATATAAGTATATAAACAATGTATATAAATAATGCAAGACTTTATTAGTACATAAAAATTTAAAGATATATTCAGGTTGATTAATAATCTAATTGATCAACTATAAAACCACAAAATATTACTCATTAATACTAATTATAATCTGTTATTTATAACCAAAACTAATTTTATATTCATAAAAGAATCAAAGTTATCAGTATTTTAAATCATTCAAATCTAATGTAATCCATTAGGAGCTCAATGGCGTAAAAGGTTTAGTATTAATCATCAATACTTAAAGGATAAATATTCTTTACTACGAAGATCGTAAAAAACAAAAATAAAGACAAAAAAAAAGAAAATTACACTAGAGAAGTCGAAAATACATTCGAAAAAATACAAAAACTGAGATGAAAATTCAAACTAAAAAAGAAGATTAAAGAAAAACATGTTATTTATGCTAAAGCGGTGCATGTTTAGAAAATAAAGTGCCATAGCAAGGCTACTTGTACGGTAAATATTAAAATGCAAGAATTAAAATATTAAAATAAGGCCCCAACTCAACTGTGTGCTCACTCTAGTCGCAAACAATAATATTTGTACAAATAAAAAAAATATTATCCTTGTTAAAAAATAGAATTAGAAGTGAAATACAATTTATGTTTATAAAGAAATAGGTATAAAAACAAATTTAAAATTATGTATAATTACTAAGATCTAGCAATTAAATAATAGATAAAGTTAGATCGAATAAAACCAAGAATATTGCATCACTGCACTAATCTTTATTTATCTATATAATCCCAATTAAGTCAGAAATCTTAAACCATTTTTTCAATATCGCTTCGCGTAAATCTATTTAAGTTTAAATAAGGTCGCGGGATTTATATATGAATTTATATTGGTTGGTATAGAAATAATAAGAATAAAAAATATATGAAGAAACATTCCGGTCTTGTTTCCTTTATAAAATCATTATATGTCTTTGATCTAGAAAAAAAGAACAAGACCAGTGACGCGACGGAAACAGATAATTAGTGTCCGAAGTATTCAAAGAGAAATTGCTACAGAAGTTGTTCAACTTAACTCTGTATATACCTTACTCAATTTGCTAAGATTACCTTGAAAAATATTTTCAAAAAAAAAAAAAAGTATAATCATTAACTTTACAAAAAATGAAAATACTGCCAAAAAACTGGAGAGCAAAGACTGAAGGCCTCGTCTAGCTGCGTTACACAACAGTCAAATGTTACTTATACGGTACACGGTACAGGTCTTGACATTTAGACATCAAGTTCAATGCCTTTGGTCTTATATCAACTTCTCTTTGCATTTTTTATTCAAGTGATTCAATAATTAATAATGAAAATAACAAAGTAATATTTAAATAATAAATAAATCATAAAATACGTTTATTTATAGAATACAAAAAAAAACATGCAAAATAATATAAATTAGTATTATAGTTATTTACAATAATTTTATTATTAGAGCAACTATCTAACCTAATATTGGAGAGCAATTTTTGAGAAAGTCGCAAAAGCTTGAGCTTGTGTGCGGCTTAAGTATTTTTTCTTGAGGTTTCTATTTTATTTAAATTGTTTAGTTTTAATAGTGTATTATGATTACTTTATTGTTTTTTTAATCCTTTATTGTATTATGTACTTTATGATGATGTATGATGATGTATGATGATGTATTATGTGCTGTATGATGTACTTTATTGTTTTATCCTTTATTGTTTAAAGTAATATAAAATTGTTAAAAAAAAGTATTTAGCAAATAAAAATAATGTATATTCTAGTGTGTAATGTATATTTACACTAGAGGTTAGTTATATTTCTCTAATAAAGGGAAATACAATAAATAAGAATAAAGAACTAGAATAACAAATAAATAAATGTAAAATCAGAAAAAATAAATAAATTAACAAGAGAGGTTAAACTGGAGGTGGTTTTAACCAAACAATTATTTCTTTTTTAAATCGTTAAAATGAAGGTTAGTTTTTTATCTCATCTGGCAGCATATTGAATAATCTTGGACCTCTGGCAGCAGCATGCCGCAGCATCATTGACGTTCTATATATTACAGTTTTAACTTTTCTGTTATTTTTGTTCCTAGTGCTGCGATTATGATTAATATAATCATTGGTTTGATTAAAGTATTTTAATAGTACTTTCTTTGTAAATACCTGTTTGACTGTGAGCACAGGAAAATCTATAAATAATTGTTCAGTAGAATATAGCCGCGGCTTCTTGAGAATAGCTTTGATAACTGCTTTTTGTGCTATTTCTAACGTTTGCAAGTGTGTTGGGTTTGCTGAACCCCCCCCAATCATTCCGTAACTGAGAATGGATTCTATTAAAGCATGGTATATTGTTTTCATTAACTTTTCTTCACAGAAATCTCTAAGTGTTCTAAAATACTAAAAACTTTCTAATTTTATTCCTAATGTTTAGTATGTGTTTTTTCCATGTCACTGTTTGGTCAATAGTAACTCCTAGGTATTTTATTGATGTCACTCGGTCTATAGTCGTCCAGTCTCAGTTTAGTGTGGCGTTATTTCTAATGCACTTACAATCAGGAATTTTAATTTTAGTTACATCTTTTGGTTGTCTCCTTTTTGATCGTGAGAAAGTGATAAATTTGGTTTTTTGGGTGTTAAACCAAAAAACCATATAAAATAGTTTTATGGGTGAAATCATAGGTTTGTGTGTAGCCATTTACTGACAAGGGTCAGCTGTTGTACTACTTTGACAATCAATTCTTCCAAGCTGTCCATGTCTGATGAAAACAACAGACAAGTATCATCAGCATAACCTAATATTTTCTCAAGAAGCTTGGGATAAAATATAAATCATTGACGTAAGTTAGCATTAAATTTTAAATTATTAAATTTAATATTTAGATAAAAAAATAAATATTAATTGGATAAATACTAAGACGTTAATAAGCTTATAAATGTACAGAGTTTGTCTAACCAGACAATTAAATATACACAACAAAACTAGTTTTTAACCTGTAAGGTCGTCATTAGCGGCGTTAAGATGAGTCTAAGCTCCTTATTCAAATACATTTTCCTTACCTTAACCCAACCTATTCCTTATGGAAACCTTTGGGTCTCCTTAAGGGCTCCTTAAGGCAGGGTGACGAAAGTGTGGTCCGCGTATCTCTAGGGGTCCGTGGAAAGATTCTAGGAGGTCCGCAAGCTAATGGAAAACTATGCTATTATAATTAACATTTATGATGACATTTATCAGTTGATGACATTTACCGAATTCCCAATGGAAAAATAAGCTTATGAGATTGTTTGTAAATACAAGAATGTTTTAGTTTGTATTGAATCTAGAAATAATTAAATAGTTTTTATTGGTAAACATAACCATCTTAAAATGTTTGTTAGTATGATGGACTTGGTAAAAATTTACTTCCAAATATTATTACAGAGATTCTATTTGTTAGAAATACCATTTAGGACGTTATCCCTACTATTATGAAACAGCCAAATAAAGGTTATAAAGAATTGATTTTTGTTTAAGTGATCGTTTATCATGGGTTAAACAAATTTATGAGAATTTATTGAGATTTAGGTCTTCCGGTGTTGACGCTGTTACAATGAGTTACATTTTTTGAAAGTGGATCATGCTCACCTAGACCAAGCCAAGTCATTTTGATTTGTATTAATAATAATATAACGAATATAAAGAAATAGATGAAGGCCAAGACAAGACTGAGTGAAATTGTTGGGAAGATGTCACTGGACAGTGGTGGGAGGCAACATAATAATACAGGTGAGAGAGTGGACATAGGTAAGAAACTGATAAGGGTCCAGGAGAGTTCTGTGATGTATGATCACACCGCGTCATGTAGATGAAGATCCGACGTTTCGCTTCCACTATGGCAGGATCTTTAGGGATGTAGGACATCATGGATAGAACACAATGCTCTACAAAACTGAACAGTTTAGTTTTGTAGAGCATTGTGTTTCTATCCATGATGTCCTACATCCCTAAATTTTATGAATAATTTATTGAATATTTAGGTCTTCCGGTGTTGACCGCTGTTACTAATGAGTTTCATTTTTTGAAAGTGGATTATGCTCACCTAGACTAAGTCAAGCCATTTTGATTTAAATTAATAAAAATATAACAAATATAAAGAAATAGATGAAGGCCAAGACGATGATGGCCAAGACAAGGCTGAGTGATATTGTTGGGAAGATGTCACTGGACAGTGGTAGGAGGCAACATAATAATACAGGTGAGAGAGTGGGAAGAAACTGATAAGGGTCCAGGTGAGTTCTGTGATGTATGATCACACCGCGTCAATGTAGATGAAGAATCAGACGTTTCGCTTCTATGTGGGAGGTATCTTCAGGGATGTAGGACATCATGGATAGAAACACAATGGTCTACAAAACTGAACAGTTTAGTTTTGTAGAGCATTGTGTTCACCACCGGATGACCTAAATCTTTATAACAATAACAGCGTAAGCCTACGTAGTTTATTGAGAAATTTACAGTCAATTATTCCGTTTTATTAAATCGATTTGAATATTAACTGTTGAGTCTGAAAATAAACTGAAGATAAAGTCAAAGATAAGTCTGAAGATAAAATCAAACTAATAAAAAGTACAATAATTTTCTAGCTCTTTTGCGTTGGAAAATATAGAGAAGCTTCGCGAGCCTACATTTATAACGTAAAAGCGTACATGTATAACAGAAAATTTAGCGATAAGTACAATTTATTGAATTTATTCGTTAGGAGTGGAGGGTCATTTATCTACAATAGTGGTCAGCGAAGCTCTAAAGTTTCCGTATCCCTGCTTTAAGGAAGCCTTAAGGCAAGGATCTTGAATATAAGGGGATGACGCACTAAGTCGATTCGCCATACAAAAAAATGACTCCATCGAAAACAAAAAAAAAAGAGAGAATTCAACACGAAAAACACGTCAAAAACAACCTGCACATTCTTGGTACTAACTGCGCATGCTTACAATTCTTATAACAGCGCAGGCCTTAAATTTTAGAGGCAAACTTACCTCTCAATGGTTTCCCATTGTTTATTGCTTCAGAAGGTTATAACAATACACGCTTAAATTATCACTTACTGAAGTGGCAAAGTAAAGTCCAAGATTTAAACTTAAATAAGCACAAATGACTTAAAAAGCACCACGAGAAGCACAGAAGAAAGTTTAGAATCAAACTCGACAACCATGCTACATAACCTGCGTTTGGTGCATTTTATTCATTGTAAGCAATGGAAAGGTAAGTTTTCTCCTATTTCTCTATCTCATACAACTTCCATGGGGTCAGAAATGTTCCTAAATGGGTTATCCCTTTTATTCAAGATCCTTTCCTTAAGGGCTCCTTAAGGAATAGGTTAGGTTTAGGAAAGGAAAATGTCTTTGAATACGGGCCATAGATATGGATATTCTTTGGCTGGTGTCTGAGGCCATGGCATACGAGGTCTGTCCCATAAATACGTATAAAAAAATCATAAGCATTATATTTTACAATTAATCATCAAATAACATTTTGTCCCCCTCGAAGTACTCCCCCCTGATAAAACGCACTTGGTCCAACGCCGTTTCCAAGGTTGAAAACATCCTTCAAAGTCCTCTACTTTGAGGCCCTTCAGCTGCCTCGTCGGCGCTCCTTTTATGTAATCCACGTCCCCCAAATGGCGCCTCCGAAGCAACATTTTACATTTAGGAAACAAAAAAAGTCACACGGTGGCAAATCGGGTGTATATGGTGGCTGGTCAGTGACTGTGATTGAGTTGCGCACCAAAAATTCGCCTACAACCAATGACGTGTGCGATGAAGGATCCAAAGTTTTTCGCGAGCCAATTCCGGGCGGACTCGAGCAACCCGTGCTTGTAGGTAACTTTTATTTTACACAAATTTAGTTTATACGCCATTCTAACTGTCGATCGACAATTTTTGAAGACAATTGATCGAACATGATCCACATTTTCGTTAGAAGACGAACTGGTGGGGCGTCCGGGGTGAGGGTCATCCTTGAAGTCTTCTCGTCCTTCTCTAAACCGCTTTAACCACTTGTGGACCTTTGGTTCCTTCAAGGCATCTTCTCCGTACACTATCACATGAATTTTCTCGACCATTTCTTGCCGAGTTTAGCAAGAATTTGACATTGATACGCTGGCTGATCGGTAAGAGAGATTTGCCGACGAGTTATTAAGAAGGGTCGGACCAACTGACTGTAGATACTGACTGATGACTCTGAGGCGTTGTCATCTAGCTTAGGCTTGCTTGGGTGTTAGTGGTGGGGGAGCTCACTGTCTTGTTCTTTCTAATTCCTGCTTAGATCTAAACAATTATTTTATATGTATTTATGGGACAGACCTCGTAGATAAGATTTAAATTAATTTAAATATTAATTGTAATGTTGTAAATAAGTTATAATTTGATTTTCATCTTCTTTTCGTTTTGATTTCACTGAAGGTTCATTAGGACTCATTATAGCCTGTAATTATTTATTTCCTATAGTCTCTTTATTCTAAATTCATCACACGTTTCAGTCTTAAAGTTTAAAATCAAAAAATAAAATTATAGTTCCAACGGCCGGAACTAAAACTAATTGTCCAAGAACAGCATAATGCATGGTTACAACCCTGTAACTAGTATTCTAATTTCCAATTAACTATTAAAATAAATGAAATAAAATCTTAATGGAAACAAATTATTTTTATTATTTGACTATAAAACTCATAGATCTTTAAAGGCTGTAGGAATCAGTCAAGTTTAGCACATTATGACGGACGTGACGACTCAATATGGAATTTATCAGCAAGTTACCCTTCAATACAAGCTAGAGAGTGATTCACTTTATTTGTGATCTGATTAAATAAAATATTAACTTCCCCGTTTTAATTGTTCATTGATACTTTGTGTCTATTTGAAAATACAGCATTAGGATAATCAAAAATAAATTGGGTACAGCGTACCTCGTACCTCGTTATGATTACCTTTTTGGATTAGCAACGCTTGTCTTCAACACTACGGACTTACTTTGCTCGTTCCATGATGTTTTAAGTAATCTAATTTAAATTCACGCACGTCTTCGGCCTCGCTTCGCTTTAAAAGTAATCAAATCCGTTTTATCCAAACAGCCACCCATCCAGGTTCTTTCAAACCTCACTTAAATCTGCTTAACATTTGTGATACGTCTAAAATAGTTGATAGACCAGCCATATTAAAATAAAGCAAAGAAAGCATATTTATTGTATAAATGGATATTCGTATGCCTAATTTCAATCAAAACCCTGGATAAGCTCGTTCAATTCACAATCCAACAGTTCTGGTATCAGTCACTGGACGAGCTCGTTCAATTAACAACCCAACGGTTCTGGTATCTGTTACTGGACGAGCTCGTTCATTCACTCTATCAGTCTGGACGAGCTCGACGGTTCTGGTATCTGTTACTGGACGAGCTCGTTCAATTCACAACTCTATAACACTGTTAATAGACTTTCGACAAAAGTCTTCAAAGTAGAACTCTAAGTGTTTGCAAGAAAGGATAAAGATTAATTTAGCATATTTATTCCACTGAAAGATACTTTGACAGAAACGTCTCAAAAAGCAAGTGGAAGTATTCAAAAGAGTATTATTTTCTTTTAAAAATTAGCAACAATGTTTTACTCGCACTCTAGCGTTAATTTGTTAGACGACCTCTAGTGTAACTTATTTAATAGATAAAGTTAATTATGAAAAGAAGAAATGGAAAAATTAAAAATAATAAGTAAAGAAATAATTGTAAAAATGTAGATCAAGGCTAGAAGTATAAAAAAACTTGAGAGGAAAATGATTAGCAATAAAATAAAATACAACAGAGATTTATAATATCAATTAACTCTTCTATTTTGAGGTGAACTATAAAAATTCCTTCCACTAAGCCTTCTGGCCACTGCAGCACCTTTTATGGACTATTAATGTTGGTTTTTAATTAATCAAATCTAATGAAACAATTTGAAGAGAAGGGTAAAAAGACATATTGTTTTATTTCATATGTTATGTTGGACGACCTGCATTAATTGTGCTATACATATAATGTTGTAGAAGGAGAGAGAGAAACCACTTGTTCTAGACGTAGGTTAATTTCTTACGACCTGAGGATTTTATTATTAACTGAGGAATACTAATTACAGACGAAGCAAGTAAAACAAATTCCGTTTTTGTTGAATTGTTCTCAAAATTGTTGTGAATGATTAGCGGAAACATTACACCCATAGGCATCCGTAGGATTTTTCCCGGAGGGGGGGGGGGGGTTAAAGGTACCAAGTTCAGTAATTAATAACGTGCTGCTGGTTTAGTTGTAAGCACCATTAGACAAAAGTCAGAGAAAGGAATTCAGCAATCTACAGGAGTGGAGATTTACCAAACTAAATGTTACTGTATTTCAAAAGTATGTTATATTTTATTTTTTGTGCTTAAATATAAAATTCCATACATTCTTATAGTAATGCAGCGAGCTTTAAACCTTTATTTCTTTAGAACCTTATATATTCTTAAATATTATTAGCAAAATGATGCAGGACAACAACTATTACATTTTGAATAATTAACAGTGCGGGTCAATCTAGCTTTTCTGATTTTCCAGAAGGGGGGGGGGGGGGGTCAAGTGACCTGATTGACCCCCCCCCTGCGGACGCTTATGGTCATACCTATTTGATTCTTAGACCGAAAAGATTCAGTTAGTTGTGAAACACACAATTACAATGTACCCTACTGTTTATATAGTGAATTATTTAAGAATAATAAAATAAAATTTCTGAAATTCATCTTTTAGCCATAAAACTTTAATAATAAAGAAATTTTATATTTGTTAATTTATGAACTATAAACTTATTTTATGGACGCGTATTTTACGACGCCATCTCTTCTTAGTGCTGATAACTAAAGAATTATCATAGAAGAGTAAAGTGAAGATTTTAAATCTTACGAAACTTTGAAAACGTGAAAGCACGAATACTTAATATACAGTCCTAGATTGAGATCTACTAATCGACTACGAAAATAAGAGAATAGATAAATTTATCTCTGGAACTCCCCAGTGTTGCCAGTGTCCTTTAAAAATAAAATTAATTGAGGCTGGACATTTTCAATGAAATTACAAAAAATCAGTCAAAAGAAATACCATCACATGGCAAAAGCCAAAACAGAAAAATAAATGGTTAAGAGAGTTGGCTCTGGATATCACGCTAACAACTTGTAATGCGTTAAAAATATGTTTTTGTCCAATTTATATGTACGTATGTATATTTCTCTGTAAATTGCTTTGAGAATTTTCAGTTATTAACATCATTAACCCACAAAAATAACCTTAAACCATTTCAAAAAATCACAAATCTTCATATAGTTTTTAAATTGGGCAGCATTTTTTTACGCATGTAAAAAAATGTATGTATGGTTCACTATCAAAAAAAGACCCATTTTATTATCTGTATTGCTTCATTGCTTCTGGTGTATATATATATATATATATTAATTATATATATTATATATTATAATATATATATATATTATATTTATATATATATATATATATATACGTCACTAACCAAGTTTGCTGAGTGAGCAAAATTTTTATAAACCGGTTAAATTCGTTGTCAGGGAAAGGTCCTTCTAATGTTTTTTTTTTTCTTTTTTTCCCCAATTATCTTTATTGAATAATTAATTGAAATTACAAAGTAAATTATTTAAAGATTAGCCTATTCATGATGGCTCCTAGGCCTGAGCTGAACAGGCGTTGACTTAATATTACACTTTTATAATTATAATGTTTATCTATAATTTATTTTTATCGTTTATTTATTTACATTTTTAACATTATTTGGTTTGTAATTATATTTAAAATTTTTATTAATTTTATAATATTTAATAATTTAATACTTAATATTTATTATTATTATCATTTGTCAATCAAATTAATTTAATTATATTATTTAATAGTTATAAATTCTTTATTTACAGAGGTTTTTTTATTAAGTATTCTTTTATATGTTTTTTAAAATTATCTAGTTTTTCCAATAATTTAATTTCTTGAGGAAGGTTGTTGAACCACACAATCCCTTGGTAGTACTAGTGCCTACCTATATTATATATATATATATATATATATATATATATATATATATATATATATATATATATATATATATTATATATATATATATATTATATATATATATATATATATATATATATATATATATATATATATATATATCAAACAAAACATTATCATGTCATTAATTGTCAAAATGTAAAAAAATCAAGTTTTTTCACTATAGTGCAGAGACTATAGATACTTAAACAGTAAAACTGTCGACTTAATTGTGGGAAAATTTGGATTCTGATCGACGCTAGAGCCGCGGCAGACCTATTTTTAAACTGAGTAGGCATGGCTTAATTTCCCTTTTTTCTACATTCCATTTAAAATTAACATTTTATACTTTATAGTCATACTTCTAACTAGCGGAAACGCTTTGCGCGGTCTTCGTCGTTTTTGAACTTCCACTGAACCCTTCTGATAGCAAATAAGTTTACATTTTGTTCAATTTATTCAATAATTTAATCGATTTGATCAGGTAAACCTTAGTGCCTAAATTATCCACGTTCTAGAAGACAGATTTTGACATGTAATACAGCCTAAAACTATTTTAAAAACATTTTACGTTTTTTTTTAAATTTAGACGCCCACATGTGATTACCTGGAGTATATTGTTTGAAAGAAAAATAACTTTATTATTGCAATAAATCCAGCTGCCATAACCAATAGTTGCCATGGTTTTCATAAATTTAAAGTTTAAAAATATAATCGGTAAGTTTTGGAAAGCTTTTAGAGTTAGTTCATGAGTAATCCCCCCAGGTCCGCCGCAGCGCTGATTTCTAGCAGCTGTCGACAACCGAATTCAAACTTTTCCTCATTTAAGTTAACACCCCCTGCTATAGTGTAACACATGCCTAAAATAAAGTGACAGCGTGGGAAAATAATACCAGGAAGCCAATGAGGTTATTCCTGGGGGTGTTAAACCAAGCCCACCATTTCAAATCGGACCAACCTTATTGGTTCCTCAACACTATTTTCCCACGCTGTCAACTGATTTTAGCTATGTGTTAAACTATAATACATTTAAAAATTCGCCAACTGTCTTCGTTTTTGCCAATTGTCAACTGATTTTAGCCAAGTGTTAAACTATAATACATTTGAAAATTCGCTTATATCGAGGCAGTATGCCTCTTATATAAACCAGTAGTACGACGAACTGATAAAGTACAACAACATTGCTCTAGAGCGGCTAAGAGTCCGAAGGCCTCTTGAATTTCTTTATGTGTCCCTATTGACCTTGTTACGATCAAAACTTTTGATCAGGCAATAATTCAATTTCATTTTTGTAACTAAAGCCAGAACTTTAATTAGAATCGCACTACATTTGGTAAACGCCATATTGATATCTGCATAATAAGTCTAGCTTCGTTCATGTTTTTCTAAGCCCGGTATCAAAAAACAAAAGTCATTAGGCACATCACCATAATTTTGCTTTCCACGAGTACAAAATTTAAAGTCCCTGCGACAAATAATGACAGAGCAATTTAGGGAATACGAAATAGGTATGAGTAGTTCAGCCATTGGTTATTTTTAAAAATGTTATTAAAATTCTAATCTTATTCCTCTACCCGTTAACAAAAAAAAAGGAATTATAAAACAATGAATTATTATTAAACAAATGGTACAGGCTGGGTCTCCGACCTTTACTGACCAAGTCAGGAGTACCAACCTTTCACTTCTACAACGAAATTATACAGAGACTTCAGACTATTACCACCTATTAAAGCAAACTACATGGCAATATATTATATCCCATTAGTCAATATTTTTATTGACTAATGCATTTAACCTGATAGTTATCTCAATACATATAATCTAGATATACGCATGGATAACTATCTCACAAATACATTCTAAGGCAACTATATAGGGATATTAAATGTAATGCCTCAATCTTAAGCATAAGAAAAGTTGAATGGGTTGAGGGCTTGCAAAAAACTTATCTAGTAAAGATTTTTCCTTACAGCTGATGAGCCTTTCATCAAGGCATTATCAGGGTTTATTCCTGGTCGGGGTCTCAACGATTTTATGTGAGGCCTAGAAAACTGAACTCGAGTTGACCTACGAAGTAAAGTCTAGTCTGTTATCCCGTAAAGTTGGCTGCATTGTGGAGTCCATCTATTAATCTAAGAGGTTTGTAATGAAATACGTTTCTCCACCACCTAAGTCTGTTGGTTTCAAACCAGTAAGATATTGAGTTCTTAGAAACAATCCCTAAATGGTAAAATTGAAGGGCACGCAAATAATGGTGATTATGGGATTCTATTTGAATAGTGAATTATTCTGCCTTATTGTTTCACAAGCAGGAAAGCAACAAGAAATTGTTCAGTCATGGCACTTCTGTGGAGCGGAAACAACATCTGGAGAAATAAAGTATTAAGCACTATCTTTTTTCTTATATAGATGGACTTGCTAAGGACTTGCTAGTCGATCTATAACCTCCATCGCTGTCCCTATTTCCCCAAATATTTACTTCACACCAAATCTTTCTTTATTTCTGTTGTGCCTAAATTGAAACTCACCTCACTTTGTCACCATTCGAAAAGTCGCTAAAGTTAGACGAATCAACTACAGTCATCAAAAATAGACCCCAGATCATGAATAACCGTTATAATGGTTTCAATGGCATTTGTGCCAAATTGACGGTCGATAATTAAGCGTAATTAAGTGAAAAGAGATGATGCGCAGATTGTATTACATTAAACAGTACGAACAGACTCTTAATACTGTTTATTAATTTAATCAAAACCAGTCTTTAATTTTACGGTCATTATTAGTGCGGTCATCATTATAGGGCAGAATATATAGACGTGAGTGAGTCTTATAAACCAAAAATTCATAGTCTTTGTCTCAGTCAATATATAATAAGACTCATCTACATCTTAAGAGCCTTTATTTTCTCTCCAGTACTGATGATGACCATATAAATGAAAGTCTGGTTTTGTTAAATTGATAAACTTTGCGAAGACACTTTTAGCTCCGATTATTAAGAATTATTGAATCAGGACAATAAATATTTTAACCTTACTACCTTACTTACTTAAAAAGAATCTGGCGTGGTTGTCCACAAGCAATATATCCTGTAAAATGCCTTCTTTCATCGAACCCTAGCATTAAGTTGTGTTATCGACTCCGGACCGGCTTTAAAGAAATTAGTATCCTAAAAAACGTTGTTAATCGGCCGTATTTTAGTGTGCTTGTATAAGCTTCGGACCAATTTTTAGTGCCAAGTTTGAATCAAAAATGTTAATCCCTTCGAGAGATAGTGTGTTACAATATTATTTGTTTACAATTAAAATCTTGGTAACCACATAAGCTGAAGGCTTCTGAGTGGCTAGTTTTTCGTTTGAATTTTTATTCACAAATTATTTCTTGTTATTATTTTATAATGAAGTTAAGTATAAGAGCAAAAAAAGTTTTTATAAATCGTTTCCTCTTTGAGTTTATATGATATATTTGTAAAAGGAGCTAAATTATATATATTATATATATATATATATATATATATATATATATATATATATATATATATATATATATATATATATATATATATATATATATATATATATATATATATATATTATATATATATATTATTATATATTATATATATATATATATATATATATATTATATATATATATATATATATATTATATATATTATATATATATATATATATATATAATATATATTATATATATATATATATTATATATATATATATATATATATTATATATATTTATATATATATATATATATATATATAATATATATATACCCCCCACATGAGCCATCTTATTAGCAATTTTTTCAAAGAAAATTCGCTAAACAAAAAAAATCAAATTTATTTTTATTCACAAATTATTTCTTGTTATTTATTTATAATGAAATTAAGTATAAGAGCAAAAAAGTTTTTATAAATCGTTTCCTCTTTGAGTTTATATGATATATTTTGTAAAAGGAGCTAATTATATATATATATATATATATTATATATATATATATATATATATATATATATATTAATATATATATAAATATATATATATATATATATATATATATATATATATAATATATATATATATATATATATATATATATATATATATATATATATACCTCACCACATGAGCCATCTTATTAGCAATTTTTTCAAAGAAAATTCGCTAAAACAAAAAAAATCAAATAAAGTCTCATAAATTATCATTGATATTAAGTTTCGACGTTTTGTACGTGAAAACCCAAATAACTATAAAATGAACTATAAATGACTCTGTCCTTAAACCCCAGGAGAAATAATTTTAATAATACTTCATTTTATTTTATTTTTCTGCGAAAAATTGTAAATATAGTTGTGGAATTCCACAAGGCACGACCATCTGTACGATATTCCGTTCTTGGCATTATTGACGTTTTAAAACTGACTAAAAAGTAAACAAATATGTTTAATGGTCTAGTTTCTTCGCGCAAAACTGGAATTAGTCAAATAAAACCAAGAAAGAAACAATTTTTAATTAAATAAAGTCCTAAGGAATAGTTTTTTCAATAAAGTTTTGTCCTCAATAAACAGTTCTCAATTAAATAAAGTCTAAAAGAATCAGTATTTGATTGTAAAGGTCCTAAAACAGTTTTTAATCAAAAAGGGTCCAATAATCAGTTTATAATCAATAAGTCCTAAAATCAGTTTATAATAAATAAGGTCCTAAATAATCAGTTATAATCATAAGTCCTAAATAATCAGTTTATATAAAATAAGGTCCTAAATAATTTAGTTTATAATCAATAGGTCCTAATAATCAGTTTATAATCAAATAAGGTCCTAATAATCAGTTTATAATCAAATAGGTCCTAAATAAATAATCAAATAGTCCTAAATAATCAGTTTATGATAAATATAATCTTTGGTTTGATTAAAGTATTTTAATAGTACTTTCTTTGTAAATACCTGTTTGACTGTGAGCACAGGAAAATCTATAAATAATTGTTCAGTAGAATATAGTCGCGGCTTCTTGAAAATAGTTTTAATAACTGCTTTTGTTTGCAAGTGTACACATTAACTGCTTTTGTTTAATCATTTCTAACGTTTACAAATGTGTTGGGTTTGCTGAACCCCACCCAATCATTCCGTAACTCAGAATGGATTCTATTAAAGCATGGTATATTGTTTTCATTAACTTTTCTTACTTGTCATTAAGTGTTCTAAAATAGTATAAGAACTTTCTAATTTTATTCCTAATGTTAAGTATGTGTTTTTTCCATGTCAATAGTTCGGTCAATAGTAACTCCCAGGTATTTCATTGATGTCACTTGGTCTATAGGCGTACAGTCACAGATTAGTGTTTCGTTATTTCTAATGCACTTACAATCATGGATTTTAATTTTAGTTACATCTTTTGGTTGCCTCTTTTTTGATAGTGATAAATTTTGTTTTTTGGGTGTTAGCCCAAAAAACCATATAAAATAGTTTTATGGGTGAAATCATAGGTTTGTGTATAGCCATTTACTGACAAGGGTCAGCTGTTGTTCTACTTTGATAATCAATTCTTCCCAGCTGTCCTTGATGAAATCAACAGACAAGTATCATCAGCAAAACCTATTTTTTCGCCCAAGAACCTTGGAATAAAATATAAATCATTGATGTAAGTTAGAATTAAATTTTAAATTATTAAATTTAATATTTATATAAAAAATTAAATACCTATCGGATAAATACTTAGATGTTAATAAACTTATAATTTATAATTATAAATATTATAAAATAATTATAAACTTATAATTACACCAGATAATTATATATAAACAACAAAAATAGTTTTTAACCTGTAAGGTCGTCATTAGCGGCGTTAAGATGAGTCTAAGCTCCTTATTTAAATACATTTTCCTTACCTTAACCCAACCTATTCCTTATGGAAACCTTTGGGTCTCCTTAAGGGCTCTATAAGGCAGGGTGACGCAAGTGTGGTCAGCGTATCTCTGGGGGTCCGTGGAAAGATTCTAGGAGGTCCGTGATCTCATAGAAAACTATGCTATTATAATTAATAATTATGCTGACATTTATCAGTTGATGACAATTTTTCCATTGTCAATGGAAAAATAAGCTTATGAGATTGTTTGTAAATACAAGAATGTTTTAAGTTTGTATTGAATCTAGAAATAATTAAATAAGTTTTTATTGGTAAACATAAACCATCTTAAAATGTTTGTTAGTATGATGGACTTAGTAAATATGAACTTCCAAATATTAATTACAGAGATTCTATTTGTTAGAAATACCATTTAGGACGTTATCCCTACATATTTTATGAAATCAGCCAAATAAAGGTTATAAAAGAAATTGATTTTTGTTTAAGTGATCGTGATTTGTCATGGTGTTAAATAAATTTATGAGAAATTTATTGAAGATTTAGGTCTTCCGGTGTTGACCGCTGTTACATTTTTTGAAAGTGGATGATGCTCACCTAGACCAAGCCAAGCCATTTTGATTTGTATTAATAAAAATATAACGAATATAAAGAAATAGATGAAGGCCAAGACAAGACTGAGTGAAATTGTTGGGAAGATGTCACTGGACAGTGGTGGGAGGCAACATAATAATACAGGTGAGAGAGTGGACATAGGGAAGAAACTGATAAGGGTCCAGGAGAGTTCTGTGATGTATGATCACACCGCGTCAATGTAGATGAAGAATCTGACGTTTCGCTTCTATCTGGGAGATATCTTCAGGGATGTAGGACATCATGGATAGAAACACAATGCTCTACAAAACTGAACAGTTTAGTTTTGTAGAGCATTGTGTTTCTATCCATGATGTCCTACATCCCTGAAGATGCCTCCCATAGTGGAAGCGAAACGTCGGATTCTTCATCTACATTGACGTTATCACCACCGGATGACCTAAATATTCATGACAATAACCGCGGAAGCCTACGCAGTTTATTAGGAAAGTTATTGTCAATTATTCCGTTTTATTAAATCGATTTGAATATTAACTGTTAAGGTCCTAAATAATCAGTTTATAATCAAATAAGGTCCTGAATAATTAGTTTATTATCAAATAAGGTCCTAAATAATCATTTTATAATCAAATAAGGTTCTAAATAATCAGTTTATAATCAAATAAGGTTCTAAATAATTAGCAGAAACCTAAAATTCAGATTTTAATCAACCTGTAGGGTTTTAAAGAATTAATTTTTAATTAAATTCGGTCCTAAAAATCAGTTTAATCACATCGAAATTGAAAATCATTTAAAATCATAAAGGGTCCCATTTTTCCAAAAATAATTTTTCAATGAAACGGATTCCTGTTTTCAAGGGTTGAATGTTGTAGCATCTGAAATATTTTTCCTTTCGTACACACAAATAAATGATGAGAACTGATTATTATGACATCGGCAATACTCGGAATCTCGATGATAAACGAAGAGTGTCTTCACATATTATTTATAATTAGGAGCAATGCAAAGTTTTAGAAGCGTTCTTGTGCCGGTTTATCATGGTCATAACATTATATCTTATAATCACGCAAGGGCTATCAAGTGTTAGGCTTTGCGTATTTTTGCAATAACTCGTAATGTGTATTGCGATTAATGGTCGTGAGACTCATACGCGTTCTGTGAGAACTCATCTACGCAACAATGCCACAATTTAATCCTGTGAGTCGTCAATTATAATTATAAGGCGTATGCTAAAGAAATATTGAATGACAAAGAAATTTATACGAATATGAGAGAGATTATACGAATATAAAAATATTACCTAAACGTGTTATAGATAAACAGTGCAATAGACAAGCAGTGATAAATATTAAAGGGAGCTTTTATTACTTATCACTAATATCTACCGTAGGACTTACAAAAAGTTATCCTATTTTGCGCCGAAATTGCCAAACCTAAATGCCACCTTAATAATCCGTTTCATGAGTGGGTTTTAACCAATATGTCTGTGAGTTATCATAGCGTGACCTAAACCTTCAGCTCTAGTAATACTATCTGAGTATGGCGTCATAAATAAATATTTATTATACCGCTGAACCCTATTAATAAATTAAATTTAAAAAATCGGGTACGGGGTACCTCGGGACTTTTCGTCCTCAGAATTACAGTTCGCCAAATGTAAACTGCAACATGCTTTTGGACTCGCTTCACTCGTCTTCAGATAGTAAATGCATCCGCAGCATTCTCAGCAGTCACCCATACAGCACTGACACGCTCAATGGTTGTTAGTTTTTATGATCCAACAAAAAGCATGGATATTCTTGTCGTATCAAAACGAAATTAAGTGTTCTTATTTATTATTAGTTAATAATATAGACTTGTAACAAATATCATTTCATTTCTTATTTTTTTTACACAAGTCATTTATTAAAAATTGAACTAATGCTGATGATAAGATGAAACTTAGCACATATAATAGTCTTATACATAGCTATATGCGTGTTAAATCAATCACACACACACACAGACAACTTTGCGAAAACCACTCAGGATGCCTTAAAACACCTGAAACGGATAATTCCGGTTTCATCCCAGTTTCGGATATTTTTCAATATACAATATTTTTTCTATATACCTACGGTATAAATGAGGAAAAGTAAAAATTTGAATTTTTTCGGATGGCAGGAACAAGTAAGTTCCTTATCCTTATTGCAAGTTACTTAGTAGTTGCTATCAGTTTTAATTGTATCACAGTAGAATTTTATTTTAAAAAATCAGGACAAGAGCATGGTATTTAATCAATCGCTTTAAAATTTAGTACACACGTACCGCTCAAATTAGAGCCGGACTCCAATTTACAACATTACAGTTTATAAATTACAGTCAAAACGTGTAAAATGTGACTCTTCCCTCCTCAGTCAACACTTTCACCACTCTCAGGATGATAGAACTGAAATAAGTTATCTTATCGCGATAAAGTAAGCTAATTTCAGTCACTGGTTGAGCTAAGCAACATCAAATAAGGTCAGTAATTGGATGGGTGTCCTTTGAAAATCACCATGGAGTATCTTTTCCTATTTATAATGCATGAATCACCAGATTCTTCTTATAATAAGCTTTCGAGGAACCCCGTAAGCGGTTTTATTACGATAAATATTATTTTTACATTCCCTCCTTTATAGCGTAGGTATATAAGAAAGGGATAAGTATGTGTTTGCACTATACTGTTAGAAAATATACCTAGTCCTTAAGATAGATTTTTGTATGTTTCAACACTTTATCATAAACACAGTTTATAGGTTTATTAGTTTTCCTATATCATATTATTATTATTATTATAGCTACAGTATAAATTAGAAAACGTTATAAATACTAGATACAAACGATAAGAAAGAGACTTGAAACAAATATACAGAACTAACGACTTCATTCAGATTTCATCACCTCTAATCATCATTCCTATCTGTAAAACTTTTATTATTATTTGTATTTTATGACCGGTTATTAAAACATAAATAAAAATCTTCAAATCCATCTAACAATGTAGTCATCCAGATAATTCCACCATTGTGAAGCCGAGTGCAAATGATCGTTTGATGGATCGGTCCTTGCGACAGAAGGATCGTGAACCCGGGAGGGTTTTATCGTTTTTTCGGCTAGGCAATCCCTGGGATACCTAATATTTCTTCCAACCTGTCTTCGTTATTCGAAAACTTTATTCTTTAAGATATTGCCAATATTGGCCGTTCACCGCCGTTGGGTGTTTTCATGAAAAAAAGAACTAGTTAAGCCCATCAAGACCTATTATTTTACCGTGACATAACACCTGCATCTTATAATTCTTACTCCTAAATCATGCAACTTAATAAGATCTTTTTTTAAGTTTAAATATTTATAATCAACTTCAATATTAAGTAATAAATGATCTACTTTATAAAGTTATAAAAAATGTCAAGTTTTCAATAAATTCTTTGAAATACTGCAATCAAGAAATAAGACTTGTTTTACGATTATTTTTAAAAGAGTAGCTAATTGCCTTTTTTTCGAAATTTTGAAAACAAACCTGGTCAGTTGAGGAATGTGTGAAGCGTGTATGATTGTCATTACGTGTTCTTTGTATGATGACAAAATCTGAGTATGCTTGCATTACAAGTAGCTCATATGGTTTATAAGATTACAGATTGGCAACAAATACAGTTTAAAATGAGCTAAAAATTAATGAGTTGATCAAAAATATAATCAAAATAATTAATAAGTATAGATCATTTAACTGTATCAATTATCAAAGTAATAAGTTTCTCCACTGATTTTAATATTTATTTAGAACAAAGCATTACAAGTTTTCAACCAACTAAAGGTCATCATTAGTGCCTAACAAACAAAATTTATAAAAAGATGCGTTTTATGCGTTTTTTATTTTTGTTGTGGTATTGTTATTTTTAATTTAGTTTTAGATTTATGAATTTTGTAATTTGTTTTTAATTACTAGTTCTTTAGGCACTGCTGATGACTTTAGTTGGTTGAAAGCCGGATATGCTTTATTTTAAATAGATATTAACATCAGTGAAGAGACCTATTTTTATTATTCTAATTATGATGAACTCCTCATTTATTTTGTATTTAATGTGCTGTTCAAAGTACTCTCTTAACACACATGAGATATTGTTGCCATGGAAATAGCCTTGCTGGATAATTAGAGACATGACAAGTAAAACATGACGCCATGTATACAGTTCCAGTTTTGTAGAACATAGAGTGTCTATGATGTCCTGCATCCCTGAAAATACCTCCCAGAGAGGAAGCTAATTAAAGTGTAGATTAAACTTTGATTAAATGTCGGCAACAATATCACATTTGTGTTGAGAGAGTACTTTGAACAGCACATTAAATACAAAATAAATTACGAGCTCATCATAATCAGAACAATACGATAGGTCTCTCCACTGTTGTTAAGATTTATTTAAAACAAAGCATATCCGGTTTTCAACCAACTAAAGTCATCATCAGTGCCTAAAGAACTAGTAGTTAAAATCAATTAAACTTTGAGTAAATGATTCATAATTACGTTGAAACGGTCAGCACCAGGAGCTCTGAATTTTGATGAAAATAACCGCTGAAGCCTACACAGTTTATTGATATTGATGAGCATATATATAACTCCAAAGATGTACACTATTTTTATTCATAGCTTACAAATATAGCTTAAACAATGACAATCGTCATTTTTACGATACAACTTCCTTGAAAGCGAAAAAAGAGTGAATTGCTTTTTTAAAATTAAAAAGGTTTTTATCAAATCTTTTTAGCAATTTTACTTTTCCTTGCCCCAATTTTATCCTAATCTACCGGCTTCAGTATCACGAAGTTAAGAAGCGCTTAAACAAGATGCTATCTTCGCGTCGGATTACAGACTAGCTGGATATTCATGAAGTATATGGGCAGATGTAAATTTAACCTGTGTCTAGACAACATTGATTAAATAATTGATTAAAATAGCATGTAAGACAAAAAGAAGAATAGTTAACGTTATATAAAAATATTATCTTCCAGAAAGCGCAAGTACATCTTAAGTCTGTATCTAGTTTTAACCCAATAGCGAGAACACAGAGTCAGTGGCGGATTGAGCCAAAAAGGCCCAAGGAGGGTTACGCCTAAAAGAGCCTAAACCTTAATCTCAAGTGGGAGGAGGGGGGAGGGGATTCAACTTAACCAAATACCCAAACCAATTTGGGTTTCCACACTAATACAGGGAGGGGGGAGTTCTATATTGTTTCCCGAATAGAGGGGTTAACTTTTAACAAGAGTAGTATTAATGATTATAGCAAACATGATTTAATTGAATTTTATTATTTAATAAAATGAACTCAAATCATGATATTTTATTTAAATGAATTAAAATAAATTAACGTAAATAAAATAAATAAGTAAGTATAAAATAAACTTAACTTAAACTTAAATAAACTAAATCACTTTGTACTGCTTTAGGGCCCTGATTAAGTATCTTAGGATCCTTTTTGGGTCTAGTCTTTCGTATGAGGCCATTAAAAGTACAAATAAAATAAATAGGGACCTTAAACACATTAGTTTAGTTAAAAATAACAAATTAAGAATATTTTTAAGTACTACCAACATTTTTCTGAATGAACTCTAGTGATATGATTATGTTACATAATTATAAAAATATATTTATATATTATAAGCTTAAAAATATTTAATATGTTATTTTTTTTTAATTTTCCTTATTTATTTTTCTAAATGATAATTTTTGGCTAAGAGCCCAAAGAGGGCTTCCGTCCTCACTCTCACTAGCCAATCCGCTCCTGAACAGTGTTACTGCGGATGTTATGTAAAACATCAGATGGCATGATAAAAATTACTTAAAACATCATAAAAGTGACTGAAACGGGTAAATACGGTAGAAAGAATCACGGTTTGGGATTTTTAGGATAAACTTAACATTTCCCCTTTTCTTTCCCTATACATTTAGAGGTAGGGAAGGAAAATTATAAAGCAAGATTATGACTTAATAAGATGTATGCTATGCTATTGCGGATGGATTTTAATCGAAGTATAAAAGTTTTACTCTATACAACGAAGTCATCTATATACAAGACCTTATTGGGTAAGGGTTAGCTCGCCGGGGTTACTTTATATTTCCTAACGATACAACTTACCGGGTGGACAACAACACAAGTATACCGTTCTGATGAAACACTGTAAAGTATCCGCACGGCATGCATGTACACAAAACTATCCCATTGTTCACTGCATCTCACTGAGAATAATTTCGCAAACTATATTTTATCCTCTAAACGTTTCCCTTCTAATTATGTGCTTCTACATTTATCTGCGCATATTGTTGTTTTCTACAAGTTGCAAATACAAGATCACAGATACTATTAGTATCAGTTAATCGAAAGACAGAAGCCACGAATACAACGTTTGGCTTTAAATTTAAGTTGAGAGACTTACTACTTTTGTGCTAACATTCATTTAAAGCAAGGTCGACTTAATTTAATCAAATGCATTTAAACTTTAAAAGTCCTGACTTTACTTTAAACATTTGTAAGACTTTTTACATTATTAAATGTTATGGATCTAAAAGTAAAAATTAAGTAATTATTATTTATAATCCCTTAGGTTAGAAAAATTTATATTTAGTTACTAAAATCAATTAATGGGAATTGAGGGAAAAATTACCTAGATAGAAAATTTAAAAAAATCAAATATATGTATAAGAGACATAATATTTGTTTTTACGTGAGACCTTGAATCATCTAGCTTGTTATCTAATCTGATTTTTATTATAAAACCCATTAGAAATAGATTATTTTTACTGAAAAACAAAGGGTTTAGTCACAGTGCTAGAGGGGCTAATCACAATGGCACAGGATCTAGTTACAGCGGTAAAGGGTTACTCACAATGGCAGAGATCCTAGTTACAGCGGTAAAGGGTTAGTCATAATGGTAGAGGACCTTGTTACAGCGGTAAAGGGTTAGTCATAATGGTAGAGGACCTAATTACAGCGGTACAGGGTTAGTCACAATGGCAGATATCCTAGTTACAGTGGTAAAGGGTTAGTCACAATGGCACAGGACCTAGTTACAGGGGTAAAGGGTTAGTCACAATGGCACAGGACCTAGTTAAAGCGGTAAAGGGTTAGTCACAATGATAGAGGACCTTGTTACATCGGTAAAGGGTTAGTCACAATGGCAGAGCGTCTCCCTAGAAGTAAGAAAAATTAACTTTTTACTATAGGGAGACGCTCTGAATATATATTCATATTGATATGAAATATATTAGTTTAAAATGTACGCTACGCAAGGATCTCGGTGTAAGTAGGAAGAGGACTAATTTAGTCAGCCTGCAATGACAGGGCTTTAGCTAGCTCCAAACTTTGATCACCGTTAGCTTTTTTACCATAAAAGGTGAAATGATTTAACGAGTGATTCTCATTCCTCCTTAATCATGCTAGGCTACATTTTATAGACTCTACTAAATTATATATCCGTAACAAGAGCGGAATCTATCATTAATCTCAAAGGATCATATTCTTTTTAACAGCCCATCTATAAACATTCACTAGACTCAATCAACGTTCATTAAGGCTTTAGTTACACAGCTGAGTCTATAGCAAAATCTTCTTTCATCGTTTACTCCCTTAACGCTAGAATCTCTTTCCAAAGGATTTCAATTTTCATTAAAACCGGCAACATTTCTTGCCAAAAAGCACGTAAATACAGACTCAGACACTTTGATACGTTATTCTGATAGTCATTAATTACGATTTGGAGTCTTTTTATGATTCTCTAAACCTCTTCAATCAAATTCCACAGCTTGAAAGACTTTTTTTGAAATGAGCGATTGCTTAGTATAAAACCAAGAATCATTTCTTTTCTGATTCTACTCACACTAAGAATATGTTTGTTTACTTTTTCACTTAACTAATATATGACATAACAAGAAACGTTTAAAAACCTTGTAAGGATACTTTATTCAAGGGTGTAATTGTCATTCACCAATAATAGACTCTACTTGATCAATAACACCTAAATACTCTTCCATTTACTTTGATCCAGTTTTTATTCTATATTACAATCTCATATAACAATTATTTATGGAATAATGGGAAGCTGTTAAATAGAAGTGCCTCCAAAAAATGACAAAGAACATCTTGAAAAGAAATAAAAAAACAAGGTCGGAAAGAAAATAAATTGAAGGAAATTCTAAGGGGAACTGATTCACGGTTAGTGCCTTGAGTATGATAAAGCACAAATTTAAATTTTAAAACTCAGCTAAGTCGAACATTAAGCGCGTGTACTTGCAGACAGGAACAAGACGTTTTTTATTCATAGGAAGAATTTAGAGCTTAATACCAGTTCTTTTAAATAATGCTATACATATTTTAGGAGCACTACTGATAGTAGGTTGTGAAGTTAACTGGAGACCAAAAGCAACCATTGTAACCTAACTAGAAACTAACAGTATATTACAAGACTGCGAAGAAGATCTTTTCTTACCGTGGCGACTATATTTAATGTCGAGCGAAGAGAGACAGAGTAAACACCGAGTAAAAAAATTTGGGTACACTTCCGATCGCATCGTTAAAAAAATGCCAAATGATTAATTCGGAACATAACAAAACTTCGTTAAAACAAAATTAATTTGAACAAAGAAAATTATAGTGTAGTAAACTATTAGTACACACCTAGTGGACATTTGAGTAACTTCACCAGCATCAGTATAAAAACTCTTTTATTGTCACCGATAGTAAAGAACTACGGAACTATCGCAAACCACCAAAAAAAGTTTTCCTTGGCCTTGGCGCTTCGCACTTTTGCCGTTTCACGGCTACATGGTTGTTAAAATTATTAAGGATGTAAAGTAGATATTAACAATTGCCCTCAAAAGATATAAAATTGTTCTTATTTTATTAATTGTCCTTGGTTCATCAAGTTTGTTATCTAACCTTGTTTTTACTTCATTATGTGTTTACCTATCGACAATGTGACGTTACACAGCTAAATTGTTACCTCGGTAAATTCCTATTTTATTCCTCAAACTACGGCCATAATGTTTATCAGAATTGTAACGTCTGATAAGCGTTCAATTTGGTTTACGGCAAATTAAAACCTGCAGAATGCGTTAAAAAAAAGAAGAAGAATGCGTTTTTTTTCTTTTGTAAAAATAATACAGCGATGCAAGCATCGCTGCATTATTTTTACAAAAGAGTAAAAAGGAAGTTTCTAAGCCTAGTGTTTAAAATTGGAAAATGCTTTTTTATTCATCTTTCATTTTTTGGCAAATTGTTCGAGAGCAATTTGAAAAATAAAAAAAAAACAAATGGCACATTTTTAAGAGACTTCACGTCTTTACTCAATTATTTTGACTCGAGAATTGGCTTTCTCTCTCTCAATCTTTGTCTCTAGCACTTTTTCTACAAATGCGTCTTCTTTATCCGTCAGTGTTCAACACAAATCTTGGGAATAGTCTGGTTGGATTGATAATTAGAATATTAAGAGAGCTGAGAACCACTAACATCTGTATAATATTTATTAAATGTTATATTAACTCATCATTAGTTGAGCCTTTCTCATTTAGTAACTAACGACTCAAATAACTGGCATTATTAAGATATTACTATAAAAAAATTACAATCACTGATTACACAGACGTACAATACCATCAAGAACTTGCACAATAACAAATGTGCAGTTTCAAATAACTGAGAATGTTGCAATTATTTTGAATGACCATTAAAATCATAACATTTAAAGGAAAAAAAATTACCATTTATGTCAACTTTTTATATTTGTTACATTGATACCTTTTTGTGGTTTTTATGAAGAGGTTTTTATTTACTTCTCAGAAATGTACTCGTCAAACTTTTATAATGCTGGTTTTGATGCGCTTTTAGTTATTAAACGTTAAAATGGTGACAATTCATACTTGATTCGATAGTTGATTAATCGATAAATCCGATTCGATTCCAAAGAATATAATAGAATTTTAATTGAAGATCAGAGTGAGTTCAGGCTCTGTGGGCACCCTACCCTGATAAATTAGACGTAACAAACAGAGTGGGACATGATACATTTCGAATGATGGAACAGTTCCCAGATGTAGCATTGCATTTTGCTTGTTACATTTCCTAGGTGTCTCTCGCACAACTATAATGTGTCAACTATTCATGTTTTGCAAAACATGGCAGTATCAAATGAGATACCTAAGTATTTGATTGCAAATCGTTCGTCTGGCATGTATCATAATCTGATTTCCGAAATTTGTTTTTTATTACCATTTTCTTAAATTGTCTATCATGAATTGTACCTTGATATTATTTATTTTAGACACTGTTTCATATCTCAAACAATTTTGATACCAGTACAATTAAATTCCGGAAATATTTTCTTGAGCTATCGTTTGGCATTCAAAAGAACTATTACCAATTTAAAATTAAAATAAGCTTGCTAGTACACCAGAATAATTACAGTATTAGTACAGTTAGTAATTAGTACAGTTTACAGGAAAAATTAAAGTCTCTGAAAATTAACCGGAATTCAGCAATATTGGATTCAAATGAGCAGGATACACAGTTACATTAATGATCCATATAATGTATGCTCCAATTTAACATTTTAAAGTTTCCGAAAAAACAGATTTCGGTAATCAGATTATTAAACATGCCTGTTAATTAAAAAAAATATAATTAGGTATTTAAAGTCCCAGAGGACGAATTAGTAGTGGTAGATCGCTCTAGCTCCGTACGGAACTAAGTAATTAGGGTAATCTATTAAAATGAACCACCCTGTAATGGTTGTTCGGAAAAGAAAAGTATATATATATATATATATATATATATATATATATATTATATATATATATATAATATGTAGATAAGGCATTAAGCAGAACCAATTTGAGTAGTGAAATAGGGTTTATTATACACATTTATGTATTGCATAATAAAAGACCTGTTCCAAGCGGGCGTCTAGACTTCATGACCCTTTACTAATTAAACTTATGAAAAGAATTTATAACAATTACCACTGGACTTGATGGTAGGGGGTGTTTCTGTTGTTCCCTACCATCAAATAGAGGCGATTCTAAATGAGAGGGGAAAAAGATCCTTCTGGTTTAGGGGATTAAACTCTTCATATATATATATATATATATTATATATATATATAATATTATATATATATATATATATTAATATATATAATATATATATATACAGAATTGTCTTATGCATCTTAATATATATACAGAATTGTCTATGCATCAAAGTCAACCAGACAACAAACTATTATGGTAGATCACCCATTTAACTACTTTAATAACTTCTTTGTATGCTTACCTAGAAGTATTTGAGGGAATTAATTGTTGCAAGGCCATCTTTTGGAATTCTTTGACTAAACTCTTATGTCAGTAAAAAAATATAACTCACCCAGTGCCGCTGTTCCAGGGTTAAAGGATTCCGTCCTGACTTGTTGTTAACCTGGACATAGAATGTAAAATAGCTCTTACAATACTATTTACTTAGATTTATTACTACAATAGAGCTTATAAAAGAAGAATTTATTTATTTTATTTAAAAGTTCAAACTGTAATGTTTATTCATTAACCCTAAATTCTTTCTCACTTGATTCTTGTATCATTGTGTGACATTAAATTTGGTAAAGCGGATGGACTAAAAATGTAGAGGAGATGTACAATAAAAGTATACGTACATCCTTTAGACACACAACATTTGACAAATGTTTGGTGTCCACACACACATATAATATATATTAATATATATATATATTATATATATATTATTTATTATCACATATATAATATATAGTTCATTTGTAAGCATAAATGAATGAGCGTACTCAATTTCACCATTAATAAAACAATTTTTGAAGATTTATGAATTTTACTTTTACTTAGTCTGACAATTGAGTTAATGACGTCAAACACAATTCATTAGCCATATAAACAATAAGTTTTTTTTACATTATATGAGGATTTCCGTAAGTTTCATATGAGAATGCGTTAGGTATATGCAGTAGAAACGCCTATTTATATACATCTATGCATGTATGTTATATATATATATATATATATATATATATATATATATATATATATATATATATATATATTATATATATATATATATTATATTATAAACCTTCCTTTTTATAAATTAACTTCCTCCTTCCCTTCCAAAATCTAACCTCATTACCTTATTTTCCTTAGCTTATAAATAATAATGATTCAAATTAAATAAATAATAATCAGAATTAACACTAATATTAATATGGTAAAGACTATTAAACACATTCTGCTGTATCAGTGCTGAATGTAAGTGCAATAAGTAACAAAAATAATTATTTTAGTGTTAAAATAACTAATCTTAAGTTTAAAGTTAGATACAAGCTAAGTTTGGTAAACTTAATAATTAAAAAAGTTACTACACATATTGGAACAGATTACTTAAGGTTGTCGAAAATGTAAAGCCTTTTATCTTTAATCTAAACTTCTTGGTTGGAGGGACTTAGCAAACTACTTACATCCATAAATGGAACTTCAAAAAAAACTTCGACTCAAAGAATACAAATTAAGTTTTTTCAAAGTTTAAACGACTTCGTTAAGTTCAAAAGTAAGAAAATAAGATTCAAATAAAGGATTACAGAAGAGAGAGTATTGCGAATAACTATTTACAAAATGTTTAGTTTTGCCTAAATTTAAAAGTATAAAACATTGTTCTATATACTTTTTTTTCGAATGAGCTATTTTTACTAGAACTTTTATACATGATAAATGTTAATTTTAAGACAATGCGAAGACAGGGGCAGAAAAGTTTAAAAAGGGTGTGATTTTGAGATAACCCCGAATATTCCAGCTTTATATACTCAGTAGAACCGTCAAAATTGAAATCCTGAAATAATCTCGCTGATCCTTAGTATGCATTCAAAAGTTATAGAAGTTATTTTTCATTTCTAGCAAATTTTCATCAGAAAATCGCAATTGTAAGGCTGTTTGGATAACAGGCAGAGGGAGAAATGATTTGGTTTGGCTGATTCCAAACATATACGTCTTAAAGATTATATATATATATATTATATATATATATATATATATATATATATATATATATATATATATATATATATATATCCAATACAACCGTCATTTCCCGCTAAAAATTAGGAATATTAGCTTATTATATCATTTGAAACGAGGTGTAAATCAAAGAAATCGTTCATTATTAAACTGGGGATGTTAAAAGTGAGAGTAGGTAAGGAGGTGAATGTCTGTGTAGTCTACTAGAGTAGTATACCTCACCTACTAGCCTTGACCTTCGTGGCACATACTATACCAGCAAGTAGCGCACATCAACTCGCGTCTTTAGTAGATTACATCGTAAATCCTGACTTTGGAGAGTTCGTAGAACTTTTGTTGAATCTTTTTAAAACTATGTTAACATTATTAAGGCACAACTAAATTTGTAAATTAGAATAAATGAGATACATTGGTCTTACAAAGAATTACTTATAAGATATGAAAATTAGAAGGGAGACCGCATATCATATCTGGCGCAGCTTCATTCGAGTGGCTAATAGCAGAAAAATAACTCACTTAACCCTCCACATTAAAATTATAATATACAGAATGGTGCATTTCAAATACATCTCTCTGGTTAACTCAGCTTTGTGGTGAGCTTAGCGATTAATTGGTATCCGCCACAATTAAATTAATCTACCGCAATTAAATTGACCACTGGAAGTTTAAATAACCAATTTTTTATTTGGTTATCGTCTGGTAATCTAATTACCAAAATATGATATTATATTGTGTCAACTATTCATGTTTTGCAAATCTCGGTAGTATCAAATGATAATGGCGGTAAGAGAGCACCGCTCGTCTCTGGTAAATACTTCACATTATATTCTTCGGAATTAATTGAAGGTCAGAGGGAGTTCAGGCTCTGTCGGCGCCCTGGTGAGTAAGACGTAACGAAACAGAGTGGGACATGACATTATATCGAGCCATCAATGATGACGAATATCGAATGATGGAACAGTTCCCAGATGTAGCATTGCATTTTGCTTGTTACATTTCCTAGGTGTCTCTCGCACAATTATATTGTGTCAATTTTTTATTTAGTTATCGTCTGGAATATATGGTAATCTAATAATCAAAATATGGTATTCTGCGATAACTTTAAAACGTTAAATTGGAGC
Organism: Microvelia longipes; assembly: GCA_018340805.1. NCBI lineage: Eukaryota > Metazoa > Arthropoda > Insecta > Hemiptera > Veliidae > Microvelia > Microvelia longipes. The sequence goes on along the minus strand of JACMZG010000008.1, from coordinate 21,255,861 downwards.
ACACCTTTATATTATTTATTTCAAACTCAATTTGATTCCAATACAATTGTATACCGGTAATTTGTCCACGAGCTATCTTTTGGCATACATAAGAAGTACTATAAACCCATAGTTTTTATAATTAAAAATAAGTTTAGTGATACACCACAAATTAATCACTTTTAGTACATTGTATGGAAAAAATAGACGTCTAGGAAAAATAACCGGAATTCAGCGATAATGGTATCAAAACGTCTAGGATATGACATAGTTTCGAAAAATGATCCAAAATTAAACTTTTTAATTTTACCTTAGGAAAACACATTTTTCCTGAACACATGAGCGGGTTTCGAAACCCGGCCTTTACAGCTATTTCCGGAAGACTACGATGTATAAATCAATACGAAAGATACAGTACACGACACTAAAGTATACAAACATTGTCCCAGTCAGGATTTGAACAAATTTTAGCTGTGAAAAATTAATTGAATTAAGTTAAATTAATTTTAAAAACCAAATACATTTTTATACATTTGTATCCCTGTAGATACTAGTCAGTCATCTATCTGCGTTTGCACGAGCCAACTCCTAAAAGCCACTTACTCATTTCAACAAAAATATCAAGATTGGCAAATAAATAAGTCACTTCAAAGGATTGCAGCTACCCCAATATATTTGGTTCATATCATGTTCCTGATCTATTATGTTGACAAATGATGTTATTGTTCCAGGTTGAGATTTCAGTTACATAAATGTAAAAAAATAAATATTAACCTACATTAAGAAATAACTTGTTTTCACTAATCCTATATAACTTATTAATTTTGCAAGGTGATTGTAAGGGATAAATAACTTGTAATAATCGTTATTATACCTAAAAAATCCTCAAGTGGCCTATACAATTTATTTGTCAATATTTTCAAAAATGGCAACAAATATCAACATGCAATTTTTTGGAACGATTTCCCACCTATAGGTGTAGATTCGTCTTAATTTTCATTTTATTCAATCAATTCCCTGCTTTTAAAAGAAATGTTTCAATTTTTGTTGACATTTGATGATCAAAATAAGTTTTTGTAGCCTGAAAAACATTATCTTCTATGGGCAGCACAACTTGATCAAAGTCTTTTTTTGTGCTAAGTTTCAACCTTATAGCATAAACAATAAACATAGTGGGTGTTATGCGGAACACAGACAGACAGCGTGGTGAAACCCACTCAAAACATAATAAAGTGCCTGAAACAAATACTTATGATGGAACCTTTCTTTCGGATTTTCAGGTCGAACGCAATACTTTTCATTAAACTTATGATAGTAGGTAAGGAGAAAAAATGTATTTGGCTTATGGACAGTACCATTAAAAATTATAATAATATAACAAAAAAGAAACAGCTTGGCGTCAACGCTTTGAACACAACAGAATAGGACGACTTTTTTGTATCCTTAAGGCACGCATAGAAAAATGTTGTAGTAATAAAATTTGCCCTCTTTGAGATTTTGTCATCTAGGTTGGTTGATCTTGTCAGGGAACATGAATCTAATAGAATCATTTAACCGCACTTAATCTATATGACTCTTAAATATCATACAATTCATTTCAAAAATGGAGTTTGACATCCAAAACTAATATCCAATGAATTAAATAGAATTTTATAATCGCATTGAGTATCCTTTAAATGACCAGTATTATTAACTTTAAACGTAATATTCAGATAAATATTCCAAAAACTAGAAATACTTGCATTGAACGACTAATAGTTCAAGTAAATTATTCTATATGTATAATACAAAGTATATAAGTCGTTTTATACATATAGCAATTTAATGTATTTAGTCGATTATTTATATAAGCGTAAAAAAGCTTTAAAACAACTATGTATTTATTTCTTTAAAAAAATGCGGATCAGACTACATTCAACTATCACGTATTTCTTTTAAATATAAAATAAAATTGATGGGGTCGACTTGAAAAAAAAGAAGTTTAAGAAATTGGCTTTGCAGAGGTGAGTTCTAACACCTCTGGCCTCTGATGTAATTACGGCTTCGCCTCTCATCTCGCCACTGACTTTACCCAATATCCTCAACTCATTATATCAATATTAACCCGATTTTAACAGCACAAAAACTTGCACCTTAAAACCGACCCTAGGATGTGTAAATCATCCCCAATACCCTGTAAACTGGTATCGGAATTATGTAATAAATTAATTTAATTCGAATTTAAAAGTAGCTATATAAATTAAATGTAACAAATTTACAGCAATATTAGTTTTTTTTTATTATTATTTGAGTTGATTTTTTGTAAAACCAATGAATTTTATTCAATTTCTCATAAATGATAATATCCAAAATTAAGAACTGTTTAAACAGTACTATCAAATACTTCGTAATTATTTTTACACAGCATTTTTAAAATAAAGTAATAGACAACTTGATTGGGTTTATAGTACGGACCTGAAAAAAAAATTTCCCTTCAGTTATTTATCGCTTAAACAAGTCTACTAACATACAAATAAATGATAAATTATGATTATAGGATTCTCTAGAGCTTCTCAAACTTTATGTCACTATTATTCATCAAGATAACATTTAACGTGGTGGTATGTCAATTGTTATAATATATGCATTAAGTAGTACTAGACCTAATTAACGTAGTGGTACGTCAAATGTTATAATGCATTAAGGAGAACTGGACCTAATTGACGTGGTGGTACGTCAAATGTTATGATGCATTAAGGAGTAGACCTCATTGACGTGGTGGTACTCAATGTTATGATGCATTAAGGAGTACTGGACCTAATTGACGTGGTGGTACGTCAAATATTATGATGCATTAAGGAGTACTGGACCTCATTGACGTGGTGGTACGTCAAATGTCAAATTGCTTCTTTCCTTTACATAAAATATATTAAGTCTCTGATTTACTGTTCGTGTCACTAATAAGACAGTGCTAAGAGAAGGGGGAGTGGAGCCTTTAGCCCTAATAATATTTATAAAAGAACATAAGAATATTCCTCTTCAAACTTAAAATATTGAAAATTCCATAAAAATTACTTTGTTGTTTTTCTATCTATTTTTGTTTTATAACTTGTTTTATACAGAAGGTAAAAGTTTTTACACTTTGAAAAGACCAGCTTCAGAGCAAGGCTGGTTTAACATAAGATCTTCCACACATCAAACTTCTAGTCAAGTTGTCCAAAATGTTACCGGTCTGCTTACATATTGGAGTTTAAACATAATCTAAAGCATTTGATTGTGTTAGTCATGATATTTTACTGCAAAAGCTTTATCATTATGGTATAAGGGGAACCCCGCTAGCTCTTATCGAGTCATACCTCAAGTCTAGGACTCAGGTCACCATATTTATTACAGAGACAAGCGCTCCGGCGCTTTCTAAGCACGGAGTGCCTCAAGGCTCTGTTCTTGGACCCCTGCTGTTCTTAATTTACATTAATGATCTCCCTGAATATGGAGCCTTGAGTCCAAGATTTGCGGATGATACTACATATGCAGTTAGTGGGAAGAATCTTGAATAGTTAATAAAATAGATGATATTACCAATCTAGCAAATGACTGGTTTATTGTAAATAAGTTAACTTTAAATGAGTCAAAAAACCAGATTTTAACTCACACTCTTAAATTTAATTATAATAATAATATAAACATTTCACCCATTATAATACTTGGAGTGTCCCTTGATAGTACACTTAACTGAAAAGCTCATGTTAATGAGTTAGGAAGTAAACTTTCATCTATTTTATTTCTGCTACGAAAACTTAGTTTAACTTTAGATATTGATACCATGAAGCTTGCTTACTATGAACATTTTCATTCACGTATGCTGTATTGTATTAAAGAATGGGGAGCAGCCCCCGTAGCCAACAGTATTTTTATTTTGCAAAGAAAAAGCTATTCGTATCATGAATAATGCTAAACATGACTCTAAGTGCAAACAATATTTTATTGAAAATAAATTTTAACTTTTCATTCAGCCTATATTTTTCATTGTTGTTGTTCGTTAAAGCAAAGTATGATGAGGAGGAGTTCAATTATATTAAGAACCACAATTATGGCACTAGACATATTGCTAACATCAATATTCCCACTTGTAGGCTCAACAAATCACATCAGTCCCCAAATTTTAATGGAATAAGGTGCTTTAATAAATTACCAGCTTCAATAGTTGAACTTCCACCCAAAAATTTCAAAAAAAGCATTAAAACATTGTTGCTTGAGAAAGCCTACTATAATGTTAACGAATTTTTAGCTGATAATTTAGTATTCCCACCTTAAATGTTTAGTGTTTCTCATGTAATGTTATGCTTTTTTGTGTTTTTTTAATCAAGTTTGTTATTCAAGTTATGCTGCCTATGTTTATGCAGTCTATTTAATAATTTATAATCTATTTGTTTTCTTGTTTTGTTCTTTTCATTTATTTGTAAAATTTTGACAATTGAGAAACTTTGTAATAAAGTAACCTCAAGTATAAATTAATAAACCGTATACAATTTTCTCGAAAGTACTTAACCTAAATTGTAATTTGTTTTCCAAGTTTAAGCTTTTTACTATGAGCTGGTTAGGAGCCACGATTGTAACACACACACACACACACACACACACAGTAACACAAATTTACGGCAGTTAGCTTCGTAAAATTCACTCAGGAGGTCTCAATAACACTTGAAATGAATAATTCTGGTAATATCTCGGTCTCGAATATTTAGAGCGAATACATTACTTTTCCGATCTCGTATATCAACAGTATACACAAGGAAATGTAAATATATTGCAGTAATAAATCGAATAAAACATCATTGTAAAGAATATAGATTATTTTACATTAAAGGTTGGCTACCCTGTTGCTATTTCTAAAAACTATTTGGCAAAGAGCCCAAAACTTCTGTTGAAAAGTCGCTAAAACAAACTTCATATACGTTATGGGTCTGACTAATTTTCCTCTTCTTCTGACTAGCTAAAGATTCTGTCGCTCCTCTTTGATTTTTAAGCCTAAGTGCCTTGAAAATATTTCCACCGGAAAATTTTAAAAAAATGGGCCTGACTAGTCCTACACTTGAACCAACATTTTATCTTAATAAACCCCTTCAATGCTATAGATCTACATAAGTCTTAGAATTTTTCGATAACATAGTTATTTGGGTATAGAGTATGTTTAAAAGAAACCTAAATCGGTCCAAGGATATCGAACTGACAGTATTGAATTGTTCAAATTTTGTTTTTATGAAATAAAATTTAATATAACTGAAAATAAAAAAGGAATCCTGTACTTAACTATTTTTAAAATAAATATTATAATTAATAGTAACTTAAAAAAATGTAATAAACAAAGACATATAAAATGAGAATATAATTTAAGAATTACAAAATAATTCAAATAAATAAGAAAAAAAGCAAAAACCTTTATTGAAAAAGTACAATCAAAGCAATCACGCAAAACTAATAAGCATGTAAAGTATACCTATTACTTGATTTGTAAAAATATCGCAACAGATAATGGCACTGACGCCTCAGAGATACAACTCCTCAAAAATTGATTACAAATCCACAAAGCAGATTAGGACCTTGATCCGGCCCTACTATCTCTCTCATTGACCTCTAAACCTCGTGCAAATTATGAATGAAACGACTTATTTGTGGAGTAAACTTTGAATGAAATAGTGGGAGATAGTAGTAGAAATTCTACTAAGTCAGTAAAAAGTAAAAAATAAAGTATTTCATTATATTTTTCAAATAATTATGATATTTTGCTTAATTTTAATATATTAACATTTTAAGCTATTTTTAAATTTATTTAATTAAATATAATTTATTTTTTACTCACTAATCTATTAAGTATTGATTGACATATATAAATATACCAAACTTTCTTAAAATACCGTAGAGTAAGTATGTAGTAGTGGGGTACTTACTACCCCCTAATATACTTATACTTGTTTATACTAAAGGGGATAAATATACATTTTGTTTGTTAGTATATATACATTAACGAGGAGGTTCAAAGTAGTCATTTTATAGCTTAGTTCTCATTCCTGTCGACAATCATGAGTCTTAAGGTAAGCTCTCAATAAAAGTTTTTGTGAATTTTATTACGAAGTGTTCCTAAAAAAAGTGCGGATAGGAAACAAATCGATAAGTATAGATCGTTTATTGAAAAGTAACCAAAATTTTCATTCCACTTAATTTAAATTTTCTTCCGTTAGTTCCAGTAATCATAAATATTTTACAAAGGAAAATTACATAAACAAAACTCAAGTATTTGTACCTTATACAACTTTGGGTATTTATTTATTTTTATTTTTTTCTATATTTTTGTGTTTGCTTTTAAGTAGTTTATTTTGTTTATTTTTATAAACTTTTCATAGTATTTTTTTCTTTCTTTATTTTCTAAATTTCTTCTCATCTTACATTTTATTATTTTCCTTTATCTTTAATTTTTAACAGTCATTTTCAGTTATCAATTTATGTTTTTTGTATAATTAATATGCATTTACTTTATTAACAAGTTTTATATCATGCACAAATAAACTACATTTCTTACATCATAATTTCTGTTGGCTTATAAGACCATTTTTACTTTAAAATATTACGTGTAACAATTAATAAATTAATTATTATTACAAAAGTTAAATTATAAAATATAAAAATGGCAGTCCGCCATTCGAACAACCTCATAAGCTTCGACCATTTTAAGCGAATTCTCGCGAATTCTTTACGAAAATTGGCTAAAAGTGAATTATTAAATTAAAAATGAAACCTCCATACTAAAGGCAGATATCAGGAAATGTATCTTAAATTTAAAAAGCAATAATTAGTAACAATAAGTAACAATTCATTTAATTTTTTAATAAATTGATAAAAAAGTAAATAAAAAATCATCTAATATTCCGTATATAGATAAAGCAAAATGTATTAATAATAAACCTAATTATAAAATAATAGAATCAAAATAAATCTAATAATAACAAAACATGTTTAAAGCGGTTAATCTAGGTTTAATTTCGGCTACAATTTTTTTAGAATCACCAAAATATTTCCCTATACTTATAAGCAAAATATTATTTATGTCGAAAGGTATCAACTTCAAAGAACTACTTTTAAGAATGTAAATAATAATTTAAAATCACGACTAATCTGTGACACAATAATTGAAAACATATAATTTGAAAATAATGCCATAGTTGAGTCAAACATACATCTATCTTGGCCAGAGAGTTAGTGAACCATAAAGAAAGAATCTACTTATTACCAACTTCTCCACATTTTTTGGACATTGCGAAATTACCGTACTTATTACGTACAGAACGGCACACCCAAACTAGTAATAATCGTATAAACTAAACAAAGCACCGTAATATATATATATATATATATATATATATATATATATATATATATATATATATATTATATATTATATATATATATATCCACTAATCTCGGGATAAGGTTATGAATAAAACACAGCTTTATTTAAATTAATTAAATAAATAATATAAATTAATTAAAGGTTCTCTAGATAAAGTTGAAAAGTTAAGGATAATAATTTGATATAGTGTGTCTACAAGAAATAAAAACAACAATTCTACAACAATATTTTTTTTTTTTAAAGCGCATGTTTTACCAAGTATTCTATGCGCTCAGGTTGCTATGATATTGGTATTAACTTTTATTAATGATTAAATTACAATTAAAATGTATATGATTTTATCCTATTATGAGGTTTTCCAGCCTTTATTTTTTTCCCTCTATTGTTGCTTAATATATTGAAGAGAATTGTTTAAACTGTACTATTCTTATTAACATTTCTATGATTTATTATTATATTCTTCCTTAGGTTTAGGCCATAAGAGTTAAAAATTCAGGATTAAACCAGGTCACTTACATTTTAATGACTGGAAAACCTCTTACAGCATAAGCAAAAATATGGTTAACATTTTAGCAATTTTAATTAGATTGAATCAGGACAACAATAAATTATTGTTTACAAAATAACCATTACAAACAAATAAACAAGTTTGCTTGTTTTAAAATAAACATTTATTGCATCTATAAACCTTGCACACAAAAATTAAACTTTTACAAAACAATGCTTGGAGAGTACAAGGACTAATTTTGATAATTCGGCAAAATAATTTCTCCTACATTTTTTTAGGAAAAATACCAAAATAAATTGCAAACAGAGAGGATATGTTTGGATGTGAACTCCAGGTTAATCCATGATGTCAGAGCGTAGTAAATAAATACTGACGCACTATGGACCAAAAATGTCAAGTATGCGCATAAATTCAAATTAAATTTGTCATCTCTAAAAGATAAAGTAATTAATGTCTCAATATTAGACTGAAATCTCATTTCAGATCGAAAACCAGTCTTATAGAAACCAGTTTACAGACATCAGTGAACTCATCTTCACTTACAGTGTCTTTTAATTTATACATAATAAGCGTAATTTAGAATGTGTTATAATTCAGTATATTATGACTTACTTGCACGTGTTTGGACTGTTTTTAAAATGAAAGAAAACGTATTAAAATTATTAAGAACTTAAAAAACGGATATTTAAGCTTCCTGGGTGCAGGGTAAATCGGGTAAAGGGTACCTCAGAACTGTTCCAATAATCTTCGAACTCGATTTATTCGTACTCAAAATGAAATTAGTGGCTAAACCTTTAGGTGGTATCACATTATTCTCGGTACAATCAACGACAGAATAAAAAGTAAGACCAACGTCTAGACTGTTATAACGTCGGTCTCGGTGCACTCGACCTATGAATGAATAGTTAGCCTAACGTCTCTGGCGTTAGGCTAACTTCTGTCTCAAAAAGCTCAACCTTAAAACAAAAAGTTACGCATCCTACTGTTCTCAGAATTGTATAATTATCCAATGCCTAAACTAGGAATTCTTTGGTATTCAACCTCTATACGATCAATTCAACTTCTATACGATCAATTCAACCTCTATACGATCAATTCAACCTCTATACGATCAAATTCAATTCTATACGATCAATCAACATCTATACGATCAATTCAACCTCTATACGATCAATTCAACCTCTATACGATCAATTCAACTTCTATACGATCAATTCAACATCTATACGATCAATTCAACCTCTATACGATCAATTCAACCTCTATACGATCAATTCAACCTCTATACGATCAATTCAACCTTTATACGATCAATTCAACCTCTATACAATCAATTCAACCTCTATACGATCTATTTAACCTCTATACAATCAATCTCAGAATATTAATATTGCCTACTTTATGAAAACGTTTGTGAATATTCTTGGCAGACTTGATTTTACAAAAAGTATTATATAGTCGAAGTAGTATGAATATATAGTTTATAATATTTACATAAAATCGTGTAATATAGTAAACCGCATGGCTAAAATCATTTGACAGCGCGGGAAAATAGTGTTGAGGAATCAATGAGGTTGGTCCGATTTGAAATGATGGGCGTAGTTATCATCCAGGAATAACCTTATTGGCTCTCTGGCATTTCTTCCCACTCTGTCAACTGATTTTAGCCGTGTGTTACACTGTAGTTCATATTTATTTCTAATGACATTGTTTTATTTTTAAAATATTGAAATAATAGCAGTAAAATGTCATATGTATGACAGATGTAAACAAACTATAGTTTATACTTTTATGATTCGCAGAATTTATACTTCATGTTTTTCCCATTAATGACTCAACAAAAAAGTTTTAAGATGGTCCGACATTTTTTCATTTTCCGGGCAGCAAGCACACATAGACTTTAAGTTTTATTTGTTTGCTGAGATACAACCCTCTAGCACAAATTAAGCAAAAGATATGCGTGCTACAAAGACAAATCCATACACACATACGACTGACCTCATTATAAAAATCCACTTAAAACGTGTTGAAAACGGATAATTTTGATGAAATCTCATTTTCGGATTTTTGGGTTAACACAATACTTTTCCTATATACCTAGGTTAGTAGGTAAGGAAAACTAAAAATTATAAGAGCTATATTTTTTTTGCCTACTACCGTAGGTAATACCACAGCTTTGGCTGAATTGATGTTTAATCTACGATTTGTAAATTCATAAAATTTCTTGTATAATATTATTTAAGAACATTAATAAATGGTTTATTATTATTATTATTACTACCGTAGGTATGTAAGCAAAGTATTACGTTTATCCTTAAAGCCAATACTGATTTCAACCGAATCGTTTGCTTCGAGTATTTAAAAAAACTTAAGTATTTTGATTAGTCATTTTATAACAAAAATCCACACGCAAAAATCAAATTAATTCCTCTATTATAATTTTCAATGTGCTAATTAAGGCGCAAATTATCTCAATCACACATCACTGCTCACCGTAACAACTGCCTTCAAAGAGCAATAAACTGTTTATTACTTATTCCTTATACAATAAATGCTAACGAGTATGTATATTCAATAAACAAAATCAAATCTACGAAAAACAAAACGTCAATAAGAATAAACATGTTAAGAAAACATAAAAAATTAAATAAATAATAAAATTAATAATAAATTAATTTAATATCTAAAAATAAACCAATTAAGAAACGTTAAATAAAAGCAACAAATTATAAACAAAATATTCAACTATAAAATTCCCTAAATAATATTGATAGAATGGTTGAATAAAAGTATAAAATAATGTGCAAATTATTCAATACCTAAAGGTAATTAAAAATAAATTAATTAATAAATAATTAATACATAATAAAAAAAGCAAAATTGTTAAAAATAACTATTTAACTGAAATAGGTAAATAAATAAATTAATAATAAAATAAATAAATAATTAATATAGAGATGCAGTTTAAAAAATAAATGCATGCAAATAAACAATAAGCAAATTTTTTATGTATCACTTATTTGAAATCATTGCAATAATTAATAGTATCAATCAATTAATTGAATACACTTTTGTTATAATAACAATAAGAATTAATTAAAAAAATACGCACAATTATAGGCCATGAGACCGAATTAAACTGGCCTTATCAGGGCCTACGATCAGTTCTATGCGTGGCAGGTGTCTACAAGATACTTCTTCCTAGTTAGCTGTTAATATTATTCATATAAAGCCGTGACGGCAATAAACCGAACAAGGTTAATAATGCATCCTTAAGAACTAATAATTCCAAAGAGTTTTAATAAAGACTATATTTTTTGCTTTAAGGCAATTTACATATAGACAGAAATTAACATTTAATCATTTATATTTTTATGTTTAAAATGTTAACTTTGTTGTTTTAATAATTTTGTTTAATTTTAATCTTATTGTTTATTCGTAGTTTTAATATTAATTATTTATTTTTGGTATTTATTAATTTTTTAAATATTTGTTTTATTTTTTTATTATTATTAACTGCATAACTATTCATTTAGATTTATTTGTTTGGGACTTTTTAATATTCTTGGGTAAATAAAAAGGATATAGTTACAATATCTTTTAGGAATATTGTTTGTTTCTATTAATTTATCTTAATATACTTCCTTTTTTTGATGTAAAAGTACATTCATCAAATTAAAAACACTACATAATGTAAATTTTAAATCAAAAATATTTATTGTAATTTGCCTTTTTACACGTATTAACAAACTTTTGTTAGGACGCAATTAAAATTCCTCGTGGTAGCAATATCGTAGACTTTAAGGACAGTTATAAATGAAAATTCGCTGCGAACATAATTCTTAAAAAAATGGAAATGTTAAGGAAATAAAGAATAATGTATTCATGCGTTCATTTTCCTAGCAAACAAATATTTAATTCTTCTAATTAAATAAGTAATTTTCTATATTTAATAATATTAATATTATCACGTTATAATATTTAAGGCCATTGTCTAGTAGTCTCATTTTGTTTTTAATGAAGATGCAAAAGCGAAAATAAGCATTTTTTACAGATGTGTTTAACCGCGGCCCAAGCATGTGCTGAATTATTTTTGACGCCAGTTGGATTGAATGCAATCTTGGGATAGAAAATACCATACCTCATTAAAAAATATGCTACAAAGTTGGCAATTGTACGATAATTTTCGTCATGGTTTTATGATACCTAAAGGCACAATACTCTTTCCTCTATTTAATAATACTTCACCTCTCCCCCGCCCTAAAATCATAGTGCCTAATTTTTCTGATTATGACAAGATTATGTAAAGAAATATATATAATTCATTATGGACCAAGTCTACCGAAATCAGAGAATAAATTGTTTGGAAAATTAGGGTGGAAAAACATTAGGAGCATCCGCTTTGTAAGGATTTAAGCCACTGTAAGCATTTTTTTATCAAAATATGTCTGTATGAGATTTTTCGAATGACAAGAGGGGTGCAGGAGCAAGCTGATAGAATTTATAAGGTGATTAAATTGGATGGTTTTTATGAATGATTCAATTTATTTTACATGCTAAGTTATAGTCCGGAATTGACGTTATTGAAGAAATAAATATTAAATTTTCAATGTTGACCGCCTATACCGATTCCTGCAATGACGTCACACGTCATTTATTGAAAAAGGTCAGTTTATAAGCTCCAAATGCGTTTGGTTTGTTTACATTGAGTTGAATCACCTTATAAATTTCAATCATCTCGAATCAAATTGGCTGCCTGATTCCACTTCTCATCAAATCAATCATGCTGAAAGTTAGGTGAAAAAGACATCCCCTGCCCAAGTTAGCGTACTATTCTGGTCATTTTGTACAATAACTAAAGGGGTCCATTTGATGGAAATTTCCTAAATAAATATCAAAATACCATGTAACAGAAAATATTAATAAAACAACAAATAATACAAATCACTAATAGATTTCTGCACGAAACAAGAAAGAAATCAATGCTAAATTAAAATTTCCTTCAAACAGAAATTACAGTTGTTTTTAGTACCCATCCATCTTCAAACCTTGAACCTGACAGTCCAAATAGTAGATAAAACCAAAATTGCATGAACATCTTTTTATAAAATATAAAAAAAACCTTCCCTAGAATAAGAAATAGAATAGAATAAGAAAACCTAATAAATTAATTACATAGGAACTAAAAAGAAACAAGCTCAATTGAATGATTACTCAAATAGTCGTGAAGATAATCAGAAAAAAAAATAAATAAAAAACTTAACCAAATAAGAAGAAGGAAATTAAAGGAAAATTGGCATTATAAAGTTGTGAGAAACGTGTAATCGAATGAATACAAAAACAATGGATACATTAAACATTATCTCACGTTTAATATAAAGCTAAAAAACCAGGAATTATCTATTTTGTGTTAAAATAACGGTGTTTTTGGATATACGGGATTAAATAGCACATATTGGTTTTGAAATGAATTGCAGTGATATTGTAATCAGCGCAGACAAAACATTGATCAATATTCAAATCATTATGGGAATAAAAATTGATACATGTTCTGAAAGAGATAATAAGACAATTTATTTAAGATAATACATATTTGTATTTTGTTCTATTTCTCATTGGATAATTTTTATTAAAAAATCAATGAGTCATATTTGAAGATATTTTGTAAAGAAGAAAGACCTGGTATAGTAAGTCATATCTACGTGTCTTGTTTTTTTTTTTTTTTTTTTTGTAATTAGTGGTTCCCATTAAAAATGGTCAAGGAAAATGGATACGGAGAAATGAAAAATTTAAATAGATTGTGTGCACATTACGATGTGAATAATAAGGTTATGGTTTGATGTTACAGGTCGCAGGTGTTTTAGTTTTATTGGTAGCCGCCGTATTGGCCGGTAAGGAGAAGAAGGAACTGGAAGAGAAGAAGCAAGACAAGAGAGGACTTCTTGGATTAGGATACGGTTATGGATACGGTGCCATCAGTGGATACGATCTTGGACATGGAAGTCTAGGATTCGGCAGCCACTACGGAGGTCTTGAGCTCGGACACGGATACCACGACGGACTCCTCGACGGAGGATACGGAGGATACGGATACCACGATCACGGTCATGTCAAGGCCGTCACCATCCACAAGGAAACCTTCGTGCCAGTACCCAAACCCTACCCCGTCACAGTCGAGAAGCACGTACCTTACCCAGTCAAGGTTCCCGTTGCCGTACCCGTCGACAGACCCTACCCAGTACATGTACCTAAACCCTACCCCGTCGCAGTAGAAAAGCCCGTCCCATACCCCGTAGAAAAACCCGTACCTTATCCCGTCAAAGTCCCAGTCAAGGTACCAGTCGCCCACCCAGTACCCTACCCCGTACCTAAACCCTACCCTGTTGCCGTAGAGAAGCCAGTCCCATACCCCGTTCACACCCCCGTATACGTACACAAGCCCGTACCCGTCCTTGTTAAAGACCACCACTACGGTTATTCCGGTTTATCCCACGGTTATTCCGGTTACTCCGGTCTTTCACATGGTCTCTCATCTAGTTTCTCTCACTACGACTCCTACCACCACTAAGATAAACTACCAAATACTTTAGGATTAAAGATTGTACAATAAATAAATTTATTTTTATTTTTTTTTTTACTTCACTAGTTTTATTAGCAATTTTAATCCTACACAAAGATCTTAATACACCCCTATCAAAATTAAGACATCCATTTTTCTACACGCAATGTGAAACTGAAAAAAAACTGGTAACTTAAAAGATTAAAAATAGGACTGGAAAAAGCTGAAGAATAAGCATGCCAAAAAATAATTGGCATTTTTATATCATTATTAAAAAATTAATTATGGAGATCATTGTTGTAATTATCAATATTCATATAAGAACTGGACGTAATTATTAATTTAATAAATATTTAATAATTCAAAAATCGCACCATTCTATTCATATAGCAAATGGTTTACATAAGTTAAAAAATATATTTTCAGTCCAAAATGCAGTTCCAGTTCTGTATATACATAAAGAAACTAAACAGCATTGAACCGATTTCTAAAGGACGTCAATTTTATGAGACAAAATTGAAATGTTTAATAGTTCATTTAGTTAAAAATTATGAAGAGCCCGTTGATGATGCAACGGCTATTCAAATGTCATTCGCAGATGCTGTACTATATTATCCTATACTAATTAACTATTATACTTAAAACTGGTTGGTAAACTATTGGTGAATTACTATTCACTAATATTTTGCCCACCCGTTGTAACTATAAGAATAGCCTAATTAAGTAAAAAGATGATTCCAATGACACAAATATAATGTTTGCTTTAGAAGGAAGGAAAAACCACTTTTCACCTTATAACATAATGAGGGAACGTACGATTACACCCTAATCATGCGTGATATATTGGGAGAGAATAAAACTTAAAGGAGGATATTAATCATAGAGAGGAAAAAATCAAGATACCTTAGGTTATTCCGCTTTGGCATAATCGTTTAAGCATTTCATTAGCAGAAATTCTCCCAAACCTATAGATGTATGGTCTGATTCTAACAAAAATCCTATATTTTATCTCAAAACTGCACACTTGTTTTTATGTTTTCACTTGAAAATTAATCCATAGGTAATACAAATAATTTTTGACTTGGGTTAACCACAAATCCTTAAACACACCTTTAAGGATTTGTGGTATAGTGTTTGTACCACCTGAAACTGCACCAAAAGTCTCTCCATTTTTTTTATTAGAATTCAATGCAGTGTTGCTGTCAACCTTATATCAAAATATTTAATTTAACAACTTATATTTCTGAGGACGGCCGAAGCGAGTCCGAAGCTAGGAGCATGAGCGTAGCGAATCTGATGTAATGAAGAAATGTTCCGAAGTACCCCGTACCCGATTTTTTTCTAATACAAATATAACGTAAACAACTACTTAATTATAAAAATAAGTTAATTACACTAAAATGTTTATTAAAAATGAATTATTTCTACGTAAATTAATCAATCTTATCCTAGTTAATAATATTAAAAAATGTCGGCCCTATCTTTTGCTTATTTTGTTAACAATTGATAATTATTCATGATTTTCAATATAAGTCGCCTATATTGATTCCTGCAATGACTTTACGCCATTCCAGGGATCTTGAATAAAGAGGATGACTCGCTAAGTCGATTTACCATTCATACAAGAGACCCCTCCGAAAACCCAAAAATAGAGAGAATTCAACACGAAACACACGTCAAAAACTAACTGCACATGCTTGGTACAAACTGCGCATGCTTACAATTCTTATAGCAGCGCAGGTCTTAAATTTTAGAGGCAAACATACCTCTCGATGGTTTCCCATTGTTTATTTCTTGAGAAAGGTTACAATCACGCTTAAATTATAACTCGCTAAAGTGCATAGTATAGTCCAAAATTTAAAATTAAATAAGCACAAATGACTTAACAAGCGCCACAAATGTAACAATCACGAAAAGCACAGAAGTAAGTTGAGAAGTAAACTCGACATTCTTGCTAAATAACCTGCGTTTGGCGCCTTTTTTTCATTAAAAACCAAGGGGAAGGTAAGTTTGCTCCTATTTCTTTATCTCATACAACCTCTATGGGGCCAGAAATGTTCCTTATTCCGTCATCCCCTTTATTCAAGATCAGATCCTTGCGCCAAACCTCCGACTGCATATGGTTTGTTTACATCGAATTGATTCACCTTACAAATTTCTATCATCTTGCCTATTATAATATTATGTAACAAGAGATGTAAATAAAATATATTCACGTATTAAGGTGGTAAATGGAAAGTACCACAAAG
Source organism: Microvelia longipes (assembly GCA_018340805.1). NCBI lineage: Eukaryota > Metazoa > Arthropoda > Insecta > Hemiptera > Veliidae > Microvelia > Microvelia longipes. Next base: position 21,239,182 of record JACMZG010000008.1, on the reverse strand, counting down.
CCTTTAGGGTACTGAAACTTTCCTACTTAATAATAAGTTCAGTTATAAACGTTTAATATCATATTAGGACCATAATATAACCGTAAAGGGGACCAGAGTTATCAAATATTATTAAAATAATATTACACATTCCGACAAATTGCAGGAGAAAAATGAAACCTTTCTTAAAGTCAGGATCTTCAAATAAAAAAATCCGTCAAAGTGCTTGCTTTGCAAGCATTATAAGGTTTCTCAGATATTTTCATAAATATAATGTATTAATACTATACAATCATACTTATACTTAATATTCTACGCCTCGCTTCAATCGCCTATATGTTAGTATTTGTCGATACCTAATTTTAGAAAAAATAAATAAGTTATAACATAATATTCCACGGCTCGCTACGCTTGCGTTTCTGTGTATCAGAAATCAGTACCTAATTTAGAATCCACACTGAAAAGATAACAAAATATATAAGTGCTCGTATCGCTCGTTTCATTTGTATGTTTGTTATTTGCAAATTTCGCAAAGTAAACATATAATTTTACCGAATATACTGGGGCTCGTTTCGCTCGCCTTTATGTGTTTGCTTATCAGTTCCTTCTTATAAGTATATAATAAAAAAAAATTTGAAACATTAAGGCTCGCTTCGCTCGCAATTATAAACTTGCTTGTTACTAGCCAATTAAACTATAAATTCAAACTTTTATTTAATATTATGGACTTGCTTCGCTCGCCTATATATGTTTGTTTGTCGATACCTAATTTTAGAGAAAAATTTAAAACATAAAATAGGATTCAAGGGCTCGCTTTGCTCGCCTTTATGTATATGTTTATCAGTACCTAATTTAATAGCATAGAGTAAAGACATTTTAAGTATTTGCTATATTGAGTAATAGCCGCCATTTTGAAAAAGCGATGCATATTTGTGTTCTACCCATCGATACCTACAATTTGATACTCCACATGATTTTTCAAAAAAATATTTATTTTTTGCGATTGTGCGCATTCGCTCATAAATCGACAGATGCGCGTGTGAGATAGTTGGCTATATTTTTCTTGTTGTTGGATAAAATAGTTACACATGTATACCAAATTTCAACTCCCTAGCTATTGTAGTTCCTGAGATGAGAAATCGGACAGACAGACCCTCGACAAAAAGTATAAACCCTAATAAACAACGCAACGAGTCAATCACGGGTCGAAGTACAAGTTAAACAAAAATGTGTTTTTATAATACAAAGGAGTAAAAAAATCAATTAATATCAATAAAGTAGATACTTTAAACAATAACAAATAAGTTACCTCATTGAGAAAACGTCCACGACGTATTTTTTAATGTTTTTAATACACTAAATGTGACACCACCTCAAATCAGTGTCCGCTTATCCGTAGAACTTGGTTTAGTGGTAGTTTGACAGATACCACATACTCGATATGGGTCGCCCCTGGAGTCTCGACACTACGTAACGCAGAATCAGTACAAGGAGAGTCACGTGACCCATTTTTGTCCTGTACATAGCTAGGCTATATCGACACATAGCATGGTTTAACGATGTCTCGAACCTACAATAACATCGACAAACGGTGGCAAGTTTTCACGTAGTCTCGAACGAAACCATAATGTCTCGACAATAAATAACGTGACACTTTTCCTTGGTCTCAATATTCGTTTGTATCGACACTTCAAAACCTCGACACTTTAACTGAATCATGTGTCGATGTTACGTCGTGTCGAGATATCGACGAGTCAATCCAACGTAGAATTCTGCCAGGTGGAAATATTAAAAATAAATATTTCCAGACCCTATGGGGTACCGATACTATAAAGCCTCGACACTAATATAGGAGTCAATCGATGTGGGAGTCAATTATTATGATTGTCATTACGACAATCATAATAATTTAGGCACTCGTTGCTGACAATGATAATAATTTAGGCACTCGTTGCTGACAATAATAATTTAGGCACTCGTTGCTGACAATGATAATAATTTAGGCACTCGTACTGACAATGATAATAATTTAGGCACTCGTTGCTGACAATGATAATAATTTAGGCACTCACGCTGACATGATAATAATTTAGGCACTCGTTGCTGACAATGATAATATTTAGGCACTCGTTGCTGACAATGATAATAATTTAGGCACTCGTTGCTGACAATTATAATACTTTAGGCACCATATGATAAAAAAGCAAAGAACTCAAAAAAATTAATGAGTAAATTAGAAACATAAAAGCAACTCATAAACAAAATTTATTAAGATTTGAAGAAACTTATAAGTTTTTTCAAATAAGAAAGTTATTTGGAGTGGACATAGACATCTACTAGTCAGACTGAAATTATTTATTTTCTTTTTAAGTTTATTCAACTAAAATGAGCCATGTTTTTGCTAAGAAGAGGCTTATAGATATATATTATGCATTATGGTTATAATGCAAAAATATAGAGGTCTTACGTCTTATTTAGTGCAGCAATTATAACAACATGTGGTTTTTAGTGCACACTTTATTTAAAATAATTTTGGCGCGGTGTTCCGCTAGTCGGGCGAATTTCCTTTAGAATGCGTGTTCCCTGCTTAATAATCCATTTCTTGCTTAAAGTTCCGGTTCATGCTTTATAACCTAAGCAGTTACTCAATTATCAAGCACAGCTCGTAACTCATTTTGTCTGTATTTTTTAAAGGAAATGCGCATAATTATCCAGTTGGTTAAACTATGCCTCTAAAATTGGCAGTGCACACTATTATTTGCTTTAGTTTAAAGCTCCCTCAGGGTTCATCTTTAAAGGCTTCAGCGCATTTCCTTTAAAAAATAAATAAGCAATAAATAAGCTAGCACTTTTAGGTTACATCCAATCCATTTGGCTTATATATATTTATATATATAATATAATATATATATATATATATATGTGTGTGTTGTGTGTGTGTGTGTGTGTGTGTGTGTGTGTGTGTGTGTGTGTGTATGTATGATATATATATATATATATATATATAATATATATATATATATATATATATATATATATATATATATATATAATATATATATATATATATATATATAATTGTGATTCACTCCTTAAAAAAAGACAGTTAAATTCGTCAGCTATCAAGCAAAGCTAATAGGTTATTTTTTAAATAATATAGGTAAGAAGTATTATTTATTTAGCGTGTATATGTATATACATACACACTTACGATATTTCGTAATAGTTGATGAATTAAAAACATTAGTGTTAAACTAAAAAACTAAATGCTAACAAGAGATAAAATTAGCGAGCTATGGTATAATTAAGTGGACTCGGCCTAGATTTCTGATCATCCTTACTGCAGATTCTGCAATGAACTTGAAGTCCTTGATATCCACTGGTCCAACAAACAGACTACTAACTTATAATTATAGAAATTTAAAAAGTAGATCTACATCATTAAATATTAATTGGTGAAGTATTAACAAATGCCTAACGTTTAATTACAAAACGTTAGATTAATTCAATTTAAAGTTGAGTTTAAATAAATTGATTATATTATAAGACTTCTTAAATTTTTATGGTTAGACTTTTAAAAGTAGATTAATCGTATAAAAGAGATACGAGGTTATTTAAGTCAGTTCTCTGATGCTTGACGACTCGACAAGCATTGAACAGAACTAGTCAGGACTGACTTCGGCAATTTCAAACCCACGAGAAGGTGTTTTACATACATACTATCCTGCACAACATAATTTAAACAAACTAAATGGCTGACGCAAAAACAACTCGAAGTTAAATAGACAAGCTCTCGGCGACACCAAGGTCACAAACGGACAGTCAAAATTTCCTAACATCGGTTGCAAGTGAAAATTACCGACTTTTCAATATTACACAACAATACTATATTAAATTAAATTAAGAAACTATTAAGCCGAAATAATATATGCACCAATCGAAATAACAAATTAAACAAGGCTCAAAATAAAACTATCCAAAATTAATCACGGGTTCAATCCCAGCACGGGCCTCTGGGATTTTTATGAAAGGGATAAAAATTCTGCTAAACACGTCCTTTAGAAGGGACGTAAAGCTGGTGGTTTCGAGCCTGTGCGTTATCAGGTACTCGTTAAAGATCCCTTACCCTAAATGAAACTGGATATAGGGGTTATTGAAATATAGAGATTCATTATAATACTATAGTGTGTCTGCCTTGTAATTAAAGTGTATGGAGGTTTGGTTTAACAGCAAGGGCACGGGTTGTTACTAGTTTTCACTAGACTATAAGAGGCAGGGAAAATATGTATGATTGCTTAAAAAAAACATGAGAGGAACCATAAAAATCCACGGCTCTGTCTAGATTAGATGAAGTTTATGGTATTGACTTAATACAAATTTAAAGTTCTGAAAAATAATTAATCATGTTGGAATTCGGTGGACAGGTATTCCTCTAACAAAGGTTTTAAGTTTTATCTCATTATCAGCAGTAGTTAGGATTTTATTACGCCACTTTCATTAGCTAAGATAAATAAAACTGAGAAATCTTTTTGAAATCTGAGGTGATATAATTTGATTAGTAGTAGTAGTAGTAATATGGGAGGGGGGAGTGGTAGTAACTACCAGGCAAGTAGGCCACGTTATTGAGCCCTTTTTGCAAGCTCCCTAAGGTAGTGTTCTACTCGTTTTAATTTCAAGTGTAGGTATATTTCATCTAATGTAGACAGATCCGTAGATTTTTATGGTTCCTCTCATGCTTTTTTTCAAGCATTGTACATATTTTCACTGACTCTTAAGGCCCGTCTACAATCTTAAGTTAAGTTAGGAAGAATTGAAGAAGTGAAGAATTTTTCAAAATCTCTTTTTCTTTTTCCCGCTCTTTTGACTTGAGAAAACCATAAAAATGGTTTTTTATAAGTTTTTTAAAGAAGAATGTACAACGTTATCTGTTTTTGAATGATTACAATATTTTGTAAACGATGTGATGTTATTGTTTTGTTGTTTGAATATTTTTTTATATAAATATATTTTTATTTTTGAATTATATAGAATTATATAGCAATTATTAATAAAATTATATAATAATTAAATAAACTAGAGATAAGGAAAATAACGCTCCCAACAATTTCCTTTGGAAAATACAGACAAAATGAGTTACGAGCAGTGCTTGACAATTGAGTAACTGCTTAGGTACTAAAGCATAAACCGGAACCACGCAATGGGCATGGTTCTTGCATAAGCAAGAAATGGGTTGTTTAGCACGGAAACACGCATTCTAAATGAAATTCGCCCGACAGCGGACCACCGCGCCGGAATTATTTATTTACTAGTTGTAAACTTATATAATGTAAAAAGCACGGAAACACGCATCCAAAGGAAATTCGCCCGACATGCGGACCACCGCGCCAGAATTATTTTTAGTAGAAACTTATATTAGGTAAAAAAACGATAAAAAATTATTGTCCCTACTAGGATTTGAACCCAGGTACTCTGGGTTTGAGAGCTCGCATCCAAAGGAAATTCGCCCGACATGCGGACCACCGCGCCAGAATTTTTATGGAACAGGCGTTTTTTTCCTGCATCTTGAATACATCATAATAAACTAAATATACTCAAATAATTAGAATGTATTGTAATAATTATAAATACATTTTTCTCTTTAAAGATATTACAATTTATGATATTATTTTATTATAAATTTTTGTTTTTGACTTTTCCGGATAATGAACAGAGATTTCATCAAACTAGCTAGGAGCTAGGAGCTAGGAGATGCTACCTGCTGCTCCATGTCATTCAAAACTTTGGCGTCAATTTCCAAGAGGATCTCCTATTCTATCTACGGAATGAAGAACTGGTGAAATGGACTGAACTTGTTTGTATTAATTAATTAAAATGTATATTTCCTTGTTTTTCTACATAAATATATTTAACCTCTCAATGGGGACTTATGGAACAGTTATATTCATCCATTTTGTAGAGTATTTTCCCCACCTATTAACCCCCTAGTTCCCATTGGTCCCATTTTTATTTTTTTGCCTTTAAAATAGGGGACACCTAATCTGGAAAAGTACCAAATAAATTATAGAACTCTAATTAATATTCTAATTAATATTTAAATGGCACCTATATCCAGTTTCATTTTGGGTGAGGGATCATTTTGGGTGCCTGACACAGGCTCGAGACCACCGGCTTTTACGTCCCTTCTGAGAACGTGTAACGCAGAATTTATATCTGTTTCATAAAAATCTCAAAGGCCCGTGCTGGGATTGAACCCATGACTAAATAAACTCGGAGGTTTAAAGTCCTGTGTATTGGCCGCATACCTTAACCACTACACCACGGGTGATTCGGTGTACAATACGGTATATAGTTAAGAAACAGGATTCCTAAGTTTCATTATGGTTCTATTCATTATTCACCGGTTTTTGTCTGATCATATCCGATAGCAGCAAGGAACGTGTTTTCCCTTCCCACTGTTCATAGAACATGTACCGCTTTAAATATCACTTTATACCTTTGTCTATGTTTACTTTCTGATAACAAACCAAACGGACCCGAAGTGACTAATGGATTACTTGTGTTTTAATTATAGTTTTATTTTAATTTATTTAAATGAAAATTTCATGGAATATTCATATTTAACTACTTATAAACCATAGAATACCTATGATAATCCCTATATCAGTACACCACAACATGCATACGTTATTACACAAATAATTTTTGGTTGTAAAACATAATACTAACTAACACAATCAAATAGGAAATACAATCATTAGGTGTTAATTTGTGCAATAATTTATAAGTTGAACAATCTTAGTAGTAAAATCTGAACGTGGTAGTATTTTGAATTTCTTTAAAATCAACCAACAGGTGTAGATATTTAGATTTAGAGAGCGGGTTATATGATTGAATATATGAATAACGAGTGACAGAGTTATTTATTTAAAATAAATGTATGAATTATAACAGCAGAACCAGCACATTTCAAACTAACCATGTTCTTTGACATTAACATAGCAAGAATAATAGAAAGTTGAGATTTATGAATGAATAGTCGTTAAGATAAAATAAGTGTACCCAGATTAGACTAAAACGCAATACAAAAATGATTGCAAGAATAGTATATTTACAAATACAAAGGCGATAAGAAATTGTTGAGTCTATAAAGAATAAAAGCTATAGCAACGCTGCTCAAGTACGTCCGGCGCGATGGATAACAATTTTGGTACAGAGGTCCGCAAGCCTGGAAATGTCTTTGAAATTCGTGCTCTTTTGCTCATCAATCAATTTTTAGCTTAAGTTTCCGGTAGAGGGGTTAAGCAATTTTGTTTTAAATCAAATTTGGTACATAAATAAACATTGGGGACAAATCCATTGCAAATTAGGTGTTAGGTGTTTATGACGACATTTACCCGTTTTGTTGAGTCAGCATAAGTTTTAAAAAATCGGGTAGGGTGTACCTCGGAACTTCTCTTCGTCACATCAGATTCTCTACGCTCATCCTGCCTACTTCGGACTCGCTTCGCTTGTCCTCAGAATATACTAGTTGTCAAATTTATATCATTGTATGACCTCGCATTATTTTTCGAACTTATATTACCAGGATTTCAAGTGCCAGAAGGAGTTTCCGTCATCCCCAGGTTGTAATGGATAAAGATCCTTGACTATTTAGATTAAGGAGTTCGGTAACCTCTGGGACACTCAAGCCGGAAAGCGATTCTATTTGTTAACTCGGTTGATATTTTATACATGCATCACAGTTATTGATATAATTTTCTAAATCATATCTTATATGAGGCCAAAACATTGAATTAAGAGCTCTGATCTTACCAGTTTCTATTCCAACGTGTCCTTCGCGAAGTAGTTTAATTATCTCTTTTCTATGAATTGCCGGAATAATCAAACAATCATTTTTGAAAACTTAATCGCGTATTATTGATAGACTGTTTCTAAAACTTTAATACTTTCTAGCTCCTAACTTAATTTCATTTTTATTACTGGGCTCGACCTTAAGGATCTACTACTTAATTTTGTATCCTTTTAGGTTCAGTTCAAATAATATCCGGAAATCGTTTTGATATGAGAAGAATATCCACTACTATTATTAGTGATGGATGATGCAGTTTGTCAATTAGCTTGACAAAATACATCATCCATTAGCCGGTTATTTTTTTTTAAATGTAGAAAAAAATCTATTAACGAGAGCAAAATTATTTAAGCTCGCTTCGCTCACATGATTTTTTAATCATAAAAAACCCATGGGGCACCTCAGAAAAAAATGTTATAAACTCACTCCTGTTACAAGGTACGGCAAAATTTAGCTCGATGGTAGATGGCCCCCTTGGCTGGAGTTTTAACATTAAATTATTATAACGTAAATTATTTTGACATGATGCCATTCAAGTTTAGTGTTTAGTAGGCCTTAGGGGTTGATCGACTCTGCAAGGAGTTTCACATCTTGCAATCCATATCGGAAGTAATTCTACCCGTAGCCGCTACGTGGTCTCGTCCCCTTAGAGATGCTTCAGGCCGAGGGCCTCCTTGTGACCGCATCGTAGCCACCTTGTTTTGCATTATTTGTTGTTTTATTATTATTTTTTGTTAATGGTTTTTTGCCATGTATTTAGCGAATTATCGCCGTCTTGCTAGGGCCTCTTGAAGTCCACAAAATCGTTGTTTTAGTATTAGTTTTTTACATGGCAAAATGTAATGTAAAAAACTAATAATAAAACAACAGGAAACAACTTTCAATGTAAATTTATGGTTATGATATTATATTTTTTTCCAAAATTCGTGGCCATTGAAATTAATATGTGTACAATAAACGTCCACATAAAAGAATTCATCCAATTTATCTCCATCATCAGTAGACGTACAGACACAGTAATAATCGCTACAAGACGATTCACTAACGTAATAAACTTTCTTTTGTTTACCTTTTTAGTGAATTTCCTTTTAAAAAAATTGGTAATTAGATAAGCGTACTGGAACTGGAAATATAACTCCTTACATATTTCGAATATACTAAATGTCCAATACTTGTGTGTAATGCTAACGGTATGTTAGAAGAGCATTGTATGGTATATACAATGCTTTTCTTCTATAATGTTTTCTTAAATTCACTAGCTATGGAAATGTCTTTTTAGTACTTTTTGCAAGAACCACTTGCAAGATTCGTTATTACGTTTTTCTTATTTATATCATAGGTTATAGATTTCCTGGCGTGGAGGTTAGCGTGCTTTCTCTCTCAGCAATCCATTTCTTGCTTATGTTTTCGGTATATATTTTGCAATAGTATAATAGCACTAGCGTCCTAACGTATATTAAATGTTAATTTAATCCTTCTAAGACAATAATTATGCTTGGATAATAGATTAAACAAAACTATACTCATAATTCCAAAATCGGCACTGCGGTGCATAGAGATATTATAACTAGAGAGACCCTATAGGTTAAATTTTGAAACATTGAAAAACAACCTGAACACCAGCACTTATAAAAAAAATTAATTAATCAGTACAAAATTACATTATCTTATATATGAGAACGTTAAAATAGTAATCGAAACGTAAACAATATGCGGGAAGACGAAAACAATTTATTTATTATAACCTTAACTCACTCTTGGAGGAGGTTTTAATGTGGTTACACAGAACCCCTGAGAGCCCCAGATAGATGTTTCAGGTTACTCAATGGATTGAGATAAGCTATCCCCCCCCCCTCCTAGTATATATCTATATGCTGCGGAATAGAGATTAGCCGGTGAAAGAATTCACCGTCATATCTAGATATTAGCTAGATGTGCTAATCATAGAGATTAACCGGGTGAATGAAAATTCACCCGGCTTGCGGAACTCCCCACTAGATTTATTTTGAAGTTATAAACTTAAATTGGGTAAAAAAGACGATAAAAAATTATCGCTGGTACTAAGATTCGAATCTGATTGGAATTCTAGCTTTAAGTATAGTAGCTTTAAGTAGCTTTAAGATTGTATCGACTCCGGTCTAGTTTCTTTGATTTAGCGCCCTAAAAATATATTTAAGGATTTTTTTAATGGCGAAAGATTTTATAAGACTAAAATATCATTAAATATGTACAACTAACAACTACACAATAAAGAAGAATTAAAACTTAACTTGTCATGTCTATAACCTGATGATAGGATGGATGTAGTAGTGCTATGAGAGCCCATAATAAAAGGAATGTTGATTATTTTATTTTTCAAAGCAATGTTATACACTATTTCTATTATATTTATCTGTTTTTGCGTTTTTTTTTTACTTTCCCTCATTTATACCGTAGGTATATAGGAAAAGTATTTTGTTTGCAAAAAAAATCGGAAACTGGAATGTCACCGAAATTATCCGTTTCAGACGTTTTTAAGACCACCTGAGTGGTTTTTGCAAAGTTGTCTGTCTGTATGTGTGTGTGGGTGTTATGCTATCCCATTTTTATGAGCTATGTAAAGCTTAGAAACAAATAAAGATATTTGTATTATATTCGTACTATGTTATCATTGTAGCTCCCAGTGTAGGCATGCTAGAGACTTGAAAATTTGTGAAGAAATAAATCTATACATGCAGTTGTGTTACTCGAAAAATAATGTATTTATGACGTCATTAACCCACAATAATGACCCAGCAAAAATTTCGATAAATCATAAAACGCGGAAAAATAATGCGATCGGATTGAGATTGGACACGCATGTAGTCATGTATAAGACTAACAATATGTGCCAATTATTTATCAATTTTTATTACTTGAATACTTTTTTTTAATCTGAAAATCATCCAATTGAATTAAAATTTGGTACAAGTAAATTCCCTTTATAAGATAAATAGGTACAATAAGTTTCATTTTATTAGATTTATATCTATGATTTTTGTTATTCATAAAAATTAAGCAGCATCAAGCGTGGTCAGTGCCTGGATAGGTGACCGCTGGAAATAAACGGGTGTACTTACTATCTGAGGACGAGCGAAGCTCGTCCTCAGATAGCTTGCAGTATAAATTGAGGACGAGCGAAGCAAGTCCGAGCAGGAGAATGAGCCTAACTTTTCCTCATCAATCCGATGTGATGAGGAAAAGTTACGAGGTACCCCGAAACTTGTTTTTGTATTTTAAAAAAATAAAAAATATTTGAATTTTGTAGACTTCTAAAATAGATTTTTGTAACATTTCAAAACTTTTTGCTCGCTATAAGTGCCATTCTATTAGCATTTGTTTCTAAAGCTTTCGCTCATTAATCTTAAATTAATTTCTATAGAACGAAGTATGAAATTAAATTAAAAAACAAATATATTAAAAAAAATAAGACTTAAAACAAATTATTCTAAAAATCCGGTCCGAAGTATTATGGAATTTTATCCTCAACTTATCGGATTCGCTATATGGTCATCTTCGCCTTTCTAGACTCGCTTCGCTCGTCCTCAATATATTTAAAACGCCTAATTTATGACATATATCTTCAGACTCGATTGTAGTCAGGAAAGATATATTGGAATCCCTGCGGTCCTACTTCTCAGGGTTTCTTTTAGAGCTTCTTCTCCAGGAGGGGGGTCTCAAAATTATGGGGGGTCATGTTTACACAGCTGTACACGTGTTTCACTGGGGGAGCCGATTTTTTTTTATATTAGCTAATGACAAAAAGAGAGGTTTAAATTTCCCCTTCAAAATTGAACATAAGAAGTACAATCATAAATTCGCAATGAGTATTATAATAATTTTCAATAACAAAATGGAAGTGTAACATGCAGGGTAAAGCATTTCAGATGAAATAAGGGGTAAAATGGTCTCGACTGTCAGTAATTTGACTCTTGTGGGTTCAAAATTACCATTCTTATTTTGTAACTATTAACCAAATATGGTAATTTTGTTACCACTATTGGTATCTTTAAAAATTTAAGTTATAGGATTATGCAATATTCTCTATTTTAGAAGTCGTATTAAAATCTAAGAAAGTTAATACTAATATTATTATATTACGAAATTTTTGTTAAGCTATTGTTTGTTTGACATATATTATATATTTTAGTTCAAAACTTCATGAAATAAATATTTTAATCAAAATTCTATGATACTCGTATATGTCAAACCAAAATTAGCTTTAAAAAAAAATAGGTACGGGGTACCCTCGGAACTTTTCCTCATTACTCGAACTCGCTACTCTCGTGCGTCCTGCTTCGGACTCGCTTCGCTCGTCTACAGAAATACAGTTCGCCAAATTTATACTGCAACATGCCTTTGGACTCACATCGCTCATTTTTGATAGTAAATACATTCGTATCATTCTCCGGCGCGTCACCTATACAGCACTGACCACGCTCAATGGTCCTTATTTTATATATTGTTTAGATTATTTGTCGTATTGAAACGAAACTTAGTGTAATTATTTAATAGAAAAATCATATACACTTGGACTAAATTTTAACTCAATTAGACTCATTTTCCATAATGTGTTACAATTTTTTTAAAAAACGTACACAAGTCATTTAATAAAAATTTAACAAATGCTGATAATGAGATGAAACTTAGCACATATCTTAGTCTTATACATAGTCACATGCGTGCTAAATTACAATTAGATCGGTATCGGTAATTATGGAATTCAAAACTATTAGGTTTTCTTTCAGAGGTTCTTCACCGAGTGAGTATTTTAAAACTATGGGGACGGGGGGGGGAATAGTTGTAATAATTGTTGAACGAGAGGATGCAACAAATATTACTCGGAACTATTAAATGATTAAAGCACCAAGAATTTTTTTAAAAAATATTTAAAAGTACCCATAAGTATATAATGGAGGTACTATTTATGGGTAAATACAGGGTGAAAAATTTCTGATGCAACAACAATAAATTCTTCAACATGGAAAACATGGCCCAAGACTTTTGAAAATCGTCTTTACTCCCAGTAAACTGACTCTTGCTATATCTAATTTATCATTATTATTTTGGTAACTATTCTCCAAAAATAGTAATCTTGTTACTACTTTTGGTAGATTTGAAAAGTAAAGTAATAGGTAAAGTAATATATAATCAGAGTAAGGAAGCAAATGCGATTTCTGTCAGTCCTGAAGTGTAGTTCACATTTTGTCCACCAGGAATTTGGCTCAAATTTTCCTATGGGCGCAGCCATCTTGTTTTCGCCCTTATGAATGTAAACAAACTACTTACGGTATTCAAAATTATTGTTTTTAATGCATTTCTATGTACATTTTAGTATAAAATGTTAATAATTTGTGTAAGGAAATGTTTCGTCACGTCGTTCAGAGATTTAAGTGCGAATCTTAAAATACTAGGTTTGTTTAAATTACCTTAAATGAACTTATCTAAACTTATTTATGGACTTAATTAAACTTTTTTTTCGTGTGCACTGCTTATCTTAGTACATTTTTTGCGAGTGATATTTGTTTTCTCCCTTCAAATATTAATTATAATTAGCAATTTAACTACTTTAATCTAAAAGTTTTAAATATAATTAAAGTAATTGTAATTTCAAGTTATATTTAAGGCATTAAACTGTCGTCTATATGTTCTTCAAATCTTAATAAAAACATGTGATTTACCTTTACTATAGTTTCTCTTTTTCTTTAACAATTTATGAATAAAAAACAAATTCTTTCCTCTTTTATAAATTTAATACAAAATCATTAAATTAGCACGTACATATTAAAGTACGAAATTATGATACAAATTAAAACTCACCTAATGTTATCAGTGTTGTCAATTAAATATAATTAAAAACCCAAAATCCTAAAATGCTAATGCGCAGATATTCTACTTTTAGATATTTTTTTTTTATTTTTTGAGCCAGCTATCAGCTGATCACGCATGTCTGAATTTTTACATAGGTTATTATAGGAGTTTCCCTACTTGGTTTAAATAATACTTTAGTTATAGGATACCTATTTTAGAAACCGTAATAAATCCTAAAAACATTGATACGAATATCATATTCCGATAATTTTTATTTAGCAATTGTTTCACATGTATCATAGATATTGTTCAAAAAAACAGAACAGAAATATATCAAACAAAATTACCTAAATATAATAATATTAGTATCAAATTTCTTAGGATTCAATGCGATTTCTAAACAACTCTATTACGTTATGCTATGACTTAAGTTTTTAAAATTACCAAAATTAACATATTTGGGTAATAGTTACCAAAATTAACATATTTGGGTAATAGTTACCATTGGGTAATAGTTACCAAAATTAACATATTTGGGTAATAGTTACCAAAATTAACATATTGGGTAATAGTTACCAAAATTAACATATTTGGGTAATAGTTACCAAAATTAACATATTTGGGTAATAGTTACCAAAATTAACATACTTGGGTAATAGTTACCAAAACTAACATATATTATATATGGTTGCTCCAGGATACCTCTTGGATATACAGGGGAGTAATACCCCCCCCCCTTCTCCGGACTCCCTTAAAAGAAACCCTGAACACTATTATGTAGGAACTTGAAGCAATGAACAATGACCTATAACACAAAGTTATATAATACTGTTTTCTATCTTTAATAATCAAAACAGGTGTAATAACCTAAGATCTCTAACGTATAAGTTGAACAAAATTCCATTATATTATAGCAGTCATTATAATATAAAAACTTAGAAGATCTCTACATTCTTTCCCATCAAGCTTTGCAGCCATCAGTTATATTTAATTCTCGATTTATTAGCAGTCTACACCATTAGAAACATTCTACAAATAACTCAATCTTCAAAAGCAGACCAACAAAAGGTTATAATATCTAAATTATATTAACAATACACAAATAACCATATCGGGTACCTTGCATTTATAATTCTATAGCGCGTTGAATTACTGCACATCCCAACATGCTTGTTAGACGCCAAATCCAAGGGTGATTTACGCAAACGTTTGTCTCCAATATTTTCCCTTATCGGGAAATTATCAGTTCACGGATCATTTGGGGTAAAGGATGAACAAGGTTATTTTCTCCCTCTAGACCACCTGTTGGATTTGTTTACATTCATTTGTGTATAAAGTATAAATAGTTATATAAATATGACAATAACAATTAAACGATTGAATTTAATACGAAATAAACTAACGTATCAATAAATATATAATGTTTTCAATGTATGCATACAACAAATGATTAAACGTATGAAGGTAACTAAAAATTATCGGTTGATATATATACCTTAAGTAGTACTCAGAACAAGTTTGGGGAGTTTAAATGCGTTGAAAATCGTCGGACAAGTTCAATACCTGTAGGTAGAGTATAAATGGGAATTCTTTTATCCAGAGAGTATTCAGTATTGTGTTTTCAATTATTCTAACAACATCATTTCAACTATGAATATCATCAATATTTTATTTGTGAGTTTTTATTATAAAAATATGTAGGGAAGTAAAACTTAAGGGGTTTAAAGGGTTTTAACAGCTTTAAATCTATTGGAAACAACAGGACCTTCATGAGTCTAAATTTGCTCGTATAATGTTGAGTCATTCACCTAATTCCTTAAAAATAGTTTCAATTGTAATATAATTACATCAGATCAGACCCATTTGCATTGAATTTGGACCAAATTCGAATTCCTTTACCTTATAAATATAGTTTGGTTCGGTTATCGTCTGTGTTTTTTGAAAATGTTATTTTATTAAATTTATCTTTGAATTTTTCATTGATCATAAATTCAAGAAAAAAATTAAGTTTGACATTCTAAAATATTAGAAGGTCCAGTGAGGTGCCAAAAAGATTTTTTTTCTTTAGCTTCTAATTTCCACCATTTACATAAATAAGAAAAATTAAATGTTTTACTTATATTATTATTAAATTTAAAAATGTTAAGTTTCGCTAAACTTTAAATGTACACAGTAGAAAATAAAAATGTTTATAAAAGAATTTAAAATAGTTTACGTACATATAGAACTCTAAATTATGGATTTAAACACCTAAAATCCATAATATAAGCTTTGAATGTTATTATCCTTATTAACTTTCAATCTTATAATTCTTATTATCTTTATAACTTTATCTTATAATCCTTAAGGGACTAACTTAAAATTCTTAAATCCTATTATAATTTTGAATTTTATAACTTAAAATGCATATTTAACTTGAAATCTTAAAACTCTAACTAACTTCCATAAAATTAAATACACACAACTAAAATGTCTGTTATAAGAAAACTAATTATCTATTACTTTAACACCTATCTTTTTATTTAAAATTCTTATTAACTTTAAAATATATTATCCTTATTAACTTTAAAACCTATTATCCAATATTTTATATTTAAAATGCTTATTAACTTTAAAATATATTATCCTTATTAACTTTAAATCTTACAAACATAAAATAAAAATAAGGATTTCGACAAATAAATTTTGAGAATACATTGTTGAAGAGCATTTAAAATACAACTCCAAAGTTCTTTCAGGTCTTTCCACAGGGAATGACTTGCAAGTGAATGAAATCATATTAAATTGTAATTAATATAAATGTATAATCAATATAAAGTGTTATGGTTATGATTTATTGTGGAGGAAAGGTAGTGTAATGATACTTCCTTAGCCTTTCGCTTTAAACGCACATGTCTAAAGAAAATCTCCCAAGTGAAAGAAAATTATTGAATTGTCCTAAATCGACACGTTCTTGAAAAATCAACACGTCAAAAGAAATAAAGGGTGACTGATTTGTGACGTAACTGCATCAGATACGGACGCGACGGCATAGACCTAGAACTACGAGGTGGTCGTCTGGTCTCCGCAGACTGCATCTGCAATGCACGATGTTGCCATGAAACAAATGTGCAATTCTCAATTCTTCATGCCGTATATATAGTTAAGAATGCAAGCAATAATTTAAATATTTATATCTAAATGTGCCAAGCAAAGCCTATTTAAATTAGATTTATATCAAGTGTACATATTATACAATAAATAGTAAGTAATTAATTTGGATTAAATTTTGATTAACTTAAAGCGCTAATTTTAATCGTTAATTTGATTAACTTTAAAAACCTAAAATAATGCGTTTTTGTACTCAACAATTGAGTGATTTTTATTAAAGTATATTATGTAAAGGAGTAAGTTAAATTGACGTCAAATACAAGAGCTTATATTTCTATAGACAAAATTGGGTCGTCTGCATATAATGCAAGGGGAATATACTCGGTCTCTTATAACTAGGCACATCATATAAACAAAAATGTGTAGTAGTCTGTACACTCCTCTTATCACTGAACGCTATTTGAACTGCTCATTGTTCTAACAGTGTTGATTAGAAAGATTTGAAATTAGGAGGAGAGTTAAGAATCTCATGTTGAAAAAATCAACACCCTATATGGTAGAAAGACACAGGACTGACAGGACGTCGAAAGTAGTGATGAGATAACCTGAGGAATTTACTTACTAAAACATTGCTAGCTAGAATAAACATTATTATAACCCTACAGCAACACCGGGCTAACATAGCTTATATTTTAAACTAATTTTAATTCTCTCTTGTGGCAGAGAGACACAAATTTTGATCTTTAAAAAAGATAAAAATAAAATACCGCGAAGATAAATGGAAGCGAAAATAATATCTGACCCCGCATGGACTTAAATCTAGTAAAGAGTCTAACTTGAGTTCGCGAGGCAGATGTTCAACGCTGACTCAAATTAGTACTATACTTTCTTGTATCCAAAAAAAATCCACCCCTGTCATTCAAATCATCAATCTTACGTGTTTAAAAATTTGGACAGTATACCTGGGTTCTCTTCCTCCCTTCTTCGGACTCTCTTTGCTCGTCCTAAGAAAGTTACCCGGTGGGGTTTATTCACACATCATAACGTCTTAACATTGACAGCTATGAACAAAATTTTCCATTTAATTTAGTTACTAACTAATGATTTATCACGCTAATCAATACTTACGTACTTTTGCAAAAATCTAAAAAAGTAAAATCTAAATAGCTAGAGAACTTTACATACTAGTTTTTTTATGTATTTCGCTATTTGACGATACGTCTAATAGAGTATGTCAAAAAGAGTTAGAAAATTAACATTTGTAGACCGTCAAAGTTTGGATATTAGACATGTAATTAAAAATATTTTTACCGTCTTTTCATCCAAGTTTGTATATTAAAAATGTTGATTTTCTCTAAGACATTTTGAATTTTCAAATAATATTTTTGTGGGTATATTCCGAGTAACCGTTTTTAAGGCATCAAAGTTCATGGAATTCTAGCAAATCATGACCTATAAGACCAACAAAATCATTTTTTCGAGAGTGTAGATTTAATTCAAGTATTTTATTTGTTTTTCTCTTGACAGACCCTAATAACTATGGTATTTAAAAAATATGAAGAACTTAAAATTATGTCCATCATTTTTTCATTAGGTTTTATATAATATAAGAGCTATTTTAATAAGTGTCTAAATTGATTTAGTACCTGTTATATTTTTACGACTAGATAACAAGTTTGGGTCTAGCACAGCTGAGAGAGAACATTAGGTGGAGCTCACACTCACATGTGAGCATCTGTATTCACAGCATCATAAACACCACAGACTCTGAACGAGGAACATCATAAGCACCACGAGGACCATCACAAGCACCACGAAGATCATCACAAACACCATCATGAAGAGCATCACGGGCATCAAAACACGATGAGACACCACGGACATATTAGACACCACAAGCATCAGGAAGAGCATCACCATGGACACACTTTGGTTCACAAGGAACACCACCATCACCCTCATCACATGCACCCTGAACATCACATGAAGCATCACGAACACAGCATAAACACCGAGCATAATCGAACACCATAACGAACGGAGCACAAACATCACGAGCATAAACACCACGAACACGAACATAAACACCACGAACACGAACACAAACATCACGAACATAAACACCACGAACATAAGCACATCGAACACGAACACGAAAAACTCCACCCCGTCATCGTACCCAAACCTGTATTAGTGCCAGTCATTGCTCATCCTCACGGCAAAGGACATTACCTTGAAAAGAAACCTGTTGTAAAACTTCATCATGTTATCTACAAGGTTCCTGTTCTTGTTTACGCTCATCCTCATGAACACGAATCCCAAGAGCACGAACACGCCAGCCCCGAGGAGCACGAAGATCCTCATAATCACATAATCTACGCTCACCCACATCATGGACCCGGTCAGGTCTACCTCCACCCTGGACCCCACGAGCACTATGCCGTTCACGAACACCAAGAGGAAGAACACTAAGTCAAAACCAAACCCTGATAGACGAGCGTAAGACTAAATTTCATCAATCCAAAAATGCATGAAACAATTTTCAAAACATAGACGAACTTTATTACACAGTAAGTGACTAATATCTCTTAGTTTAGATTAATAAGACCGATAAAACATTAATAATATAGAAGATTATTATTTTATTGAACCCTCACGCACTACGACAATAAGTTCACACACGGATAAATAAAGATATAGATTTGACTAAATTATTCAAATATACATTTGACTAGATTAGTTTAATATAGCCATTGATTTAACGAGAAACTTTTTATTTGCAGCATGATTCAAAACCGATTCAAAACCTTTAGTCTTTATATGTTCGTTTATACGGAAATAATCTTGCGTTATCAAACTTACCAGTATACCGATAAGGCAAAGTAAGATAACGTTAAAATCTGTGATCTATAGTATAGATAGTTAAATTAAGATATGAAAACTAATGTAAAGAATTTTCCTCGGTGTCGTTGCCATTGTCACGGTAACTTTCTATTTGCCACCGAACTATACCTTCTGAAGTCATTTCTCAACAGTTTTCTCCGTTTTAAGCTTAAGAACTCAAAGAATAAGTTATTCACTAATAAAAGACTCTAGGATGCTTAAAGTAGGTAGATTTTTTTTGTATTTTAATATCTTTTATATTAATAAATTATTTTTATACTTGTATTTATTTGTTGTCTTTTTTATTATTTAATAATAGTATCTGATATGAATCTCATAATACATTTTACTTAATTGCATAAAGTAGAATATTAAATCTAATAAAACTAGTTATTGGGTTTAACTAATACAAAAGCACTGTGAATGGGGGTTTTAGTATAAACTATTTTCTATCAGAATAAAGAGTGTTATAAGAATTGTGCTACAAATCCAGTGTTGTAGCTAGAATGCTCATAAATTGTGACTCAAGGCAACTGCAAACTCAAATATGATTCTCAGCCTGATTTAGGAAACAAAACATCATCGTCATTTGGAGTTAGAAGTGATCAAAATAAAATGAATTAACCATTTCATTAGAATAATTTTAGATAAAATACGATAACATAAAGACTTAAAATAATACTAATATAGGAGCATAGGACCGTAAACACAATGTAATTTTGCTGATAACACGAAAGCCAGTTTACTGTTGTTCTTAAGTAGGGGTACCACCTTAACAACAAAACACTATTTTATAAATAAAAAGAGGTATTAATGGACTGTAAAAACTTAACTAGTGAAAAGGTTTATAAAAGAAGACAGCAGTCCTAATATAGTTGAAGAACAACTACCGAGCTTTCAACCAAGGATCCTGGTCGTCATCAGGGTAATTAGATTTATTAAAACATAAACAACAAGACTATAAACATTAAACTAAAATAAACCAATAAATATACAATATCCAATAATGTAAGAGAAAACAACAAAAGATAAGCGTTATAAAAAATGAAGGTAACATAAGATTAGAGAAGTGCAGAGTAACTACAAGTTATAACCGCAACACACTGAGATTATTACATCAAAACATGGAGAAAAAGAATGGAGTATATTTATTGGTTTATTTTAGTTTAATGTTTATAGTCTTGTTGTTTATGTTTTAATAAATCTATTTACCCTGATGACGACCAGGACCCCTGATTGAAAGCTCGGTAGTTGTTTTTCAACATTATTTGGACTGCTGTCTTCTTTTATAAACCTTTTCACTAGTTATTTTATAAATGTGTCATAAATATCCACTAATGAAGAAACCTAAAAAAATCACCACTAACTAAAAAAACCTGCTGAGTATTTGATAAAATCCGTCCTAGATAGCAAAAGGGTAGCTGTGTACGAGAATCTACATTTAGTTGACGAGGACTACTATTAACATAATTTTAATTTAAACTTTAAAATACAATTTATAATGCTTAAAAAATTGTAATGCACCGATATTTAAATTAGTATTTTATAAATAATCGATCATTAATTTATAATAGAACATAATAATTCAGCAAACCGGAATATTGCCAACTTTGATATAAGAAAATTGTATATTATTAGGGTGGCAGCATTACTTAAGATCATCAGTAAAACGGCATTGCTGTTATCAGTTATGCTCCTTCTATATATAGTATTATTGTAAGCCTGAATAACCTCAATAACCTCAAATCTATAATGCGCACAATACGTTCAAAAAGTAATTTAGGGCCCCACAGGGACATATTCATGCCTAATCATAGTAATTAATTGTTATATTCTTATATTATTTACATTTATTTGGCATGTATAATAAATTAAAATGGAATTTTAAAGTGTTTTTATGAAAATAAAATGAAGTGAAAACAAAACAGGTGCATTTCTTTACCACGTCGGATTAGCTACGCTCGTCCTAACTACTTCTGATTCACTTCAATCGTCATCAGAATATAAAAATCCCCAAAGTTTTATCACAGTTCGAGCTCACTTTGCTTGTACTCAGACAGTAAATACATTCGTTTTATTATCAGCGTTTTCCCATCCAGGCACTTCTCTTGGTTGATGCTGCTTAACTTGTGTGATCCAACAAAAATCGTAGATTCAATACTTACCGTATTGAAACGAAACTTTGCATATACATTACTAAAGAAATACAGTATTACATGATTTCAACACAGTTGGATTATTTTTCGATTTGATACAAGTTCAAAAAATTGGGTACGGGGTACCTCGAAAATTTTACTCATCACATCGGATCCGCTACGCTCATCCTCCCTACATCGGACTCATGGAATCATGGATGTACTTGTCGTATTAAAATGTAACTTAATGTCCTTATTTATTACGTAAGGGTGGCGACTTTTAACTCAATTAGATTATTTTCAAATTTTTAACCATTTATTAAAAAACTTTCAAAAGTCATTTTACAAAAATTGAACTAATGCTGATAATAAGATGAAACTTGCACTTATGTTAGTGCAAGTTATTTATACTTGGCTATATGTGCCAAATCTTAATCGTATCGCAAAATTTTTCCGCGTTTTATGATTTTTCGAAATGTTTGATGAATTATTATTTGCTGAGTCAATATTGTGGGTTTATAGCACACCTACACCTAAAGATTGGTTTTAGTACTATGTTTCAACTGTCTAGTATAAATACATTACGATAATAACAGATACACAACAACTTTGTTAACTTAAGAGGTCTTAAAAACTCCTGAAACGGATAAGTCAGTTGACATACCGGTTTCGGATTTTTTTGCAAACACAATAATTTTCCGACATACCTACGGTATAAATGAGGAAAAGTAAATTATTACTTTTAAGAGCATGAATTATCATGCTCTCTCTCTCTCTTTGGTCATACCGAGCTCTTAAATTGTTCACGATACATTTTTATTGAAATCATAAACCAATTAAAATTTATATAAAAATAGGTTATACCCTATTTTATCATAAGTCACCCATTTAAGTACTGACCATGTCACACAGCTTAACTTTCGTTATTTATCGACACCGAGCCTTACCGCGCTTCCAAAGAAGGTAGGATATCTATATATACTTCTATTTCTACTTGAGTCAGAATGGTCCAATACCGGCTCACACTTTCTGAAGAAAGTGGAGTACATAGATGTATCCCCAAGAAAGCAGTTTACTTATAAGTCAATAAAACTACAAATTACAAAATATACAAAAATTATAATTATAAAATATTGCAGCATTAATTGCTTAATCATTCTTTAATCTTCCATTTTTAGAAAAAATTCATTGAATTTTCCTGAGCAAAACGAAGCGTTTAACTTTCTTGCTATTGCTTAGCAATTAGGTAACCAATAAGTTTTATCACAGTGAAGTTGCCTGGGGTATTTCCCGGGAGAAGAGGATCAATGAGGGTACTGAGGGTATGTGTAGGGTGAGATGGGTTCATAAGGATGATCGAACGGTTGAAGGACGATCCTAGGGATAAAGATCGGTTGGATCGGTTGAGGGATTTTGACAACCGAAAGCTTCAGAGGTTGATACTTTTGTAGCGCTAACGAATATGGGTTTACAGCGTGAATAATAGGTTGGGTATTTTGATAAGATGAGCGATAAGGTGGTGACGGAGTACCATGAAGTGTTGTGTAGCCCGGTGTGGCATGCGCATAACTAGGGCTTGCATGAAGATTGGAGTAGCTAGGAGTTGCATGCACGTAGCTAGGTGTCGCATGGAGACTTGTAGCATGTAAGTAAGTACTTGGTGTTCCATGTAAGCTAGAGTATCCACTGGGTGTTGCGTGCTGGGAGTTATAACCATTGGAGTACACAGGCGTCACGTAGTTAGATCCGTGGTTGTTGGAGTATGAATTAGAGCCAGTATAACCAGAATGAGCGCTAGTGTAGCTTGTAGCGGAATCGACACCTCGCTTCTCTGATTTAGTTATATCTTTACATACAGCACTACTTACTACTGCTAAACTAACAACTAATATCTGAAACAAATTAATACGCATATGAAAACAATTAATAAAATTGAACTAACCTACATTCTTTCACGGAAATTAATCGTTTAATCGTTAATTTATTTAATTAATGTTGTTTAATTATATTTAATTAATCAGTTGATCATTTAATTTGAATTATTTAATTAATAATATTATTAAGGGGAAGATTACTAAGTAACCTTCATCATTAGAGTACATTTAAGACCTCATTAAACATTTTTAAATTTGAAATGCGTTTCAGCAAGGCGTCATATTTAAAGATATTTAGCAATCTGATCTCTCATTCGAGGTTTAGGCTTAATCAAACTATCTTAAGTAACTGAAAGTGTATATTTTATTTTATTTCCTGGCAGTGTATAAAGTAAAATTTATTGTCTACTTTTCAGGGAGTAAAGAAGCACTTTTCTCACTTGGGATTACAAAGTGTTTCCATTTTTTGGGGTTAGAGCCAATTATGTCTATTTTTTGGGAGTAGTATCCTCTTAATTTATAAAGGGAACAAATCAATTTTTGTAAAACTTTCTCGGGGGCGGCATCCCGAAAATGTACGAGGGGGGACCTGACTTTTTTATTGGCTCAAAATCCGTTCCAGATCAAAAGAAGTTGATTGGAGCAATACAATTTCTTAAAACATTTTTTGGGGGCAACACTCCCAAAATTTATTAAGAGGGTCCGTCCCAAAAAAGTAGAATAAAATACAACAAAGAACAATACGTATGATAATAAGAATATAAAAAAAATTAGATGACGAATATTGTTTTGTTGGGATTAGAATTAGACTAAATTTAAAATACCAAAAAAACTCGTTACGCTTTAAGAAAATATATAAGCCACATAATATTTTAAATTGTTTAAATTATACAGAGTTTTTAAGAAAATGTTTTAAGTTTCCAACAGTTGAAATGATATTGCTCCTTTTGATTTCTATAAAATTGGCAAATATTGGCAATTTTATTGGGCGAAATCCCAGAATTATGTGTAGTAGCAGCTAATTTTGTACATATATTTGCAAAGCTAAGGTTTATAATTGAACATTGGTTTACAGAGTCATTTTGTCTTTTAATTTAAATAAAGTAACGAATAACTCCCTATAATACTGGCACTTGAATTTGATAGATCAACATGGATACAGGTAATTAATCTCAGAAGTATACTTCTGAGATATGGGGTCACGAAAGGACCAATGAGCCCCACGAAGTGGGTGCATTAAACGAGGTGGCTGCGAAGCAAACCACGTGATGAAAATTCGCTTAATACACTGTTACAATGCCATGTAAATAATCAATCAACAACCAATACACAAGGGGTACATGAGATCAGTACCTCTAATCCCAAAATTATGGAAAGTGGACATGTAAATGTGGTTGTAGGTATAGGTAGTGTATACATTGAGGTGTATACAATGTAAATACATTCCTTGAGACACGCCTCTCACCTCATTGATAGTAATAATTAGGGAGAGATGTTAGACCCCTATAGATTATAGAGCCCAATAGATCAGACTCAAGCAAATAGTGTTCAAATAGTGTTCAGTTCAGATGCAGAAATTTTCTGCCTGATCCACACAGAAAAGTCATGAACGGAATACAAGGAGGGAATCCTAATACAAAACACCAAGAAAAATCGAGCATTTGGTACATGCTTGACTTCGATGCCTTCTTGCTTTAGTCGTTTTTATATATCTAATTGTTTTTGTGACATCTTATCTTATTTTAACTACATACTAAGTTGTAATATTATTTACTCATTTATTGTGTGTGTGTATTTTTAGACAAAGCTTGTCTAACACCTTATCTTGCAAACGGATTCATGTTTTAGATACGACCACTCTACGGTGACATAATGCTAATGGTTAGTAAACAAATACGTACTAAGGGCGGCAAAATGCAAATTTCTAGAAAGGTTTTTTTTCGATATTCTCCGGGATTTTGAGTGTAAAACACTGATGCGGAGTTGATTCGAGCACTCGTAGCACTCAAGTACTCCAGAAGCTCGAATTTAAATCATGGTACCGGCGATAATTTTCATCAATATTTTAACACTATATATGTTTATAACAGTAGAATGACTATGATATTTATAACACAAAAATATTATTTGTAAAATAACAAGGTCTGTAAGCAGTACGATTTTTTTTTAAATGCTCTTCCACATATATTCAGTTTTTGCTTTGTAGTTTTAACATTATGCTTTCTATTTGTATGTAAAAATTTCTGGATTTAAAGATTATCATAAATTAAGGATGTGCAGAATCGATTTAACGCAGGTAACAACAGTTGTGTACAAACTGTTACATACAGGTAGTACAAAGTGTTACATACAGGTTGTACAGACTGTTACATACAGGTTGTACAAACTGTTTCATGCAATTTGTACAAACTGTTACATACTGGTTGTACAGACAGTTACATACAAGTTGCAAACTGTTACATACAGGATGTACAAGTTGTACAAACTGTGACATACAGGTTGTACAAGTTGGACGAACTGTGACATATAGGTTGTACAAGTTGGACGAACAGTGAGTTGTACAAGTTGGACGAATGTGACATATAGGTTGTACAAGTTGGACGAACTGTGACATACAAGTTGTACAAACTGTTACATACAGGTTGTACAAGTTGCACAAGACATGCAGGTTAAACACACTGTTACATACTAGTTGTAGAATTTTTAAGTTGACAAACGAAGTGCTCGTTTGCTCGCCTTGGCGCTTCAGCCACAACACGGCGTCGAAGCTGGAGGCCGCTTCGCGGTTACATGGTTGTTGTCTACATCAGTTTGTATATAATCACAAATTTATATAAGTGGCATACTGCCACGATATAATAAGGGAACTTTCGGATATATTATAGTACGACACACGGCTAAAATAAGTTGACAGTGTGGAAAATATAAGCGAAGAAGGCAATGAGGTTATTCCTAGACCTTAGACCAAGCCCTTAATTTCAAATCAGGTCAACCTTATTGTTCCTATGTTCCCGCGTTTTCAACTGATTTTAGCAGTGTGTCGTAGTAAGTCAAAAAACATGATTTGTTTACATTATGATATATGTTTCTATCAATAACAACAGAACTAATGCTGATAATAAATGTAACTTCGTATTTTTTTTAATCATGCATATTAGTACATGTGTAAAAAATTTTAGCCTAATATAAACACTTTATCCTATAATTTTTTGAGTTTTCGAAATTTATCGTGTCCCATAGAAACGTCTAGGAAAAAATTCTCGTTCACACATACATACATACACAGATATATATATATATATATATAATATATATATATATATATATATTATATATATATATATATATATATATATATATATATATATATATATATATATAATATATATATATTATAATATATATATATATATATATATATATAGCGAAACTATATGCTGGATTGAGTTCATGTTTCAACTTCAGCATTTAAAATGAATGAGGCAAAATTTACTATTTTGTTTAGTGATAAATTTAAGTTCAAAAATGTTTGGCAGTAACGTTAAAATTCTGTTAGCACCTCAAATAAAATACAATAAGCTAAAATATTAACTTTAATAAAACATTTCAGTTAGACTCTATATTTAAATTCCTCTAGAATTTAAATTAGCTTGAAATTTACAATCATCATATACCCGGCTAATTATTATTTTTTTAAAAGGTCATATTATTTTCTATTTATAAAATAAATCTTGACAAAATTATATGATTTAATTATTATTATTTTCCTATTGTCTTATATAGGAAAATAAGACAATAATATTTTGCTCCTTACGCTGTGTATGGAGCAAATTATTGTAAATATGCGCCTAATAATTGTATTTTTATAAATTTATTATGTTTCTCTGCTCTATAAATTATATTATATTGGATAAAAGAACAATATTTGAAGTTAATTAATTATGTAGATTGCAATGTAAAATGTGCTAAAATGCAGTGCAATTTATTAATAAAATAATAGTTCTAAAGTGTTCTTTCGCTAAAAACAACCCTCCTTCCTAAAAAAATTAAATAAAGTATAAATGAAATTTGAATGATATAATTTTCGTTAATAACATGAAAATAATATTTAATATATATTATTCTTAAAATTTAAGCCAACTTTTATATGATAAGAACATTAATATACTTCATAAACAAATTCAAAATGTTAATTTAAATAAGGTAATTAAATATGGCAGACACTTACCTTAAATGGAAGCATTTTGCAGTTGATAGATGAAAGTAAGAGTTAAGAACTAAGGAAGCTATGAGCGATATCCATTCATTTATACCTTACTATAGAAAGTCAATATAACAATAGATATACGCGACAAACAAAAACACTTCCCGCGGGAGGGAGAATGTTGTGGCGGGAGATAGAATTCGACACGGGAGCACCTTAAACTAGACTGCTTACACCCCCAAACAAAAAGACAAGTAAGGATTTCCCGCCATTTAAATCTTTAAAAGGCGGGAGTAAATTACATAAGGGTGGATAGTAGAAAGGAAAGGTAGAGGTTTCCTGAATTTTCTGCTGAAATAATAATACAAGAAAATATGTATGACGTCATATGGTTTCTCTTAAACGTATGGGCTGTCAATATCCTTTCTTACTTGTTTAAAATTTTCTAACCCTGATAACATTTTTAAGAAATTTCATTTCTTATATTTAAAGATTATTTATTAGATTAGATATTAGATAGAGATTAGATATTTATTTTTTCCTTTTCATCATTTGCTGTGTTCCCATCTACTTTATTTTTATAATGTTATCTATAACAGCTGTTGTTGTTACATCTACTCAAGTCCGGTAATTTTATTTTATTGTAGGGTCTTTTTGAAGATCTTAGGTGTTGATTACTTTTCTTCTTATCTTCGATTATAAGCTTGTTATATTTCAGAATTGCAAACTTTTCATTTCTTTTGCCTCCCACCTTTTATTTTTTAACTCTTTCCTACTCTTCATTAATATTTCTTGTTAAAAACATTAATTTAAATACATTAATATATTTAATTGTTGAATAAATTAATTATATTTCTTTTTTATAAAAATATGCACAAACATCAAGTTAATCGGCCTATATTCCTTGATAAATAAGTATATTTTATAATATATCCCGTAGGTATATATTAAGGAATCCTTTATACATCGTAGGTATATATTAGGGAAAAGTATTGTTTACAAAAAAATCCGTAACTGGGATGTCACCGGAATTATCCGTTTCAGGTGTCTTTAAGGACTTCTGAGTGGTTTTCAAAACGTTGTCTGTCTGTATGTGTGTGTTTCTGTTATCTCCAGTGTTTTTATGCTAATGAAATTAAACTTGGTAAAAATCAGTCTATACACGTAGTTTGCTGACCGGAAAATAATTTATTTATGACGTCAATAATCCGAAGTAATGGTTCAGCAAAAATTTGAAATATCATTCAATGCGGAAAAATTATGCGATGGGTTGAGATATGGCACGCATGTAGCTATGATGTCTTATGCATGGCTACATATATATAAGACTAACATGTGGTAAATTTTATCTCATTATCAGTATTAGTTTATTATTATTTTTATCATATAACTTGGGTATGTTTTTTTAAAAAATTGGAAAATTTTAATTGAGTTGGAATTCGGTACAAGTGTATAAGTTTCCTTAATAATACGATCACTAAGTTTCGTTTCAATGCGACAAGTATCATGATTTTTGTTGGATCATAAAAGTTAAGCAGCATTGAGCATGGTCACCTTGGATGGGTGGCCGCTGGAAATAAACGAATATATTTACTATTTAAGGAGAAGCGAAGCGAGTTAGAAGCAGGGATGATGAGCGTAGCGAATCCGATCTGATGAGAAAAAGTTCTGAGGTACCTCGGAACTTTTATTATCATTGTTGTATTAGTTTCTAATATTTAAATGTGATTTCTTTGCTGGACACTCGATGGGATAAAATAAAAATTCAAGGTTACTTTATCAACGATATGTCGCCCTTATTTATCACAAAATATGTTTATTATTATTATTTTAACAAGACTGGATATTTAAAAAAAACCAAGTGAAAACAACCTTTTATCAAACACCCTTAACATCGAATAGTTTTCTTGAGGAAAGCTTTGTCCCCACTTAGCAGGATGACTCGGAAACTCTTTCACCTGATACTCGTAACAATTAACCTATCTCCACACGCACACTCATACAACACTTACACCCAGAGACATCTTGTGCAATACACGACACCAAAACTCAACACAAAAACATCATTTTTCTATAAAACCCCTGTGATGGAAAATATAATAGATTTTGTTTAAAAATACTCATAAAATAACCCACATTTTTTTAGCATATTAATATGAAGTAATGTGCTTCTTTACAACTTTTAGCTTGATTCTTTTTTTTCTTTTAACAAGGTAATCAATTTAAAAGCGTAGCCGGGACACGGGACGCCACAGTGTCCAATCACTGCGGTCTACTATAAGATTATTTTAGTCATTAAAGTATTAGATTACTTTAGGCTGGGCAGATCGTATCTTTTTAGAATGGAGTATTTGCATTTTTTTGCTCATAAAATGATTAAGAAAATGTGTTTAAAATATTAAAAGTAATTTTTAAGTATACAAATTAACTTACTAAGGAAAAAAGCGAGATCTGGATCTCTCGGCAGTCAAGTTAGTTCTTGAGGTCAAAGCCGAAGGAACCATTTAAATTAAATCCCGAGAAGTTTAATTAGTTGGTTCCCAAACAAAGATCTTGAATAAAGGGGATGATACTGACACATTACGCCGAATTGCCATTTAAAATGTGATCTAGAACAAAAAATAGAGAAGAATCTATCACAAAATACAATATAAACACAAACTGGTCCAGCTTGGTACCAACTGCGCATGCTTACAATCAACAATTCCTACATTAACTGTGGTCCTAATTTAGAGGCAAACTTACCTCCCGATGGTTTCATATTATTTTGCTTACTGAGAAGGTTATAAACAAATAGTAAAAAGTAATATCTTTTCTTATTTTATCTGTTTTAATTGACTTAACAAGCACCAAAAGTAACTAACTAGAATTACGACAAACATCGAACGAAAAGCACAGAAAAAAGTTGAGGAGCAAACTTGACTAATCCTTGTAAAATAATCTTCGTGCCACGCCTTTTTTTTATTACCATGGGGAGGAAAGTTTACTGTTATTTCTCTGTAAAATCTAACGTCCATGAGTTCAGAAAAGTTCCTTAGTGCGTCATCCCCTTTGTTCTAAATCCATAATTCCAAAGCATGCTGAAGGACCATTCAGTTAACTCACGAGGCCGAGGGCCGAGCAATGACTTGTTTCTCCTGTGATAAGTTTAAGATTTTACATCCAGGAGGAAGAAAATAGTATAATAACAAGCAGCGAGTTAAATAGTAATTATGCTACAAGGCAGCAAAATGGAATTTTGCAGACAATTTTTATAAATTAGGCTATTGAAATTATCTACCGAGGCAAAGCCGAGTCAGGCAAATTGCGATTTGCGTGTAGAGGCGGAGCCGATGTAGACAAATGCTAAAACGAGTCAGCAATGTTTCATTTGCTGCATAGTAGCATGTATTATATTATCTATTTACGGCAGAAAAAATATACAAGAATTAATAATTCTTCAAATATAACGTTAATAATTATCGATTATATACGTTTTATATACCTTTATTTAAACAAAGTAAATGAACAAAAATTGAAAAACTGATGATACAAATTTGACAACTCATGGTAAAAAATCAAAACAAGCCTTAGATATCAGGGTTACCAACTTTATTTTTTTAAATTATATTATAATGGGTTTTGTAAACAAAATTAATACTTGTATTAATAATAATATAATATACCGTAATATATTGTGATATTATTAAAAAAAATAAAAAAAAAACTCAAAGAATCATTGCTGACAAAGTGAAAAACACTAAAATTTACTTAATTAACTGCAAGATTATAACCTCAAATAATTTCATTTCTCCTCCTTGGAAGTTTGACTTCTTTACCATATATTTAAATGTACCATAATCTCTAGGAGGTTTTGTATTACCAAGCAATTTTCCCGTACTGTTTTTAAATATTTTGTTGACAGTGTAGGCAAAATGACATTTTGCAGCTTAAAAACAGTTCGGTAATGAGCAATTTTGCAGCCGCAAGTAGATGAAAATCTTAGTATGCTTTCTTTAACTTACCTTTTAATTTCTTGCGGTGATATAACATCTCACATAGTATGTTTCAGTTAAAATTAAATTATCCTTGTTCGGCGTTATCTTTAAATGACAAAAATTACAACCGCTGTTTGCTTAGTCACGCTAACACGATTCTAGCTCGCAACTGGGCTTGGAAAAATATTATGTTTTGACCCAGGTTCAATTTAATTAAGTAAACGTTTTTATATAGTTAACTTGAACTGCGGGTTTAATCTATTGAATGATTTAGTATTTTAATTTAGAATGTAGAGTACCTATATGAACATATTTATGCTTATATTATAGACACTCTTGTGTGCGTACTTATTTATTACAAAATGGTATACACTTACACCGAATTTCAATAGCATTTCCGAATAGTACAACTACAGCGGTCAAATAACTGCGAAAGAGCCTTCTAGGATTTACCATTTTTGAGTTTAACTTTATTAGTAACACTGATAATTTAAGATGAGTGTTACTTATTATCGTATTTTGAACATTTTTATTATACGTGGTGATTTAAAAAATGTAAATTCAATTCTGTAAATTTATTGTAACAATCATTTAGTTAAAGACAAAAGAAACTGCAGCAAAGGTATATCACATGTTTTTTAATTACGATTACTATGGCTATATTCAAAAACATTTGGTTAATTATTCGAAGAGGGAAAACACATCAGTTGCAAAAATAAAAAAAAATGAGCAGCTGATAAAAAAATTGGGTATGGGGTACCTCGGAACTTTTCCTCGTCATATCGGATTCGCTATACGCTCATCCTCAGTACTTCGGGCTCGCTTCGCACGTCCTCAGAAAGTAAATGCATCCGTTTAATTCTCAGCGGTCACCCATACTGTACTGACCACGCTCAATACTGCTTAACTTTTGTGATCCAACAAAAACCGTAGATATACTTGTCGTATTGAAACGAAACTTATTTATAACCAACAGGTATACACTTGTACCAAATTTTAACTTAATTTAGTTTGTTTTTTTACTCAATTAGTTTACATTTACTGAAGTGAACAAGATGGCTGCGTCCATATGAATGTGTTAAGAAAAATTTGAACTCGGCTCCCCACGTAGTCTCAACACTATATAAGGTCGACACTTTTTGTCACAGGATTCTACGTTGTATCGACACTTACTAATCTCGACACTTTTAACTGAACCACGTTCGATGTTAGCCCCATGGGCTACCCATTTGAGCCAACTCCCTGGTTGACAAAATGTGAACTGCAAGCCATGTCTCACAGAAGTCGCATTTGTTTCCCTACTTATGGCTTATATATTACATTAGGTACTTAAAAAGGTTTCTTCATATCCGCAAGTTGTCATATTTACAGCAAATTGTAACTATAAGCTAACTTGATGGCTGCTATAGTTATGACAAGGAGTATAGAATTATACTATACTCTTCGGTTATTTATAGGCTAAAAGAAAATATTAAAGACTAAAAAATATTGAATATCAAAAAAACTAATCAGAATCGGATGATGCTTATACAGGCTTATCGGATAGGTCCTAGTTCCGCTAGATTTAAGAATTTTCTTTCATCTATATTAAGTTAATATTATATATGATTTATATTTTAAGCCCAATTATAAAAATTTATTTAATGAAAAACATGTTTTGACTTGCTAATAGAGAAAGTTTAAACTTTCAGATGAAACAAAATACTAAAAACTAATTATTAATAAAATTTGAATACAAGTTAAATAGCGAAACATCTTTTTTGTAGAACTCCATAATTATTTAAAACAAGGTTGACTTCAGTTCTACAATTATTTATAAGAAAGCTATATATTTCAACCCCTTTATAAAAATAAAATAAATAAAAAAATGTTTTGTTTTCGTAATGTTTTTGTAAAATGTTTCGTACTTTTTATTTTTATTTGTTGTTTAGGCCTGAGGATGACCCAAAGGGGTTGAAATATATAGCTTTCTTTAAAAATAATTGTAGAACTGAAATCAACCTTGTTTTAAATAAAATTTGAATACTAAATGATTTAGGCTATCATATAGGAATTTATCTTTGAGTACATAATACATAAAACTATTTAAATAAAAAGTAACCCTAAATAACTCTGGATACCTTCAAACTGTTTCAGCTCTTATACTTGTGTCTACAACACTCGGATCTTAAACATGACCAAATAAGAGAACGATTATACTCACAATACACTTACGTATTGTGGGTTTAGCCGTTCTAACTATTCATAGGGTTGATGCATCCAATCGATTTACTTTTAAACAAGAGGTCTTCAGCGCCTTGGCACGGTATCGCTAATAACGGTAGTATGTAAGCAAAAGTCAAATATTATACGATCCTACTAGAGAGCAAAATGGAATTTTGCAGATTATTTTTAAAAATCAGCCTCCGAGCCGAAGGTGAGGGCAGGCTATGTAAATTACCTGTCGAGGCGCAAGATAGCAATAAACAAATTTTACTAACAAGGCAGAGCCGATGCGGTGATTTTTAGCACGCGTCTGCAATTTTTCCTTTGCAGCATAGTAGCAAGTAGCATATACCATTCTATCTACCTACGGAAAAATTTAAAAAAGATAATTCTTTTTTGTAAATTTATTATAAATAAATAAATTTGCAAAAAAATAAAAGCTAATGACAAACGACCAAAAAAACCAGAAATATCATTGTTGTCAATATTTC
This sequence comes from Microvelia longipes, assembly GCA_018340805.1. Lineage (NCBI taxonomy): Eukaryota > Metazoa > Arthropoda > Insecta > Hemiptera > Veliidae > Microvelia > Microvelia longipes. Next base: position 21,204,666 of record JACMZG010000008.1, on the reverse strand, counting down.
TTCTCAATTATATTTCAGGCATTTTATAAAAAATATTTAATACTCCTGAGTATTACCAAAAATGTCTCTCACTGTTTTTTATGTTTTGTTGACATTGTGTCCCATAATTAGATTAATTGTTATTTCGTTGTTCTTTATTTTAATACTTCCCACAATAGCTATCATTATCCATATTAATATATGGAATAGATGGTGGATGTCGAGTTCATACAACTTTTACTATAAATAAATAAATTAAGAAGGCTTGTTAATGGCATCCTTTATTTTAAGATATATTTTGGTATTTTGACATTTTGTATTATTGTTGTCATTAAAATTGAATTTCTTTTATGATAGTAATTGAAACGTATATTAGTGTAAGTTATAGTTGTATAGCAGTAACAAAGTTGGTCCTTCAAAGGCCATAAAGAGGGAGCACACTCAACTAAAACTGCGAGTGCTCCAACTTTTGTAGGGGCTTGAGGCGCAAACCATTTTGCGCGTTTAGTAAGAGATGGCAAGTACTCATTTACCAAACGCTCCCAAACAGCTTGGTCATATTCTGAATTTTGCATCTTTTGTCAAGAAAGCTCCAAATAATTATTTTCTGAAAAGAGGCCAAAAGAAAGTCATTTGGTTTTAAGGGCTTGGATCAATCGGATCTACAGTAATGTATATTAGGGTTCGGCTCTTGATGGTGAATTCTACGCGTGTTAGTTTGGTCAAATCTCTGCTTACCCGGTTTGTTAGGGTTACGAACTCCGAAATGAGAAAGATAAAACTTTTCTCTGTCCCGACATTAGCTCCTTCAGCGAATAATTTCCTAGCATAACCCTTATTTAAGAATTCCATAACTTTATTTCCGTATTCTTTCGCAAGTTTACATCAGTTATGAAATCTCACCAATATTTCAGAAAGTTGTTTTATTGTTATTTATATTTAAATTTTTTCATTTAAATTTAAATACCCTGCCAGGTATGGCACAAAACTTCAATGCTTCTATTATTTATGTCTTTTGAAAATATAATTATATTAATGCCCGTTTAGAACCTTGCGGCTCATTAGGGAAAATCCATGCGGGAACAACCACAGGTGGTTGTGGCAACCATTGCGCTCAAAGTATAATCTAAAGTTGACGATATATATATATATATATATATATATATATATTATATATATATATATATACTTATTCTTGATCCCCACTTCCAAAAATCTACCACTCCCCCTTTACCCCTCTCCATGACTATATCCTCATAAACTTATTTTTTCTTAGTTATAAAACAAGCAAAAAACATTATTTAATAAGTTACTCTCGCAAACAATAGATATTTTATCTTAAAATGCCTCCTAAAATGTATGCGAATCTCCATGGGATGTCAAATGAATTACACTCGATCTCTTGGCGTCATGTGGAATTGATCCCCTACCCTTCATCCTCTACAGCTTTTATGCTGACAATCTCATTAGTGGTAATTTTCTTTGAAAAAGTAATATAAAATTGTGCAGAATAATTCATGAATAGGCAAGAATTTGAAAAAATAAAAACACATAAATGATATCATAAACCCACAAATTTGTGTTTTTATTCCCCATAATAAACAAACAAGATTGAACAAAAAGCATAACAAAAACAAAGCATAGTTCAAGCTTTTTTACAAGCAAAATACATATTTTAAGAGCAAGTTTACAACAGAAATGTGATTTTATTATTGACGACTCATCTACTTCAGAAGCCAATCCTTTAGTCTTTGGCTGTATCAAGCCGTTTTACTTAAAAATAAAACTAAATACTAATCTTATAAAAAAATTAAACGAATAAAATAAAGTGCATTAAAATAATAGATTTGAAAAATACAATTTTAATAAACATAGATAATAATATGTCAAGAAAAAATTTGAACACATTAAATAAATATTATATTTATGTATTGTTTTTATTTATTTATATCTTTGTTAATTCAGTTGCTATAAACAAAATAAAAGTTGAGTTTTATTTTATTCCTTTTTCTAGGAAGGATACTTGAAGTCAGAGGTAAAAGCTACATTTATTATTTGTAATCACCGGAAATACTTATTATATATTTATTTAAAATTTTTAAAAGTTAGCCATGCACAGAGATATTATACACGATATATTCATTCGAATCTAAAATAAATAGAATTCGGTGCATGAAATTCATTAAATCTGATAATTTGGAGCCAAACAAGAAATATATAGAAAATTTAATAAAAATATTAAATAAAGTATATAATCTTGTAATTAAAAGATTAAATGAATTTCAAGACAAGCTTTACCTGGAGTAACTAATATCATAGTGCAAACAAATCATAATCAATTTTGATTGGATTGAAAAAAATGAACTCCATAATTATAAAATATACCTATTAAGTACTTCGAAATATTTGTTTGGACTCTTTACATAATTACAGAAATAACCTTTCTTCTAAAAGCGAAACTGAAATTTTATAATTTTGAAAATAATTAACAATTAACTTTTTATTAGTTTAAATATTTTTTTATTATTATATGTTAATTGTTTTTTGTTTAAAATAATTTTGTAAATATTTGTAATTTGACAAAATTAATAATAATAGTTTTCTTTAATTAGTTTTCAAAAATTGTTTTATAAACTTTTAGATTTAATTTAAGTTTGTTACAGAGTAAAAATTATGATATTGATAGAAAAAGTGGGATATCCTAGAACATGATAAATGACTATGCTAAACTTAAATCTGTGTCAAAGAATTAAGTATCACTTGAACTTTATTAATACTCTAGAATAAAGTCCTTATCAAAGTGTGGAATTTCCAAAAATACAAGTTGCTTGTTGTCGTCATGTTTTAAAAATGTGATAAGAACTGAATGGCTGCTATAGGTCCGCACAGCTTAACATCCTCCTGAATAGAGCGAATGTAGTCTCCCAGGCGAAACTGTCTCCTGTTGGTATCTGAAAGTGCTACGTCTAGTTTACGCTTGGAGTCGTTATACTCGTAAAGGACAAACTGATATCTGTGTAAGCCTGTACCTTCAGGTGGCCCAGGTCCTTTGTATTCTGTAAAACATTTTCCAATAAAATGATTATTTAGAGACAAATCTTGCTTAAAAAGGTGTTCACTTATCATTTATCTCTATAAGCATTAACTAAATAGAATTATTGTGTATCAGAGGCTGACTCAGACGAGACTAGAATCAATCAGTGTTGCCAACTTCAAAAATTTACTTCAACTGTCAATAATTATTAATAACGTGAACCTCATAACAATAAGAATGTATTTAAATAAAAACGAAAGGAAATTTAATTTTCCCGTTTAAAAAAACTATTTTTATCACCCTTTCGTTTCCATTGCAAATGTTACCAGCTTTGCTTTGAATTGCGAATAGGCGGCTGCACTATATTAATTCCTTAATTTGGCAGCACTGACTGATAAGGCCGGTTACACCTTCTCACTTTCCTATCAAAAATATAAATGTATGGAAGATATAATTAATTTTAGGCATTATTAAGCAAGATTGTATGCAGTTTTGTTATATTGTAGCTTCTTCCATTGAATTCCAAAGATGTAAATCCTTAAATATCATATCTCATTGATAAAGTTTTTTTGAAAAATCCCATTTATAATAGACCAAGAGCCAGGGGTGCTTTTTAATAAAAAGTAAATGGCTGAACTGGTCTCAATTTTTCGTAAAATACTTCCTGAACAAGGATCTGCAATTCTACCGACTCGTATCGGATGGGTGTCCCAGGCAGAACGCACTTTACATGTCAAATTTACCACCGAAGTTAATAAAAAGTGTAATGGCTGGAAATGGGTTTAATTTTTCGTAAATACCTTCCTGAACAAGGATCTGCAATTCTGCCGACTCGTATCGGATGGGTGTCCCAGGCAGAACGCACTTTAGGGGTCAAAGTTCTGCCTGGGACACCCATCGATACGAGTCGGCGAATTGCAGATCTTGTTCAGGAAGTATTTACGAAAAATTAAACCATTTCCAGCCATTACACTTTTTTTAACTTCGGTGGTAAATTGACATGTAAGTGCGTTCTGCCTGGACACCCATCCGATACGATAGAATGCAGATCCTTGTTCAGGAAGGTATTTACGAAAAATTGAGACCAGTTCCAGCCATTACTTTTATTAACAAAACACCCCTGGCTCTTGTCTATAAAGTACAAAGGGTTTATAAAGTATTTTATGGCGGGTACCCTTGTGTACCCACGAGTGTGTGGCGTACTCTCGGGTACTTTGTGCAAATACATCTCCATGCAGGCTTGCAGCAATTAGCCTGCTATTTTGTTCTAACGCTTGTTATTTATGTTGCATACGTTCTAGCTGTATGCCATACAGTGGCGTACACGCAATGATGGGGGCCCCAGCGGATAGGGTCCCCCAAAAAGATAATGTAAAACCTACTAATAAAATGGGTTCATGACCCGGTAAAGATTAGTATTGTCTGTCTGAACATAATTAAGTCGCGGCCCCTTATAAGAGTTGTATACATCTCTTCACTTAAAACGGGGGCCCTGCGTTTAATCTTAATATAGTCCTTCTTAAGATCATTAAGTCATGGGGGCTCCTTTTTTGAGTTTTATACAATCTCTTTAACTAAAAATTAATATTGTATTTAGTTATATTTTTTTGTTTTATATTTATTGTATTGTATTTTTTCGATGTTTGTATGTTTTTGTTTCTAGTATAATATGTATTTTTAGAACAATAAAGAATTATTATTATTATTATTATTATTATTATTATTTATTATTATTATTATTATTTGACTTTTTAGATCAATAATATTGTAAATAGATCATAAAATGTTTGGAGCCATTTTTGTATGATTATATTTATTAATGAAATTGTCAACTTGACAAGTTTTGATTATGTTTTAATGTTAAATATAGTTAGGTTTGGTTTTTACCAGTAAATAGGGTTGTAAATTTAGTATTAAGATCCTAGGTAAGACAAATTCAATAATATTGTATATTACTCGGTAAGTTATTTTTTATAACTTACAGAGTTATAAAAATAACTCTGTTATTTTTTGTTTAAAAAGTTTTTGTTTTTTAGCTTTCCCGGACATTATCTGTGTTGTAATAAAATAAACGTAATAATAAACTTATTTTATTTATATTTATAAATAAACGTTCTTTAAATATTATGTTACTGTATTTTTGTTGTTATTTTTTATTATATTGAATCGAAGGTAGTCAGGTTATTTTTTCGATGTTTCATAATTCAATCAATAGGGCCCCTCTAGTTATAATATATCTATATCTATGCCTGCAGTAGTCGGTGAGAAAAAATAACAACGTACCCAATTACAACTAATAATACTTATTAAAGTTCAGAAGCTACTATAACAATCAGTATCACTATAATTCATAACTTCCAATTTTACAACTAATAGTATTACATTATATTACTACGACATTATTACACTACTACTGTCAGTAAAAATTAAAAATCTTTATTTATTTAAGTAATCTTACTCAGCAAATCATAATCCTTGGACCAGTCTCCAGTCTTTAATTCTGAGCCCTGAAAACAGCAAAGAAATAATTACATAAGAGAGTCAATTAACTAGAAAAAAATCATATTTAGGAAAATTTAAGTTTTCTGGTCATAAGGACGCGTATATTTGCTTGCACTGAAATAGTCCTTTCTTCACCTGCAACCTTCACGGCGATAACTGCGGGGATCTATGAGGTCTATTACATTTAATATAGATAAGAAACACATTTTGGAAGACTTTTATGGCAATAACTGCGGTCTACTGTATTTTTGTACTAAAAAATGTGGTCTTTATGTAGACCGCATAATGACCACCAATTGTGACCACATAATTGAGTTTAATATAGATAGCAAATCGTTTAAGAAGACATAAACCTTCATGGCAATAACTGCCACATGTAATAAATAAATAAATAAAAAAGGTTATTTATTTTTTTCTTTTTTACAATACAATATATTTTTAAAATATAAATAATCTTGAAAAATAAAAAGGAGGAAGTTCGTAGCATTACTGTTCTTCCACTTCCCCTAGATTTCTTATAAACTAAATAACTAATTATAACGAAATGTTTTTAATACTTTTTTTATTATGTTTTTGATACTTTGTAGCAGAGAACATAAACCATGTACAAATATGGACCAAGTAACAAATATTTTAACAATAAATAACACATTTTTTTTTAATTTGCACTGAACATAAGAATAAGACAGAGCACATTGTGCACAGTATAACATAAGAACATTTCTTTTCTTTTTTAACATATTTATACTGTCTATCCTCAAAATAAAATAAACTAATAATAAATTGACAAACAAATTAAAAATAATCAAAATTGTATAATTTAAAGATTTGTACATCAATGCGGTTTTTAACAAAAGAAGGAAAAAAAACTAAATGAATAATAAAGAGAGCATAAAAGAAGTCAGATAAATATGGGATGCTAAAAAGAGAGAAAAAAAATATAATATGGTATCAATAAATTTAATGACTTGGTATCAGTCTCTTGGATAAAAAATTTAAATTTAACTTATAATATAATACTTAAAAAGAGCTCAGGTAACAAGCGTCATAATGTAGTACTATTTGCACTATAAAATTCTTATTGGAACAATAAATACAGTTATGTGGCTGTTTTATTTTAAAAGAAAGACCATAATTGATCAAACAAATTAAAAAAGTAAAATAAAAATAAATAAAAGGGCTTGGATGTATTTATTTAAAACAAGAAAAACAAAATTGTCCAAAACAAAGTTAAAATGCTATATAAAAAATTAAATAAAAAGAATAAATGACTTGGTTGCATTTATTTAAATAGCAAAATAAAAAATTGATCAAAAGGAAAGAAAAAAAAATAAATAAATATAATAAAATATATGAAGTGAAAAAAGAATGTCTTGACTAATTTAAGTTTGGGTATAAGGTGATCTACATTTTTTTGAATGTTGAAGAGGTGGTCTCTTAACTTACTTTGAAAGAGGACTCTTTGAGTTTAATAAATGAGGTGGAATGAATTTAATAATTTAGAAGAAAAGGCGGAGAAAGAAGATTCAAATTTTTAGTACTATGTGTTGAGTATTGTAAAGTTGATGAGTATTTCTGAGATGTTTAAGCTGTGATGGTCTGATCTCTTACTTAACAATTATATAAATAATCAGGTGTGCTAGTTTTATAACTAGTACAGTACTAGTAATCTATTACATTTAATACAAATAGGAAACTCATTTTGAAAAACTTGACGATTCAAGGCAATAACTGTATTAATCTGTATGATCTATTATATTTAATAGACTTAAAAATTTTATTTAATATAGAATAGAAAATTCATCTCTTTGTAAGATTATTAATAAGGTTTCTACCGATAGCCTAAAGATACCTACTACGTTAGGCCAAACATAAGAGCTAAAAATTTAGTTTATTTTAGCGAATTTCCTTTTGAAATTCGCATAATGGGACAGGCGTCATGGCGGAATTCCGAACTCGGCCACGACACAAATCCGTTTCAGAGGTCCCTAATGAAAAAAAATACTTTTGCAAAACTTTATATATACAGGGTTTTCATATAAAGTGTCCACCAAAGAAGGATGTGATAATACTCCTCAAAGGGAACAAAAAAATGTTCTATAATAAAACTCGGATCTCCCACCGTTTTCCCACAAGGTCAAATTTAATAATTAAAAAAAAATATTTGACCTCACATCATAAAATAAGCGTTAAACTGTTCAAGTAGAAAGACGAAATGGTCTCGTTAGAAAGCTAAGTAAATTTCCTAAATGGACAACTAACCAACTATGTCAAATATTTGGAACTACTCCCAAACATTTGCATGAAAAATTGATTTTTGAAAAAAGTTAATTTTATGGAATTTTTGTGTAGGGCATTAGAGGAAGTAAGAGATGAGCCAAAAGTTCAGCCAAGTAACGGAAAAAACTCTCTATCATTGCCCTTTAAGAAACCCAACTTCATCATACATTCAAAAGTCAAAATGTTAAGCCATTTTCCTAGAATTTTGGAAAAACTGTAATTTTTTGGCATTTTGCCATATCTCTACAATGTTAATTACATGGTACAATAAAATAATTAAAAATCTTTAAAAATAGTGGTTTTAGAGAAAAATGTGTAGATTAAAATATGTTTATTTTACTCCTCCTAGAGTCTAAAAATCGTATTATAGTTTACTTTCGAAAAAAAATAATTTTGTTTAAATAACCACATTATTTTCTCTCTTTATACAACAAAAATTATCAGTTTTTGCAACTTCTAGCAACAATAGCTTACATTTTTGACTATTGAATGTATAAAAATATTTACGTTTTCTTAAAGGGCAATCATAAGAGAAGTTTTTTCGCGTACTTGGCTGAACTTTTGCTCATCTCTTTACTTCCTCTAATGCCCTACCAAAAAATTCCATAAAATTAACTTTTTTCAAAAATCATTTTTCATGCAAAATGTTTGGGCAGTAGTTCCCAAAATATTTGACATAGTTGGTAGTTTTGTCCATTAGGAAATTTACTTAGCTTTCTAACGAGACCAATTTCGTCTTTCTAGCTTGAACAGTTTTAAACGCTATTAACATTTTATGATGTGAGGTCAAATATTTTTTTAAAATATTAAATTGACCTTGTGGGAAAACGGTGGGAGATCCGGTTTATTATTAGAACATTTTTTTGTTCCCTTTGATGAGTACATCCCATCCTTCTTTGGTGGACACTTTATAATGAAACCCTGTATATATAATATATATATATATATATATATTATATATATATATATATATATGATATATATATATATATTATATATATATATAATATATATATATATTATATATTATATAGTATTTCTTAGACACTTTCTTGTAAAACACTCTATCTTTCGAACGGATTAATATTTTTTAACCCAACTGGTACAAAAATCAACCTTCAGAGGACACAACCCTATTTGAAAACCAGGTTTTTGTGACGTCATTAACCCGGTTTGCTGAGTCAGCGAAAGTTTCAAAAAAATCGGCAAAATTCAGGGTTAAATATTTTTGCACGAAAAAGGTCAATATTATGTTTTTTTGAGACGCTAAATCGAATGAAACCGGTCCGAAGTCGATACAACACTCTAAGTGACCAAAAAGTCGAAAAACCCATTGTAAATTACCAAAGACCAAAATTTAGGTCGATAAAAAATAAATTTCGAGTAGGTGTCGTTTTCTATGTAATTTTGGGCGCTGAAATCGAATGAAACCGGTCCGAAGTCAATACGACCACTTTAAAGTACAAAAAGTCGAAAAAAAACACAAAAATTATAAAAACCAAAATTACGGTCGTTGAAAAAATAAATTTCGAGTTAGGGTGTCGTTTTCAATGTTTTTATGGGACTCTGAGTTGAATGCCAGTGGTCCGGAGTCAATACGACCACTCAAATTCCAGGGAACCTGGGTTTCACATCCTGGAAGGGTCGATACTTTTTATCGTTTTTTTTTTTACTTAATATAAGTTTACAACTAGAAAATAATTCTGGCGCAGTTGTCCGCTGTCAGGAATTTCCTTTGGATGCGAGCACTCAAACCCAGAGTACCTGGTTCAAATCCTGGTAGGGGACAATAATTTTTTTATCGTTTTTTTACCTAATATAAGTTTACAACTAGAAAATAATTCTGGCGCGGTGGTCCGCATGTCGGGCGAATTTCCTTTGGATGCGTGTTTCCGTGCTTTTTTCATTATATAAGTTTACAACTACTAAATAAATTATTTTCGGCGCGGTGTTCCGCTGACGGGCGAATTTCATTTAGAATGCGTGTTTCCGTGCTAAACAACCCATTTCTTGCTTATGCAAGAACCATGCCCATTGCGTGGTTCCGGTTCATGCTTTAGAACCTAAGCAGTACTTAATTGTCTAGCACTGCTCGTAACTCATTTTGTCTGTATTTTCTAAAGGAAATGCGCTAAACCTTGAAGATAACTGACGAAGCTTAAAGATAATTTTAGAGGCATAGTTTTGTACAACAACTGGATAAATATGCGCATTTCCTTTGGAAAAATACAGACAAAATGAGTTTACGAGCAGTGCTTGACAATTGAGTAACTGCTTAGGTTCTAAAGCATGAACCAGAACCACGCAATGGCATGGTTCTTGCATAAGCAAGAAATGGGTTGTTATCACGGAAACACGCATTCTAAATGAAATTCGCCCGTCAGCGGAACACCGCGCCGGAATTATTTATTTAGTAGTTGTAAACTTATATAATGAAAAATGCACGGAAACACGCATCCAAAGGAAATTCGCCCGACATGCGGACCACCGCGCCAGAATTTTTTATATTAGAATTATGCATTTAATGAAATTAATAGTCTCTCTACTAATTAATTACTTGAAAACTATTTAATTTCATTACTTGAACTCCACAACTCATTTTGTCTATTTATGCATTTAGTTTGTTTAAATTTCCCTATAATGAGATGTGGGATTTCTTTTGAATTATAGACCAACTGAAAAAATAATGCTTAAAAGGTAAGGGTCATTCCATGTCAAATCAACACAAAAAAGTACATTTTGGACTTGATGTCACCGTTTTAATATAATTGGCTCACAGGTAGGCACCATAGAAAGAAAGAAAAATCCAGATTTTTGGCTCATTTGGTGCAGCCTATTGCGCAGTAGGGAAGTGAATTTACCAAATAATGTGATTTTTCAACTTTTTTACTACAAAAATGGCTGTATCTAGAATTCTGGATATGGTATGATTTTTTTTTGGTGGCGTTTAAAAGCTTAAACTTAGCCCTTTCAAATAGATTTTAACATACTTTTTTGATAATTAGTCCACAAGTTTTATATTATGAGCAAATATAAATAAAGATGCTAATATCTCAAAAGCCCTTTTTAAAAATTTTGAAAAAATCTAAGAAGAGCTAAACTGTTAGTAAAAATGTGTACCAAGTTTCATTTTGGGAACCGCCATGGATTGGAGACAGTAGCGCATAACGTGTGTCAAGGTATGTCAAAGAGTAAAAAATCACTTAATTTGCAAATTCTATCAATGATTATGTGATAAATCTTACATTTTACTCTTTGAATACGTTATGCGCTACTGTGTCCAATCCCATGGCGGTGACAAAAAAACTTAGTAGCATTTTACTACAATTTAAGCTCTTTTTAGGATTTTTTCAAAATTTTAAATAAGGCGCTTTTTGAGATATTAGCATTTTTTATTTAATATTTGCTCATAATAAAAACTTGTGACTAATTATCCAAATTATGTAAAATTTATTTGAAAGGGGCTAAGTTTAAGCTTTTAAACGCTATCAAATAAAACAATCATACCATATGCAGAATTTTAGGTAAGCCATTTTTGTACTCAAAGAAATGTTGAAAAATCACATTTTTAAAAAATTCCCTAACCTACTCTGGCAATATGGCTGCACCAAATGAGCCAAAAATCTGGGTTTTTCTTCCATCATGTATTAATATAAAATTATATTAAAATTGGTGATATCAAATGTTTTTACCTGTGTTGATTTGGATATGGAATAACCGTAATTCCGATGACGTAAGTCAAGTAAGGTGTCCTGATTTTAAATTAAAATTAACGTAATTAACTACTTAATTTAACAGATTAAAATAAACCAACAATAAAAATGCCGTATTTATTTCAATGGGTCGCAAAAAATATTAGTAGTACAAAGGAATAGCAGTAAATTAATTTTATTGATTATTTCAATCAGAAAAACTCAGAAAAAAACGAAGATGAACTAATGGAATTCATTAACTCATCTCCAAGTGTCAGAGGTCTGTGAAATAGGGGATTTCCTCTGGAATTTTTCACTCACTGGATAACTGTTCGCCTTATTATACAATACCTGTGTCAAAGGAATAAACAAGAGCTCTTGGCATACATTCATGACAGAGCAAGCAATTACTGGACAAGGCTTTACTTATCTTTAATAACTAAACACTTTGTACAGTTTCGTTTTATTCAGTTAAACCGGTTGTTCTCAACTGTCTTTACAAGAAAAACCACGTACAAGCTGTGTTCAAAAAGTATCGCAAATTTTGTGTTTTTTCAAAAATTATTTCATAAAATGTTCATATACTACACTTTGTTTGATGTAAGCGATCTATAGGTAGTGAAACGTTTTAGTCCAAGAGCCAGTCCTAAAGAATGTGACTTATTTTGTACTACTTCAAACCAAATTATTCTACAAATACCTTACATTATGAAGAAAAAAACATAGTCTGTCTATCCAGAGTGGAGCCCTTCATTTGAATACGCTCGCTCAAAATGTTTGAAAATCGCACAAATTCTAGTTCTCTTGTAGTAAGTGGTTCCCTGTAGGTCGTGTACGAAACATGAATAAAACTTTTTTATAGCTGATAAAATTCCCTATATTACAAGTGTTTTTTCGTCAAAGTCGGATAAATACAACTTAAGTTAAGACATTTGTTCAAATAAATGCACAGAAAGTCAATATTTTTTCAAGTATTCGCTGACTTCGCAGAAATTAACCATTTTTTTTTGGTGTTTTTGAAAGAGCCATAACATTAGTTATAAATATCTGATTTTGACGATTAAACACTCGTTTTATAGGAAATTTTATCCGCTTTAAAAAATGTTCTTTTCATGTTTTGCACACGACCTACAGGGAGCCACTTATTGCAAGAAAAATGGAATTAGAGCGATTTTATAAAATTTCGAGCATGCGCAATCATATGAAAGGCTCCACTTTGGATAGGCAGACTATTCTTTTCCTTCATAATTTAGAATATATTTTCAGAATAATTTATTTTGAAGTACTACAAAATCAGTAACATTTTTTCAGGTACGGCTCTTGGACTATTTGATGAAATAAGTAAAAGCCATTTTTTTTACATTTAGTCACCTTGTATACTAATATGGAAATAACGAAGCTAAAATTTGGTGCGAAAGATTTTTCCGTATACGAGACGTTCTAAGGTATGGGGTACCTCAGAACTTTTCCTTATCACATCGGTTTCGCTACGTTCATCCTCCATACTTCGGATTCGCTACGTGCATCCTCCATACTTCGGATTCGCTCCATATTTAAAACTCGCTTCGCTCGTCCTCAGAATATACATTTTCGTTAAATTTATACCGCAACACATCTTCGGAATCACTTCGCTCGTCCTCAGATAATAAATTATCCGTTTCATTCCCAGCGGCCATCCATCTAGACACTGACCACGCTCGATGAAGCTTAACTTTTATGATCTAATAAAAATCATAGATATTATTGTCATATTGAACAAAAATTAGAGTACCTATTAATACGTTGTACCAAGTTCAATTAAATTAGATTATTTTCCGATTTTTACAATTTTTTAACATACACAAGTCATTTGATAAAAATTGAACTAATGCTGATAATGAGATGAAACTTAGCACATACGTTATATTTATACATGGCTACATACGCGTTTACAGGCCCAAGAAAAAAACCAGGTCACCACAACCTCTTCCCTCTTCTCCTTTTTCTTTTATTTTTAGATATCATTTTATTTTCCTTTATTTTATGTATATATTTTTTTACCTCATAGGTTGTGTCTTCCCCAACTTGGCAGGCACAAGGTAACCAAGAGATTCTAAAATCTACCAAGAGGTCCCCCATCACCAAGGCTATACTTTGTTGCATAATTATGCAGCCTAGCTTTGTCCAAGAGATCTTTACGTCATACAATTTTGGAATCATTAGGTTTCCTAGTTAAACCAATAAACGTCTACCTTATTACATCCAGTAAAATTTGAGCTAAACTTAAAAATAAACTTGACGTCTTATAACATGAGGTCACAAACTCTGACCGTTCCATAACTTACTGCAGTGCAACCAACCTAGCATAGTAAAAAATGAATTAAATCCCTATCAAAAAATAAGATGGATAGAAATAATTAAAATTTTTTAATTTACTCCTTAAGTTCTACATACAGTCTTGTTATCTCACACTGTAAATGTACTTTTACTCCCTAGGGAGGAAAAGTGAAAGTGTTGCCAACTTGGCAAACTTTTTTAGTAAAATTTTTAGGAATTTTAGGAAATTTTTAGGAATTTTTTTCGGTATTATGTTGGTACTACAGGTAGAATATACAATATACACACGCTAATGTTTAAATTACAAATATAGTATTACACATTATTTGTTGAGTTTTAACTTTAAGTGTACAATAAAATATTCTCTTGACTTCAAAAATTATACTGACAAAATTGACAAAATTTGACAAATAAAATAATATTTAAATAAATAAAATAAATAGACCAGCGATCGCCAACATCCTCCCGCCCTCAACAGGAGTATCTCTTAGGTTTTGATGTCTTGCGACCTCCTCTGGTTGTGTAATTAATATTTTGAGCTCCTTCCAGTCTATTTATTTTTCTCAGTTTAGTCCCGGAAGAACTAGGTACTTATCTGAACAGATTTCTCCTCTGCTGAAGAAGTCGGGGAAGTATTATTTTCTTTGGACAAATTTGATCATCCCTGGCCTCAAGCGGAATTAATCGCTGAATAGGTCTCAAATCTCTTTCCCTTTCAGCTTAATTTTGTATAATCGACTGATTCCATCGGGTCCCGGAACCTTTTCGACTACTCGAGCTAACGGCCACTGTATTCTTTTTTTCTGTTCGTGTTCCACTAGAACAATTTCTCCAACCTCCAGTTCTAGGATCGGTCGGAATTTTACATGATGAACCAACTGACCTAAATACTCGGTCCTAAACCTTCTTTTTAGTTCTTCCTTGATCCTGGCTCTATATTTGGCTCTTTTTGTTAAACAAGTCGTTTCTACGATATCACACTCAGGAACTCCGCTCTCTTGAATGTCTCTCAAAAACATATTCGGTGTTAATGGCACGATGTCAGCTTCTGTGTCAGACATAGCCGTTAACGGTCTAGAATTAATAGTATTTTCACACTCTTTTAAGACAGTCTCCAGTTCTTCATAATCTAGACTTGTTTTTCCTAATGTGCGTTTTAACAAGCCTTTTAAAGTTCTAATAATTCTCTCCCACCATCCTCCCCACCAACTGGCTGTAGGAGGGTTAAAACGCCATTCAATGCGTTTTGTGGAACTGAACTTTTCTATTTTTTCCCAATTTATTTGATTCCACGCATTATTTGTCCCGACGAAATTTGTACCGTTATCACTGTACAACAATCGCGGTCGACCGCGAATCGCGATAAATCGTCGTAAAGCTTGTATGAATGCACTACTGGACACCAAATTAACGATTTCTAAGTGTACCGCCCGATATACCGCGCACGTAAATACGCAAATCCATACTTTGCTGGGTCCTTTTAAGTACATAGGTCCAGCAAGATCTACTCCAGTGATCTCAAATGTTGCAGCATCTCGAACTCTATCTTTAGGTAATGGCGCTAATGCCGCTTCAATTTTCTTTGCTTGGAGTTTTCGACATGATGCACATTTGAGAAATTACTCTATTGATCGTTTTCCTTCCCCAAGAATACCTTTTCTCTCAAAATGTTGCTAAGAATTTTGACTACCAGCATGCTTAGATTGAATATGTTCGTACCAGATTAATTTTTCTACCACTTCATGCTTTGCTGGTAAAACTACTGGACAGCAAAAGTTATATGCATCTTCTCTATGGATTATCTTGGTTTTAGTCGAATAAGACCATCATTATCACAAAACGGGTTTAATGATTTAATTTTGTCATTATTTATGCTTTCGAAAGCATCTTTCTGAATTAATTTAAAAATTTTTAGTTCAGCCCTATTAACTTCAAAAGTAGATAAATTATTACCTAAATATTTTACATTGTCCGTAATTTTTGCTTTACAATTACAAATAAATCGAATTGTCCATGCTATTAATCGAATAATTTGATCGTATTTAGAAAAGAATTTCCGATTGCAATACCAAACATAATTTTTATTATTTAAATTTGAAATTACAGTTTTCATTTTTTCTTTTAATACTTCGTCCTCATTATAATTAAGATTTTTAGCTACTGGCCAATTATTTGGGGGTTCTTTCAACCATTTCGGTCCTTCCCACCAATTTGATTTGAGCAGTTTTCCTGCATTACAACCCCTAGACGGTAAATCGGCAGGATTATCGTCTCCCGGAACAAAACGCCACATATCTTTCTGAGAAAACTTTAAAATTTCATTAACTCGATTTCGGACGAATACTCCCCAATTTTCTTTTCTCATAATCCACGCTAACACTACTGAAGAATCCGTCCAAAATGTTACTGGAACGGTTGCTAACTCTGAAAAGCCCTCTATAAGAGAATTATATAATCTAACACTAATATTAGCGGCTAACAATTCTAACCTAGGAATAGTAACACGTTTTGTTGGGGCAACTCTAGCTCTCGCTTGTAACAAATTAACAACACACTCAGAATCTGATTCAACTCTTAAAAAATTACCGATGCGTAGGCCATTTGACTTGCATCAGCAAAAACATGTATAGATAAATTTTTAGCTCCGGGTATTGATAACCATCTAGGAATTTTAATTTCCTTTAACCGATTTTATATCTTTCAACCATTCTAAAACCTACTAGATATTACATCACTAACCTCTTGATCCCCATCCTATATTTTCTTTCCATGTTTCTTGTAATAACAGTTTAGGCACAAGAACTACTGGCTAGTGAACCCTAACGGATCAAACACCTTACTCGCGAAAGATAAAATTACTCTTTTGGTAATCATTGTTATATTTTCAAATTCAAAATTATAACCTAGTTCTAATGTATCGTGTGTTTTATTCCACTTTAGACCTAAAACCCCAGTAAGTGAATTATTACTTTCTAAATTTTGACCTGTGTACTCCCATCCTCGGAGCACAAATTTTCTAATGTTTAAAATTTCGGTTGCTGTTTTTATAAATTCGTGCAATTCTGTTTCAGAATCGACACTAGTTACACAATTGTCCACATAAAAACATCGTAACAATTCATCAATAATTTTCGGAGACCAAATTTTACTGACTCTTCATCTTGTAAGGTTTCTAAATAAATGCCTAATAGTGATTTGTAAAAGAAACGGACTACATGTCAGACCAAATACTACTCTACAATGTCTATAAATGATTAATTTCCATCATTAGATTTCCATAAAAAACGTAAGAAATCTCTATCTTTATAATCAATACAAATTTGCAAAAATGCCTTGTTTGATGTCCGATACAACACCAAATTGTCTAAACCTAAACCTTACTAATAATGGCGGTATAGTTTCAATTAGATTAATACCCTTATCTAAGCAGCTATTCAAACTAGGTGCTCCCTTTTCTTTACAGGAAGCGTCAAAAACAGGTCGTACACGGGTTGTACTACCTTCTTTGATCACATGCCTATGAGGCAAATAATGACCTGAAAGTGATGACGACTTATCATCATATGGAACTTCTTCAATTATTCCTTGTTGAAGCCAGTCCAAAAAAACATTTTGATAATCATTTCTACAATTATCTTTTTCTAGTTTGCATAATGTAGACTCTAACCTACGTAACGCAATATAAAAATTGGATGGTAAGTCAGGACAACCTTCTAGCCACGGCAATCTAACAACATATCGATTTTCTTCATTAAAAGAAACAGTTTCAGAGAAATGTTGTTCAGTTGCAAAATGAACTTCCTCTTTATTTTTTCTTTCTGAGGGTTCTGTAATACCTAAAGTGTCCAAACTCCATAAATCTTTTATTGACATATTTCTTGTCAATAGTGAAATACAATTTGTGTCTGAACTAACACTATTTGGGATTCTTCCCATTAAAATCCAACCTAAAGTAGTTTCCATAGCAATAAGTTTGCTTTTTAAAACTAATTTCTTTCCGGTAAATAGTTCTCCTGCAATATCAGCGCCTAAGAGAACGTCTATATTATCATTTTTGTAATTATAATCTGAAATAAAAATATCATTTTCTACTAATTCATTTAACCAAGGACCATTTGGTACCTTTGGAATATGACCACAAATAGTCTTTTGATCTAAGACTTCAAATTTACAATGAAAATTATTATTAGTGGAGTATGTATCTAGTAAATAAATATTATGGGTTATATTTCCCGAATATACACCACCGAATAAACCATGGTTTACTACTTCTTGACGAAGTGGTGTTAAACCTAAACTTTGTGCAGTTCCCTTTACTACATACGACCGAGAACTACCCGTATCTATAATAGCTCTTACCTTCAGTTCTCCTTTGGGACCTGAAAGTTTTATTATTAAAGTTTGAAGTAGTACTTCTGGACATGTCAATGAATTTGACATGTTACTAGTGGAGGAATCATTCTTTGATTCATTTTTAATTGAATAATTTTTATGTGCTGGTAAATCAGGACACATAATTAAATAATGTCTTTTCCTACACAATGGGCAACTTAGCCTAATATGACATGTCTTCCCGTTATGAGGTTTTAGACAGATTTTACAACAATTTTTGTTGTTATTAATTATCTTGACTTTGCATTCTAAAGTCATTCTCTGAGCTTTAAAGCAATCTTGAGATTTGTGTGAAGTATGAGAACAAAATAAACATTTAGTTTTTTAATTTATTATCATTCTTATGATTCGAATTATTAGAATTGGCTCTCTGATCTGGTTTAACAAATCAGCTGCCGTAGGAATTAATGAAACAGTCGGGTTTTGGAAGTACAAGAGTTTTTCACAAGATATAGATCTATCTTGTACAATGTAAGTGCTCTTTCTTTGCCATGCCCTGAGAATATCTTCAGGAAGGCAAGATTCTACCAAAGGTAGTAATAATGAAGCACAAACTTCAGTTGTAACACCTAAAGTTTCTAATGCCTAAGATGTCCTTCAAGTTTATCGTACAAGGTAGATAGTGGAAGAGTTTCCTTATTTTGGTTCTTTAAAACTAATGAAAGTAAATTCTCGTACATAAACTTCAATTACTATATCATCACGTCCAAACCTAGATTTTAAAGCTTGGACGACTTTAGAATAATTTTCACCAATAGCTGGGAAACTTTCGACTATCTCCCTTGCAATCGACCCTGGAATGGTGGATTGATATAAATATTGCAATTTGTCCGAATCATCAATTGAGAAATTTTTATCTATTTTTGAGAACTGAGTCCAAAACGGTAACCATTCTAACACACCACCCCCATATTTTCTCAATTCAACTTTAGGAAGACGTGTTAAAACTTTATCCTGATTACCTAAATCTTTTGAAGTTGTAATAGGATTTGAATTTATATTAATAATATCCAACAGTTGAAATTTAATAAATGTTACCCGTGTTGTGAATGTATCGGTCTCATTTAGTTCAACTTTGATTTCATCGGTAGTTGCATTCAAATCAATCAATAAATCAAAAATATTTTCATTTAAAATTTTTAAATTTCAAATTTTGAGTCCAAGATATTTAAATTTGTTTTCAATGTTAAAATGTCAAATTCTTTTTCTTTAACTTTACTTTCAATTTTAGTTACCAACATATCCAAAGATTCTTTTGTAGCATCTCGCTTCTTTATGGTTCGAGCCAAATCCCTTTCTTCTCTGCTACGGTCGCCATAATGTTGAGTTTAACTTTAAGTGTACAATAAAAATATTCTCTTGACTTCAAAAAATATACTGACAAAATTGACAAAGTTTGACAAATAAAATAATATTTAAATAAATAAAATAAATAGACCAGCGATCGCCAACATTATTCTATTGACAGCTTACAATAAAATAATGTGAAGATAGTGGCTTTATTCTCTCTTCATCAGAGTAATCACATGGTAAGAATAAACTAAAGTAACACAATAACAATTAAGGAGCTGAAGAATATATTAATAGTTGTTTGTATTAGTTCTCTAGTCGTAGATAAAATTTAATATGCAACAAGGGATGAAAGTTTTCAGCTCTCGTATTATCTCCCTCGTCAAGCCTCGGGAGCCAAAATGTTAGTTAACTCCTCGGGAGCTAACTAGTTTATCACCCTCGGCCTACCGGCCTCGTGAGCTAATGAAGTTTCCTCCTTCGGCGCTGCCTTAGGACGAAACTTTAACTTGAGCTGTAAAACTTACTTTCATCCCTTGTTGCATAAATAACTATTAATCTTCAAAAAAATCAAACTAATAAAATCAAACTATTTCTCTCCAATTATTAAACTGGCCAAATATTCAAATTTAAATTACTTCATACCACCTAAAAATTTAATAAAAAAATAAATAATCAAATTGGTATATCTTGTTTCTAAAAATAAATAAGTTACATGATGACGATATGAAGATGAAAACCAAGAGATTAAATCACGATCTTATAGATACAGATGAAGACTAGATAGAGGAGCTGAGGTGTAACCTCTAACCTAGTTAGAGTCTAGAGGACAGTCATTAAACTATAGTTAACCTTGCTCTTCCTTTACTTAAATCTTTTCATCTCGATAACAGTTCCTTACAAAACAGTACAACTTCATTGTAGTGCAATTATTTAAATGAAACAACCGTTTTTCCACCACCTGGTACGTTTATAAGGATTTTTCTTTAAAACGTATCACAAATAAAGTGGTTTGTCATAAATAAGTAAAAAGTATACAATTGGAAGTAGCCAATTATTTTCTAGTCATTTATGACGCCAGATTAATGAATTTTGTATTTTCATTTAAATTTTTAACTTTAGCACACGGCTGTTGCTAAATAAATAGCAATTTTAAAAACCGAAGTACTTTAAAAAACTTTTGGGGTTTAATATGGAACAGAGTAATAAAATCACTAATCTAGCCTAAACATTAGAGCCAGATGAGCTCAAAAATGAGTAGCACTTCCATTCCATCAGCGCCTTAAATCTATTTTAGAGATCCGTCTTCACAAAAAGTTATATTTTGCAAAGATATATATATATATATATATATATATATATATATATATATATATATATATATATATTATATATATATATATAGATATATAGATATATATATATATATAATATATATTATAATTATATATATATATATATATATAATATATATATAACACTAGGTTATTGTTACGTCATAAACCTGCTTTAGTAGCAAGATTTTCTTAATATGTGAAACATCATTTGCCAGTAAAAAGGTCTCTTCCTATTTTTTAGGGCGATGAATTAAATAAAATCGTTCCAGATGTAACAAAATAAATTGTACCTCGCAAAATACTATATTTAAATAAAATTTTAAAATCGTCACCCATCCAAGTATTGACTACGGTCAAAAAGTCTAATTTCATAGATCTGAGAGCCGGAAAGAAGGCTGTCTTGCAAAATATCAACTAATTGCGGGCATGTACATTATGTGGAATGGATTAAATCTTGACAGTGTAATACAACTTTTTGTAACATTTATTAATACGTCAATTCAATGATATGTTTATAAGTGTAAACTAGAAAAAAAATATTAAATCAGAATGCATTTTAGACTTCGGCAAACATTGTTAACGATCTCATATAATAACCACAAAGAATTGACAAAATCAAGTTTAAACCTAATCAAGTTCAGTTTTAAACAGAGTAAACAAACGTAATTTAAGCATTTGAGAATGGAAATAATCCAAAAAAAAAACTAGAAATACTTACAGGGATATTAGCTGCAAACCAGTGCCAGAAATTGGCTCCTTTGGGAGTATTGATGGCATCGGGATCAATCATAAACACCGCATAGGTCACATCCTGCCAAACAGAATTAGCCAATCTTATAATTAAATACACAATAGACACTAGTTAAGGCATTTGCGATGCAATGTTTTAGTCAATCTTATAATTAAATACACAATAGACACTAGTTAAGGCATTTGCGATGCAATGTTTTAGTCAATCTTATAATTAATTACACAATAGACACTTATTAAGGCATTTGCGATGCAAGTGTTTTAGTCAATCTCACAATTAATTACACAATAGACAATAGTTAAGGCATTTGCGATGCAATGTTTTAGTCAATCTTATAATTAAATACACAATAGACACTAGTTAAGGCATTTC
>JACMZG010000008.1:20922721-21180221 GCA_018340805.1 Microvelia longipes | reverse complement strand
ACAGTAAAAATTGTTAACTTAAATACTTACTAAAATTACAACAGAAATTACACAATGAGGATGCATAATTAATTTAAAAATGTACGCTCATCGTGTTTTGTAATTTATTTATTTATTTTACAAATGATTTACATTTAAAATTAATGACAGCACAAATACGTTGTGCCAGAGTTAATATATTTATATTTATTATAATTTCTTAAAAGAGAAATTATTATGTTATTTTGTAATTACTTTATTGGGATAGTGAATTTATTATACGTAATTACTTTTGAAATGTATGTATATAAAATATCTATTAATGCAAATTAAGGAAAAAAATAATTCAAATTGTCAGCAGAATTCGGTAGGAGCACGGATGTTATCACTTGAACTCTACATCGTAAATTATATAAATTCTGATATAAGAGGAAATTATTATCTACTTTTTATCACGACTTCGTTTAATCAAGGAAACTGGTACAATTTTCAATTTCAAAGCAAAGCACTGAATTAAAGCAATTGTAAGTAAAGTGATTATTAAAAATAAATAATGTCAATGAAACATTTATAAAATATAAAAAATCGGTACGGGGTACATCGGAACTTTTCCTCATTATATGGAAATTAGTACACTTAT
Organism: Microvelia longipes; assembly: GCA_018340805.1. Taxonomy (NCBI): domain Eukaryota; kingdom Metazoa; phylum Arthropoda; class Insecta; order Hemiptera; family Veliidae; genus Microvelia; species Microvelia longipes. The sequence continues at coordinate 21,179,602 of JACMZG010000008.1, read as the reverse complement.
TTATTATACGTAAAGGGATACTTGTACCGAATTTCAACTTAATTGGAATTTTTTTTAAAAAAGACCAGACTACTTAATAAATTTTATGCGGGTATATACCTAATTTCACATCTCACCTAGAAGGCAGCCACAACTTAATTCCTCTCTTCTTCTTCTTATTTCTCTTTTGCACCCTTCTGTTGCTCATACAGTTTTTGCTCTTATGTCTTTTCGCTCTTCTGCATGTTATCTTTCAGCCTGTTATCATTTTAAAATTATAAATTATTTATCATTTTTTACTTTTGCTTAGTTTTTGCTCCTTTTTGCCTGCATACTTACTTATATGTTCACTTTTTCTGCTTTTACTACTTGCTTTTTCCCTGTATATATTTTATCAGGTTTTGTTATTTTCTTTTGATTTTTCTTACTCTTTACTGCTTTTACTTCTCTTGCTTGACCTTTATTTTTCTGTTTTTGTAGTTTCTTTGCTTGACTTGGATGATGAGGTGATACCTTTTGATTTTCTTGACTTATCCCCTTAGGGGTGATTAATAATCTTACACATTTTACTTTATGTTTTAACTGTAAGTACTTATTTTTAACTTATTTCTGTAGATGTTGTATTCTTTTTTATTACTTTTTCTATCAATTTATTGGATGTTATTTTTAATATATTACAGATGAATGATTATGACCAGTAGGGTCGAAACGTCTCCACTAAGAACGTAGTTTTTATTTATTTACCCTTTGGACACAGCTCTCAAACCTATTCGACACAGGGGTACAAACTTTTAGGTTTTTAGGGATTTAAAAAAAAGACGTATATACAAATCATTTGATAAAAATTAAACTAATGCTGATAATGAAATGGAACTTAGTCATTTTAGTCTAATACATGGGCAATGGGGCTAAATTTCAGATCGCATTTTTTTTCTGTTTTTATGATTTTTCGAAATTTTTGCTGAGTCATTATTCCGGTTTATGACGTTATAAAAAAATATTTTTTCCGAATAGAACAACTACAGCGGTCGACTGATTATTGTACAAATTTTCAACTCTCTAGCATAAATACACTGGATCCTATGATGATAACAGACACACACACACACACACACACATACAGACAGACAGACAACTTAGAACGCATAATAGAAACACATAATTCCGTTTTTATCCCAGTTTCGGATTTATTTGCAAACACAATACTTTTGCTATATACCTACGGTATAAACGAGGAAAAGTAAAATTATAACGTGTTTTAAAATAATGTTTTTTTAAAAAAATTCTCTGAAGAGATAATTTAAAATAAACTCCGAATTATGAGGAAAGGTACCCCGGAACCTTTCCTCATAAATTCCTACTTCGAACTCTCCACTCCCCACTACTCCGGACTCGCTTCATTCGTCCTCAGAATATAAAAATCGCCAAATATATACTGCAACACGTGTTCGAACACAGTTTGCTCATATTTAGTTAGTAAATACGTTAGTTTTGTTCCCAGCGCTCACCTATCTAGGAACTGACCTCGCTCGATGCTGCTTAACTTTTATGATCCAACGAAGATATACTTGCCGTATTAAAACAAAACTTAGTATGCTTATTTTTTACGTAAAGGCAAATAGACTTGTTCCAAATTTCAACTCTATGTATTATTACAATGCTTAACGCAAGTTTATTACAAAAAACTAACACAAGTTGTAGGATAAACATTTAACTAATACTAATAATAAGATGAAACTTGGCATATATGTTTGTCTTATATATGACTCCATGAGTTCCATATCTCAAACCAATCGCAACACGTTTCCACGTTTGATGAGTGATTATTGCAGGTTAATGACGTCATAAAAAATAATTTTCTGAATAGCATAGCTATACCTAAAAATTTTGCGATCGGATTAAGATTTGGCAAGCATGTAGTCATGTATAAGAATAACTGTCAAGTTTCATCCCATTACTAGCATTAGTTTCATTTTTATTACATGACTTTTGTACGTTTTAAAAAAAAATATAAGTCGGATAGTCATCCAATTGAGTTGAAATTAGTACAAGTGTATATATTACGTAATAAATATTGTAAACCAAGTTTTGTTTTAATAAGACAAGTATATCTATGATTTTTGTTTTTGGGATCACACAAAGTTAAAAGCATCAAGCGAGTCAGTGTTTGATTGGGTGACGGCTGAAAATTAAACGAATGTACGTATGTATATAAGGACGAGCGAAGCGAGTCCGGAGACGTATTGCAGTATATATTTGGCGAATTTAAATACTGAGGACGAGCGAAGTAAGAAATCCTTCTTACTATCCTTCTTCCTCCAATTAATTCGATCCGAAGTCGATACGACCACTCTCAGTGACCAAAATCTGTTACTGGAAAAACACTTGGCAATCATAAAAAATCGGGTTCGGATACCTCGGAACTTTTCCTTATCAAATCGGATTCACTACGCTCGGATGAGTCGTATCGACTTCGGACCGAATTAATTGGAGGCAGAAAATGATCTTATTTAAAATAGCTTTTTAGTACTTGATTTCAAACAAATAATTCATAACTAGTCAATTAAAAGAGTCAAGGTCAACTAGACTAGACTAGCAATACAAAGATTGTGTTTTACGTAATCCAAGCAACTGAAAGATATAAAGTTAAATAAGTAAACAATAATTATTCTGAATCGTCAATAAAATGCAAACAATAAAACTTGATAACTTGACAGCTGTAATCAGTAAATATAGGCTCAGGTTAAAGTAGAAATTCTGTTTAATTGTGAGTTCAAATTTAATTACAGTGCAGTACATTATACGTATGCCTGGGACAAACTTAAAATTTCAATTCCTTCATAAAGTTTAATAAAATTGTTGGTACACAACTTTACGCATGAAAGGAATTTTATGCACACATTATAATTAGTAAACTAGTTTAATAAACTGCTATCAGGTTACTACATTGTAAGGAATGCAGAGTGAACGTTANGTTGCAAAAAACAAAAACAAATAGCTCAAGGCATATTAGCTAAGTTCCAATATCAGTTGCGTTTTTGTCTAAGACCTATATTTATTTACTTCATTTGTGCAATCTAACAATGGTTCATACAAACAAATGAACTATAGAAGATTTAACATGTTAATGAAACAGCAAGAAAATTCCATAATTTCCAATCCTCTAAAATCAACTAATCTTTAAAAATATTTTCAAAGAATTAAATAAATTCAACTTTTCGCCATCCAATTAAATCCTGCTAAATATTTTTTCAAAAGGATTTTTACAACTCCAACTCACTTTTCGCCGTGTAAACAACAAGCATGATACATTCCAAACTTAATCGGCTTAAGACCATGAGAATAAAATCTAAATTTATTTTTAAGTAAAAAAAATCAATCATTGCATAACAAAATACTTAACAAAAAGAGTAATTTAGAGAAATTCACAAAAAATACATAATTGATGTATGAAATGAAACGAAAAAATGTCAAGTTATTCATTTATCTAAATAAAAAATAAATATTAGAGAGTCGAGGAAACTCTTTCTGGTTTTCCTCGGTTGCTTAATCAACGGAAAAACCTCTTTTACTGACTAATTTCTTCAGCTATTCAAAAATAGAAATAATTTTAAAAATAAACTTATTGACAATCTGATATTGCAAATTAAATATTTTAGAGAAAGAATGGTATGATTCTTCCCAGTGTAATTAGTTTCACCAAATAATAAACCAGATGACGTAGTAATACTAGCGAATTTCCATCGCTTTTTACATTGCTAAGTGATCCAGACAAAAATCATCGGTCATCAAAAGACATGGGGATGGCCTCCTGATTCTGTATAATATATATATAATATATATATATATTATATATATAATATAATATATAATATATATATATATATATATATATATAAGATATATATATATATATATAATATATATATATATATATATATATATATATATATATAATATATATCATATATATTATATATATAAAATAATATATAATATATATAGATAAAAAATATATAAAGATCAGTAACGGTTTCCACATAGGATTCGAATATCATCTACAATTACTATTCTCCTGGTGGTTAAGGTCGAAGTTGAATTTCTCATGTAAATACAGTGTTAGTTGAATCGAAATGCGTTAAATTAAGGAGACATTTTAGAGATGGCAAAAAAGTAACTTTGCAACAAAGATTTCGCAGATACAAAAACACTTATAGTTTATATATTATTATTTTACAAAGAAACATGGTGCATTTTTCAAAACTGAAGAGAAATATTTTTTATTAACAATTTACAAATAAAGGACAATAGGGTTTGTAAATGTCATTAAGATGATTTTCAACATCTATGCTCATCCTTAACTTCACTTTATCTCTACTAACATAAGTTCAAGGAACCGCATGAAAGGACATACATCGAAAAACATCAAATCTCTTTCAATCTAATCTGATACAGCTTCCGCTAGAGTCCAGAGTGCATACAATTAAAAGAAGAAACAAAGTGTCTTGGCTGACAAGCGCTTGGGGTGAAACGGACCATGTCCACGAGGTCACAGTCAATAACATATCCCAACATAAAACACAAACTTTATATTTAACTAAGTATTAAGAACATTGTCATATTTTGATAGCTTGCAGAAGATCGAAAGACGCTAGCTAACGCAGTGTAGCGTTACTGAAAGGTTAAATGGGCATCACGTTGAACCGCAATGTTACGCTCTGTGTTCTTATTTCTTTATTAACTGTTTTATACGAAAAGTCAATTAGCAGTTTAAAGGTCAGATGAACTATTATTTTTAGCGAATTTTCAAAGAAAAAAAGAGCTTGTGAGGTTGGGGTCATGGAGGGGGAGTGGGGGAAGGTAGATTCTTTGAAAGGGGGTCTCCCTGATCAAGAATATATATATATATATTATATATATATATATATATATATATATAGGATATAAATATTTCCATGGAAGGCGCGTGGGCCTCACCGAGGACGAGGTGTGAAGCGCCAGGCTTGGAGTGGCTAAGAGGGGAAGGCCTAAACTTTGTTCCTTTTTAAAATGGGAAAATCGTTTTGTATATAATTCGTTTTATAATTTTTGCATTATTATCTGTAATCAGATTGAAAAGAAAAATCCATTATTGCAGATTGAATGTCATATTATTTTCTTTTAATGTATTAGGTGTCAAGGAGAAGATAATAAATTATTAAGTAATAAATAAAAAATTTAAAGAGGTAATATATAAATTTTCACAACAATTTAAGGAAGAATAAAACGTCATATTAAGCATAAACTCAGAAAAAAATAAAAATCAGCGTTATTTGTTTAGCATCTGTATAATACTTCAATTCTCTACGAAATATAGCGAGAGACCAATTATATGAATTGGTCCTCTGTTTAATGTCCTATCTTGAATTGGACATCAGGCCCCGTACTTATTATTGGTTGAAATAAAATTAAAGTGCAGTGACTTGTCAAATTGATTGAGTTAAGTACCAAATATTACTTAAATCTAATTAATATGGGAGTAGGTCCGGAAACCTGGTGATGCACTCGCCTCCGTACTTAGCAATCGTTATCATGCTCTAGTTTTCACTTAATACTTCATAACCTCAGTACTGACTTATGTCAGTACTGAGGTTATGAAGTATGTAACAAGTAGTTATCTACTTGTTACTCATTTCTCCAAGAAGGAAAGAAGGAACTACTCATGTTTCCAATTTGCCACACGAAACTATGTTCATCCCTCCAAATTAGCTAGGTACAATATTGTATGCAGACTTTTAAAGCTTGGTCTATGGTAATCAATGTTGGCTCATTAACTTCCGGAAAAAATTAGTAACAATAGAAATTCTTCGGCTGAAACGGATTTTGGACACATTCCCGGGTCCGACTACCCTTATGCCACCCTTCCCATTAACGTTTTTCAAAGGAAATTCAGACGCCGTTAATCGTTCTAAACAAAACTATTTTTTTTTACTATAGTGAGGGTATAAACATTTAGACTATTAGTCTTTTATAAAAATATCTAATTCAACATAGAATAAAGAAACTACAAAATCTATAGGGGGCGGGGGCACTACCATGCCCCCGCTAAGTATAGTGGTCACTGGTGTACCATCCTTTACAGGAAGCATCTCGAGGCTATTTTCACCCCCTCGTATATTTCTATTAAGGACATTGTAAAATACAATTTTAATATTAACTAAAAGGTCTTGTTGAGTTGACCCATTCTACCGAATTTCATATATTTACCATTCACAGGTGATGAGATATAATGGCTCAAAGTTAGGCAGTCTTAACACTCACTCATCAAAATTTTAAGGCACTTCCAGCATTGTAGGCACTTGAAATTTGGTATATAACTTCCCTCCATCAGCACAAGGCTTTTTCTAAAGACGAAGGGTCATATTTTAGTTAATGAGCTACTATTAATGCATGTAATTTTTTTTTCAATGTCATGTTATTTATTTTTTTTTATTTAATTAATATTGTACTATATATCAAATAAAATAAAATGTTGAAAAAAACAAATTAAATTTTGATATGAAAATCAATGAAAAATTGTCAAAATCTAACATTTTCAGTTCCTTCTACCTTATATGTTCTACCTAAGTTGAAAGGTCATACTAATATTAATTTTACGTACAAAGAACATTTCGACAACTAGCGCTACCAAGTAGAGCTTACCAAAACTAAGAATATCGAGAGTTCTATTTTGACAGAGCAAAACAGAATATTTTTGCGCAATTTACCTATTGCGCAAAAATATGAATCTATTCCTATTAAAGAAAAAGGAACTGATTAGAAAAGTTGTGTCTGTCCGTGTGTGTGTGTGAGTGCGTGCGTACGTGCGTGTGTGTGTGTATGTGTCTGCTATCATCGTTCGAAAAACTTGTGATTCGTTGCATATAGAAACTCTCGTCAGAATCTTATAAAAATGGGTCCACCATATTGGTTGTTATTTTAGAACTATTGGTTATTTTGATAATTGTATGCACGTTTCATATACATTTTTTTCTACTCTGCAAGACCTTTAAACCGATAAGCTTATTGCTAAGCCGATAAGCCTTTATTTTGCTTATTGTTTTCATATGGCGCAGAAACGGATTTCGAGCTAATAAAAAAAAAATGTCGGTTAGACCTTCTTCAGAGGCCCCTAATACTGCTGTAATTATTGGTACCGAAATTGAAAGTCCCCTACCCCAAATAAATGATCAACTAATGTTTACAAAAAATTATCTACTAACTAATGTTACTAGACCTAGACTGAAAAATTTTATTTTTCAGCCAAATATGTAAAAATAAATACTAGAATAAAACATTAACGACATGGCTTATAACAACTTAACGATAAGCAATTACTTGCTGCAAATAAATTCAGATATATTGATTAAAAGGTTTAACGAACTTAACTTTTTAAAACAAGAAAAAACCCATCACTTTATAAAATGTAAATTAACCAAACCAGGGCATATAAATTACAACCACGTAACGGGTCAGATTGCGGGTGAAACTGGATACACTTATCTTAAAATCATAAACAAAGTCGACTTTAAAGTCCCCTTAAGTCCGAACAACTTAGAAGAATATAAGTAATAGATATATATTACAAGATTGACATTTTATGTAAAGAATGTACACAAGGAACGAAAGTTGGGTTCACTAACCCAGGTTCTTTCTAGTTTAGTTCTTCTTGCATAACCGGTTTTTTATGTATTTTCTTTTTTATGTCATCTTGTCTTTTTTTAATGACAAAAATCAATAAATAATACTAAGCTACAAAAATTAAAACCTTTCAAGATGAAAACCACCAAGCCTGTAAGAAATCATTTCATTCATGACATTTTGCCTTGTAATTACAATGTGTGGCCCGCTACTCGACCAACTCCCACCAGTGTTTATTTACGGTGAAAAAGTAAACAAACATTTTTTTAATGATTGCTCAGTTTTGCGAGTGTGTACAGCTGGTAGCCGTTTCGAACCCACCTTGTTTGCCCATGTTAAATTTTGATTGCTTTGGGACCCTTTTCATTCCTTTACCGCCCAAAAAGTTTATAATAGGAACGTATATTTAATGTTTAAGAGGAGTTTATAAATTCGTTTTTCCTTTTGAATTTGGCTTTGCCGCAAAAGTAGTTGGTCCAATCAAGCTAAAAACCTCGATTAAGGTTTTCGACAAACTGAAATGAGAACACCAAAATCGACTTAATAGGTATGACGTGATTAATAGGCATACCAGCTGGTTGTTTCAATAATGCCTTGAGATCTACAACCCATCCCGATCTTACAATTAAGGGTACTGGTACAGATTATCAGGTACGTTGAGACCTGCTACCAATCATCCTGATCTAACAGTTAAGAGTACTGGTGAAAATTATAAGATACCTTAAGCCTAGCAACCAATCAAGGGTTCCCGGATAGCTCAGTTGGTTAGAGCGTCATCCAGGGATATACCTCTATAGTCTCAAGTCAGGCCACTTAGTTTTCACACTAAAGTGGATAAGTCTACAAAGTCGACTAGTACTGGCAATAGGTCATAGGTTGGGGGTGTAAGAAAGGTAATCTGGATGAACAGCCAACAATGGTCCATGATTCTATATCTTGGGTTACCTGGCCACTCTCTTCGGTACACGACTATATAAACTACCCCCTCCTCCCCCGGATGTAAACTCCCATTAAATCTATAGGGAGTTAATATCAAGTTTTCAAGAGAAATAACTGATAGATGATTAAACAAGTGGTTCTCATCTCTCATAAAAGAAACGAGGGGGAAATGTAAACATTACATTATTTCTACCAATCAACTCGATCTGACAGGGAAGTTTACTAGTAAAGATGAAATGTAAAAAATTAAACTAATAATGATTTCGTTTTTGCCTAATCATGGTGTAAACCTTTATATATAACATGAAGTCAATGGGAGTGCCACGCCAGGTACTATAGGGATACAGCCGGGTACAGGTAATTTACCCAATAATAGAATATAATAGAAAGATGTGGTTTCTTTTGATGTTTTCTGCTTTTAAGACCATTTTAGCAATTTTCATTACGTATTTTTGTTTCTGGAATTTAAACAATATATAATAAGCAACTGACGAATAAATTAACAGCATTACCAGATAGAAATTAACAAATATATTTAAGAGTTGTAATACTTAGCAAAATTATACAGCAACAAATTGTACAAAATATCTTTGTTTCAAGCAATTTACAATTTATTTATACATATTCTCTGACTCGTAAGTATACTTAGACTACTTCACTAACTATTAACCATTGAGAGCCATACTTAAGGATTTTTCACAACACAAGAATTACAAAAACACAAGTATTAGTATTAATGATTTCTAAGAAAACTATAAAATTCCGAAATTTCTAAACACTTTATTTGGACCCTTTATGTCCAATCGAAATATAGAGAAAAGACATTGAAACTTGTTTATTTGGGAAATAAACAACTTAGTCTGTTGGAAACAAAGTATTTCTTTGTTAAGGTAACGTCAGATAATTGAATTAAGAAACTCGTAATACAATATGTTTGTGTTATATTCGTTTGTGTTGGCCTAGTGAGTTTGTGTCATCAAACATGTAAATTTTTCAACCCAATAAATTTATTTTAAGTTCTCAAACTATAATCACAATTGTCATCTTTACTGCGCCAACTTTATTGTACAACCCATTCAGACCTCTAGAATCTTACTAGATTCGTTGAATTTTTCAACACCAACTTTGGTGTACAACCCATAACTTACTAAAGAGTAAGAGGAACATCTACAATCTATCTACATCAATAGAAATATATAAACATAGATGATCTTATCAATTGTGCCAAAACTTCCAGCGAGAGAAACGATTCTATTGGTTAGCAATCTAGAATTTGGTCTGAGGACTAATATAGTCGTTTTCTCTCCTGCATTTTTTATAAGGCCAACTATTTTTTTTTCTTTTTCTCATTTGTACTATAGCTATATAAGAAAATTTCGAAACTAAAACTGCACCTAATTATAAATTATTTGAGGTGTTGTAAAAGTTTCTCTAAGTGGCGTTTAACCAAGTTGTCAGTGTGTATATGTGTTTATACATTATTATCGTATTTCCTTATATTTTAGAGCTAGAAAATTGAAAGTTAATACAAAAATAATCTATGGGTCTAGTTGTGCTATCCGAAAAATAACTATGACGTCATTAACCGTTATAAATTTCACAGGGAAAATGTCAAAAATTCATAAAAAGTAGAAAAAATGACAAATCAATGTGAAATTTGGCATTTTTCGTTATTTGAGGATGGCACACAGAGTCCGAAGCAATAATGAAAAGTTCTGGGGTACCCTGTACCTAGTTTTCTCAGATATCTTTATTAATCAAATTTAGTTGAAAATAGGTTTCATAGAAGCCTGTTCATGAGGCCCCAAGCTAAAGAGCTTGAGAAGAGCTTAAAGAAGGCCAGAGCTAATCATGTGACTTAATGTTATACATGCTACAATATTAAATCTGTAAATTCGCGAGAAGGAATAAAGGATGCAGATTTTAGAAAATAACATATCAAGTTACTATAGTCTGTTGTGTTTTTCCAGATATTTCATGAGATTTCTAGTCCTCTTATTTTAATAGAGCACTATTTAAATTCATTTATAAATTAAAATAAGAGCTAAATTTGAACAAATTGGTAAACATTTGATCTTAAATATATGACCTAATGACCATGAGTGGTTATGTGACCTAATTTTTGGTCACATAACGCAGTTCAAGAAAGGATTACAAGGTTAAAAATTAAAGTAAGAGAAATTACTACGTTAGATGTTTATAGTTTTCTTAGAACCTAAGGTATTTACATTTTTGAATTCCCCTTTCAAAATTGAGAGGCTTAAATTGTGGTAACTATAACCTTCATTTTAATTAAAACCTATTGGTATTTCTTTATAATTGGTTTATCTATCTGATATAATCTAATTTTAGACCAAGAATTAGGCCTGGCCTTATCTTTGTTATAAATGTCTTGACTGTAGACCGGACTCTTGTGTTTTAATTCTGTCGAATATTCCGTGACAACAGGTGGTTCTGTAGAGTAGGCACTGGTTGCTTCATAGTTTCTACTGGACGTATCATACTGTGTGCCTGTCGGTGGATGGTAATAAGACATCCTAATTGGATATATTTGAATCGGTCTGAACGGTAGTTGAAGAGGTGCAATAGGTATGATATGGATTGGCACAGGGACAGGTATTGGGACCGCAATTGTTCTTGTTATTTTAATATACCTCACAGGATAATCTTGTAGAGATCCAACCGGCAAGTACTTAACTGGGCTCGAAGTTGTAACCGGCAACTCTTCAGACTCTTTATCATAATTCTGCTCATAATTATAACTATGATCATAATCTTTATAGCTCTGTTTGTCATAATCTTGCAACTGATTTTCTTGATCCGAGGTATAATCATCGCTGTAAGTCGTTTGATCAGTTTCAACACTAGAACTTGCTGGCGCTATGGTCGAACTAACAGATACTTGGTTGTTGACTTTAGAACGAGTCGAATCTCTGCCGTAGTACTTCTGGTAAACAACTCCAGACTGTACTCCTACCACTAAGTAAATTATTGATAAGACCTGAAACATTTAAAAACTGAATTATGAACTAAAATTTAGTAACTGTAAGTCCAAGTTAGGGGATGTCTTTACCTAATCTTAACGCGATCAATTCAAAATGGCAATTGCGAGCCCTTTTTGTATCTGAATCTGACGATGATTTAGAAAGTTTTTAAATTAAAAAATGATTAATGATTGACGTTATGTCAACAAATTAAAATGAAATGCTAATAAAACAGATCAAATTCACTTTGATTTTAGATATAATTTAGTCAGGTCAGTCAAGTTTCTAGGTATTCATTTTGACAATAAAATTGTCTGTGAATCACATATCCAACTTACTTCTAAAGAAATTAGCCACAGAGATTTACGTGTTTATCAAAATTACCGCCTGTCTGTCTATCAAATCTCTAATTTCTCTTTATTACACTTAATTTATTAGTCATTGGTCTTTTGGAATATTGATATGGGTTAATTCTCCCTCATCAATAATAATATTTATCCTACAAAGGAAAGCTCCGAGAGTGATATTTAATATATATATATATATATATATATATATATATATATATAATATATATATATATATATATATATATATATTATATATATATATATACAGGGGTTTTCATATAAAGTGTCCACCAATGAAGAAAGTGAAAGTACTCATCAAAAGGAACAAAAAATGTTCTATAATATAAACCCTTATCTCCAACCGTTTTATACAAGCTCAAATTTAATATTTTAAAAAAAATATTTGACCTCACTCATAAAATTGTTAATAGCGTTTAAACTGTACAAGCTATAAAAGTAAAATTGGTCTAGTTTGAAAGCTGAGTAAATTTAGTAAAGGACAAACCACTAACTATGTCAAATATTTTGGAACTACTGTCCAAAAATTTGCATGAAAAACGATTTTTTGAAAAAATTGAATTTTATAGAATTTTTATGGTAGGACATTAGGGGAAGTAAGGGATGAGCAAAAGTTTAGCTAAGAACGAAAAAAAACTTTTCTTATAATTGCCCTTTAGGCAATCTAAATATTTTATACATTCAATAGTCAAAAATGTAAGCTATTGTTGCTATAAGTTACAAAAACTGATAGTTTTGTCGTATAAAAGTGAAATAATGTGTTATTTTAACTACATATTTTTTTTCGAAAGTAAACTAATACGATTTTTAAACTCTAAGAGGTAAAATAAACATATTTTATTCTTACACATTTATCTCTAATACCACTCTTCTCTCCGGATTAGAGATTTTTAATTATTTATGTACCTATAATAACATTGTAGAGATATGCTGAAATGCCAAATATCAGTTTTACAACTTCTAGGAAGAATAACTTAAAATTTTACAATTTGAATGAATGACATAGTTCCAAAATATTGACAAGTTAAATAAATAGTCGTCCATTTAGAAATTTACTCAGCTATCAAACGAGACCAATGTCACCTTTATAGCATGAACAGTTTAAACGCTATAACAATTTCATGATGTGAGATCAAATGATTTGTTAAGCACGGAAACACGCCGTGCTTAACAACAATCCTGGTTGGAATGATAGTTTTTTACATTATATAAAGTTTACAAAACTACTAAATAATAATATCGGCGCGGTGGTCCGTTTGGGCGAATTTCATTTAGAATGCTGTTTCCGTGCTTAACAACCAATTTCTGTCTTAAGGTCCCTTCATGCTTTAGAACTAAACATTACTCAATTGCCAAACTCCGTAACTCATTTTGTCTGTATTTTTCAAAGGAAATGCGCATTATTATCAAGTTGGTTATAAAAACTATGCCTCTAAAATTAGAATTACACACTATTATTTGCACTAGTTTAAAGCTGTATTACTTATTTACTGTTTTGCTTAACTCAGTAGTATCAATGATATTATCTATCTTTAATGTTAGTCAGTTATCTTAAAGGTTTGGCGCATTCCTTTGGAAATATAGACAATGAGTTACGAGCAGTGCTTGGCAATTGAGTAACTGTTTAGGTTCTAAAGCATGAACTGGAACCTTAAGACAGAAATTTGTTGTTAGGCACGGAAACACGCATTCAAAATGAAATTCGCCCAACAACGGACCTCCGCGCCAGAATTTTATTATATATTCCTTCGACTTTTTCCTCAGGAATTAATTAACTGCTCTGCTCAACTTATTTTTTCCCTTTGGTTTTAATGTTATTTACCAAAGATTCTTGCTTTAATTATTTTAAATCTTGTCAAACAAATGTTTCATCTTTTAAATTTTAATAATTTCATAAATAATAATATTTAATGTAAATAAGTAAATAAAAATAAGTTAATTAAATAAGAGATAAAAATATATATGCATGTACTTACTAGAATCATAGTGGATCATAAAATAAAGAGACGATATCCAAACACAATCTTATCAAGTGTTAATATAAAAATGAAAAATTACTTTTCCAGCACACTTCCTTTCACTTTTCCACCCACACTTGTTGACTGCAGTTGGGAGGCATGGTAGGGCGTACCCGGGATACATGGTACGGCGTACTCGGAAAACAAAGGTAGAGAAATAGAGGAAAATCCCTCCCAAACATCACCACATACACCCCAGTATAACTTTCTAATATCAAAAACTTTAAGAAGTATCTTCGTAATCAATCTGTCACCAAAGAAAACTAGTGATCCGTCATATTTAACGAATTTCTTAATATCCGGAATATTTAATAATAAATTGTATTAGGCCGTGTCCGCAAACACAACTTAAGTCTACGTAAATTACGGCAACAGATCTGATTGTTGAACTAAGTGTTATTTTCATTTCCCGCATAACATGTGCCTTAACTTCTAAAGTAACCTTAGCTTATTTATGGAAAACAGAATAGCATACCTCTTTTTGTAATTCGTGCCTAATATGACCCTTTACTCAAGGGTTTGTAAAGTGTGGTGGCCGAAGTCTTAAGGGTTCGTGAGCTAATAATCCAACTATTATAGCGAAATCTGTAAAGAGTTACATGTTTAAAGTTATTACATGTGCTGTTTACATGCATTTTGTGGATACTAAATGTTTTAGGTATAAGATATAATCTATAAATCAAGAAATTATTTACCATGTTTTCATTGTCAAATAAAAACATCGAAGTAGGATGGAGGGGGGGTTTCCAATCCCAGGCCGCCCCCTTTAAGTCGCGTATTACTTAAATAAGCTTCTAAAATTGTCCTTTCTTGGGCTAAAAGCGGCAACGTTTATTTCATCTCACTTCTTATATATTACCACTACAAAAAACATTAATGTGAAAATTCGGGTACGGGATACCTCGGAACTTTTCCTCATCACATTGGATTCGCTACGCTCATCCCCATCGTATTGATGAGGCACATGATTCAATTAATTATCCAGATTTAAAACCATGTCGATAACATTTGAGTATAAAGTGATGCACAAGCGTCATTTTCTCATAAAAATTCTCAAAAAGCCAAAACCAACTGGAAAAAATCTTTGAACATGTGTGTGCTGTTGTTCCCCTCTCAATATTATAGGAAATAGAGTAACAAAATACAATTTTGCGTCCCTAATTCCCAATTCGTCCAAAATATTATTTTTAGTAACCTTTCAATTTAAAGTTTAAAAGAATAAACCTACATTAGTTCAAAACTAGAGTTTAAGTACAAATGCGAATTGAACCTATTAGAAATTCGCTGGAAGAGTATAAGCACTTCTGAACTCTACAGCTGATAAAAACCTTTCCTCTCAAATATAAGGAAGGTTATTTTCCCGTCAAACACAATGTAGGCTAACAGACTAGAATCCACCACGCCTCGTCAGGAAGTGCCATCACCAGGTCTGACATCAAAACACTTCTTTATGGTTAAAATATCACGCCCTGTGTTATCCATATTAGGAGACATTGTTATATTGAATAATACCATCATAATATCCAGCACCTTTAAATTTTATTAATAAATAAATAAAACTTCAATAACGTACAGAAAGCTAGTAAGGCGATGCAACAACAACTCGATTTCAAAAATTCAAAATTATATTTACTTTTTACCAAATCCGAATCCGACAACAATAGGTAAAACATTTATTTTCAAAAGTTGAAATCATAAAAGAATAATCATTCAAAATTGCGAATTTGTCTTCAGTGAACAAAATTACGAACAAACATATACGAACAAACATATATTTAACAAGTTTACACAGTCATTTTTATATTTTAAAAGAAATGCGCATTTATCCAATTAGTTATACATCAATATGCTTATTTATCCAAAGATAGTGTTGCATACTATTTGCACAAATTTAAAGCTGATTTAATGATTTTCTTTGACATTTTCCTCGCATTTCCTTTGAAAATCCATTAAAAAATAAGTTACTAGTAATAATGCTACCGCTCAATTTCTATAAAGCATTAACGGGAAAAGTATAAAATGGATTTTTAAGCACGGAAGCATATAGATTTCAAAGAAAATTCGCCCGGTTTGCGGAACTTCGCACTAGAATGTTTATTAAGTTAAGTTTGTTAGTCATAAAATTATGTTATACTAATTATGATAAAAATATTAACTTATCTCTAGGATTCGAATCTGGATACCCTAGTATTGAATATTTATGTGCTTGTAACGACCCCGTTTTGTTTACACTAAACCTAGAGGCTCAAAAAACCTTGAAAACGACAACCTACTTGAAATTTGTTGTTTTCAAACTGTGTAGTAGATATTTTGGTTTTTACCAGTTTTTCTTAATTTTTTGGTCACCTTAAGTGATTATATCACATCTTAAAAACTACAATCCACTAAAAATTTCTTTTCACCGGCAGTAATTTTGATTCGCCAAGATACATTTGAATTTTTGTTCACATAGAGTAGTCGTTTTTAATTTGGACCGGTTTGATTTGATTCACAGTCCTAAAAAGACTTTTTATCCTAGAATTTTTACAGATTTTGAAAACTTTTTGCGGACTTAGCAAACCAGGTTCGTGCCCTCCTAAAGGTTGATTGTTGTAGCAAGTTTAATTTAACAATACATATATATATATAATATATATATATATATATATATATATCTCGTATTTTTTTGTCTTAAGGATTAAGAATGTCATGGAAAACGAATTTGGTCACGACGCACACAGTTCCTGCTCCGCCATGACACCCATCCTATCAGCGATTTTTTAAATGGAAATTCGGTAAACTGTCCCAGGACTTTTTTGGTATACCTATAACCGAGCGATCACATTACCAAAAAGCCCTAAAAATAAAATGTGTCCTGGGCTACAAAAGCAACCCTCAATCAGACTGTTTAAAATTTTGGGTCATCTGATATTTTTATCACTCTTTCAACTCCTACAAATGTCACGGCATCCATCACAAAAACGAAATTTAACGCACCAAATTCGTCGATATAGTGTTTTAAAAAAAGTTAGGTAATACAAGTGATACAGCAGATTGTGACAGTAGAAAGGCGTAAGTGTTTATATATGGAACGTTTACTACGTGATAAAGTATCAACAGCTTAACAACAAAATAAATAATCCATCTTCGTTTCATAACAGATTATTTATCCTAAAAGTAATAATGAACTTCTTTATTTCTACTAATCTGTTTAAAATAGTATTATAGAAATTAAATAATATATTTTTAAAACTTTAAAACTAATAATTAAGATAGATAATATAAATCGGTTATGGTATTTGGGCGCTTAAAGGGCCCCGTAATTTTATTAGAAAGAAAGCAACTTCTTTCTTTAGTAATAGTTATTTACGTACCAAGGGAGAAAACATAGTCATTACGCCTTAGCGTTTATTTTGGTTCCAAAGGCGTTAGCCGTGGGAACCATAATGTTTAAACCCCGAGGCAAAGCCGAGGGTTTTATAAATTTGGTTCCTGAGGCTTTAGCCGAAGGAACCATGCAATTTAATCCCGAGGCGAAGCCGAGGGAGTTAAATATAGCGGGGTGTGTAATGACTAATTTCTCCCGTGGTACGTACAAGGCTTTTCCCTAGAAGGGAGAAAAAAACAGAAAAATCAACAAAATAATGGTAATTTTATTATTAATATATGAAAAACATAACATCAATATGTTTGGAATTGAAATATAAATTAAAAATGGCATTTAATGTCATTAAATTAGATCTTACAATACTTGCTTCATGTGAATGATCATTTACGTTGAAACATTATCATCCGAAAGAAACAAATCGTCAAAGTCTACAATGTTTGAATCGTCTTTCTCAAAATTCATTTTTGTAAAATAATGAAAAAAGATACAATATATTTAACGGTACCCGTTATAAACTACAACTGAATATAATATGGATAAATGAATTCACGAAAAGTAATTGTTTTAATTAACTGATAAAAAAGGTAAACAAATCTAAATTGCAAATAAAAGAGAATATAAAACAGCTGTTATTGCAAAGTCATGGAGGTAAACAGAGTAGCCAATTTAATTTTCGTTAAAATCCAGGCAACACTGATACATTTTAAATAACAACAAAACAAATTAATTTTCAATATGGCGGCTCTGAAAGTCTTCAGTATTTAAGACTATTTCTTTGATTATGTTTATAAATAAACGTTTTTTTGTATAATAAGCCGAAAAAACGTGTAGCTACGTATAAAAAATAATTAATTGAAAGAAAAAAATTAAAAATCGCTAAATGAATAATAGTAAATTGATAAAAACAAAGTGCGTTTTGTTGGAATTGAACCATGAGATTTTAGTTGATAGCCGAGTGTGCTATCAAAGGGCTAAATAAGCCGGGAAACATGAAAGTTCATGTTTCCCTCCTTTTTAGAATAGGGTGTAATGATGTACTTTTCGCTTAAAAAAAATAGGGAGAAAAGTTCACTTTTCTCCCTTCTGGAGGAAAACTTGTTTTTAGGATTGGTACTTTCGATACCCCTAAGCAAAACGTGACCACTAGCCGATCACTATATGCGGTATCGTTAACTACGACTAATGATAACACAGGTATTATTAGATAAGAAAAATCGAATAATACCTAACAATAAAGTTAAATGAATGTCACACAGTGCTTAGATGAAATTTAAACTTAATGGTTTTGCTTAGACGAGGAGTGCATAGATGAATATTTGAGGGATGTTTATGACAAATGAAAAATTCATCATGTTACTTTTAAAGAGGAAAAAATAAGAATTGGATAGATTGATGGATGACGAGGTAACACAAAAAGATAAGATAAGAGATTTGAATCTTTAAAAATTCTGGCGCAAAAAAGAACGCGTGTCACCGTGCTTAACTCATTACTTGCTTAAGGATCCGGTTTATGCTTGAATCTAGCAGTTTCTTAATTATCAAGCACTACTTGTAAATCATTTTTTCTGTATTTTTCAAAGGAAACGCGCATAATTATCCTCTTGGTTATATAAAACTTGGCAGTGCACTCCATTATTTGCGCTATTTAATGCTCAGTTGGTTGTATACTTTCTTTAAAGGTTTTAGCGCATTTTCTTTGAAAAATACAAAAAAAATGAGTTTACGAACAGTGCTTGATAATTGAGTAACTGCTGAAGTTATAAAGCATAAACCGGATCCTTAAGCAAGGAATGGATTGTTAAGCACGGAGACACGCATTCCAATGGAAATTCGCCCGACTTGCGGACCAGGCCCCCCAAAACGACCCCCTCAAAACAAACCCTGGTTTTTAACGAGCCCATAAAACCAGAGTACCAGGATTCGAACCCAGTTACTCTGGTTTTGAGGGCTCGTATCGACTCCGGATCCCTCCTATTCAAATCACAGGTCTAGAAAACATAGGAAACGACTCCCCACTTTAAAGATGTTGTTTGGCGGCCGTATTTACGGTTTTATGGTAAGACCACAGTTTTATTGGAATTATTAGTCACTTAGAGTGATCGTATAGACTTCGGAACGGTTTTATTCAATTCACCACCCAAAGATACATAAAAAACGACACCGTACTCGAAATTAAGTTTTGCAAACAGCCACAGGCTTTGCAAAACAGAATTTGGAAAGACGCAAATATTTTACGCGACATTCAAATAATTATTGATACAATATAAGTAGTTTATCAAGTAGACATCATGTCATATAAAAAAGTATATTGCGGTACCAAGGAACGGTTTAAATCGGACTACCGGTGGGTTCCGTTATAGCAACCAAAACAATCAGGGAGGTCCTCCAGACACCAGTTTTTCGGTGACTGAAAAACTCACTGTCACTCGAGTTCCCATCGTGTTAGTTCCGCAGTTGTTTTTTCTTCTAGGAATACACAGAGTTTTTCAATGTATTTGAATCTTTCTCACCTATATTTTAGCTGATTTCCTTTCTTAGACTCACCCACACACGATGAGTAAAGCGTATTATGAATTAAAGCGTAAGTAAATTCGGTTTTTTACGCAGAATTATTTTTCCACTATAGAGTCACCATTCTTAGATAATTCTGTAAAAATAAGAACTCTAGATATCTACTGACCATTATATAAAAGAATCTTTAAATAATAAGTTTTATCATCCGTAATCTACATCAGGTAGGCTTGTCGATCGTCCCGGTTCCACGGTACTATTAAGTCCTAGACGGTATTGTCCCGGTTCCACGGTACTAATGGGACCCGGGCAGTATCGTCCCAGTTCAACGGTACTATTAGGTCCCGGTCGGTATCGCCCCCGTTCCACGGCGCTGATAGGTTCTGGCGATATTGTCTAATAGAAATTAAGGCGCTTGCGGTAATGTGCCAATGAAAGGTTTGATAGCTGGAATGACAAGCTATCAACTGAGCAGTCTACCAGCAATCTAAGCATTATCGTGTCCTATGAAATATATAAAAATTTGTTCTAGTTTAGATATCAGAGCTCAATTTGATATTTTTTAACAAATCCTATATTTACATGTATACAAATCAAATTCAATGTATTTTTTAATTAACATAAATATACAGTAAACGTTGGATCCTTATAAACCCAATGCATTATACCTAGACGTTTAATGGCCTCATGCGAAGGCTAGACAAATGATGGCCCTTAGCATACTTAAGTCCCTAAAGTTGCAGAAAAGGGCCTTAGAGATTGATACTTTTAAGTACTTTAATTAATTTTACTTTGCTACCAATGCTAGGTCCTTTAAGGCCCCTATTCTTTATATCAAGACCTTTAAAGATCCTATACAAAAGGCCAGAGCCACAAGAGGCCCTTAACATACTTGATCAGGGCCCTAAAGGTGTACAAAAGGGTCTAAGAGATTTAACATAAAATAGTTTTACAAAATATTACATTTAAATGAATGAACTTAAGTTTGATTTAAGTTTATTTATTTTTTACTTAGGTTTATTTTATAATTATTTACTTATTATATTTAATTAATTTTATTTTAATTGATTGAAATAAAATAATTTAATTTGATTTAATTTTTATCAAATACTTAAGGCTTCCTATAATCATTAATACAACATGGAAAGCAATTTAGGACCCCCCACCCCCTTTATTATTATATTCATAATAATAAAACAAAGGTATAAATTGCAAAAAGCGAAATATTTATTCATCCCATTCCAAGAAATTTTATTGGAACAATCCAATAAAAAAATATTCTAAAACAAAATTTATATGAAATGTAAATAACATCGAACAAAATATCTAAAACTACAAAGATATAGGACTCTAATTGTTTAAATAATTAAGTAAATTGATTTTACTTTTTTTAAACAGTTATCTCAATGGATACTTAAAACAAAGAAAATGTAAGAAAATATAGCATGACATGTTATGTCATATTATATGTGACATGTACACATATACATACATATTAAGATATATTAAAAATATATGAGCGATAAGATTCACTTTCAAATGGATTGAATTCATATAAGTATTATATATCCAATGGTAATACCTGTATTTTGTTCACTTCCAATATTAATTAAATTAATATTTAATTAATTAACAGAATTTTTTATTTAAATATTTATGTTTGCTCACTAAGTTTTATAATTATATTTGTTAAAACAGTGCAAACCATTGCGGGAGTGTGCCACGTTTGTTAAATTTAACTAATTAATACAAACGGGTAAAAGGTACGCATGAACTTTTTCTCATCTTATCTTATCGGACTCGTACATACATTATTTACATACATTGGACATGCTTCGCTCTCCATCAGATATATGTATCTGATGATATATATATAATATATATATATATATATATTATATATATATATTTTGTGCGAGAGACACCTAGGAAATATAATATGTAAAATTCGAAATTTGTCATTATTGATGGCTCGACATAATGTCATGTCCCACTCTGTTTCGTTACGTCTAACTCATCAGGGCGCCGACAGGGCACCACTCTGCCAGCACCCCGCCATAAGAGATCACTGTAATAGCAGCCTATACTTCACATTATATTCTTCGGAATTAATTGAAGGTCAGAGTGAGTTCAGGCTCTGTCAGCACCCTGATGAGTTAGACGTAACGAAACAGAGTGGGACATGACATTATGTCGAGCCATCAATGATGACGAATGTCGAATGATGGAACAGTTCCCAGATGTGGCATTGCATATTGCTTGTTACATTTCCTAGGTGTCTCTCGCACAATTATATTGTGCCAACTATTTATGTTTTGAAAAATCGGTAGTATCAAATATATATATATATATATATATATATATATATATATATATATATATATATATATATATATATATATATATATATATATATATAATATCTTATTATATATTTATTTATTTATTATTTTCTTTTACGCCATGTAGTAACTATACGAGCCCTTTTGGGTTAGGGTTAGTCATAAGGTAAAATATACCTCCTTAAATCAAATTTATTTTTCTTAATGTTTAGCAATAGGTTATTACTAATGCTTGACATCTGTAAATCGGCGTGACCACTTATGGATAAATTTATTAATCTTACTTGAATAAATATGTTTATGAGTGAGATAGTAATATTGGTTTTATTAATCATGGTAAAGTCGAATTTCACAAACACAGTACCATCAAGCGTTATGAACACTGTTCTACATCAACATAATATTGAATGGATACAATACTACGTCTGCACTCATCCAGGTAATGTGTTACTAACTTATTTTTTAATGTGCTCTCACCGACGTAAGGTGTCTGCGAATCGGCTTCTATGACGAAAATTCACATGACAAAATGTCGTGCTATCATAGAGATATATACTAGAGAGGGCATAGCCAATCTTAATACATAAAGAGACCTAAAACTTCTTTTTAGGGCCATCAGGGGCTCTGTGTAACCTCATCAAAACCTTTTCCAAGAGAAGTTAAGATTATAAGAAGTGAATAGTTATATTATTATATGAATTCAATACATTGATAGTGTTTAGATTTGTTAAAAACACATTAATGATTCTTCCTCACAGGATATACAAGACAGTGGGGCATAGTGTATTAGGCATTAAACTATTTAATCAGTCAGAAGAATGATTAATATTAATTAATAGAAGATTAAATGATTAATGATGATTAAATGATTAATTTTAAATAAAAAAAGAACAAAGAAAATATATAAAATGGGAAACGCTTAATCCGTTATAGATATATTGTTCACATACTTTGTATGCTTAGTTTTTTTTTATATTTTAAAAAAGTTCTTTAATGGCAAAAGTATACAATGTTTAGTTTTAAGAATGCAATTTTCCCAACGTTTTATTTTCATAAAATTTGATGAGAAACAAAGATTGATTTTTTTTATTTTTAACGTTCTACTATTTAAGTTATTGCAATTTTGTACTGATTATTTGTTTATATTATACTCGAAGGTGGCCAGGTTACTTTGTCGATATTTTAAAATTTAACCTATAGGACTCATCTAGCAACTCTGAATAATACTATATATAGAAGGAGCACTACTGATAACACGAAAGCCGGTTCACTGGTGCACTTAAGTAATGCTGCCACCCTAACAATATACAATTTTCTAAAAAAAAAGTTGGCAATACTTCCGGTTGCTGAAGTATTATGTTCTATTATTAATTAATGATTGATTATTCATAAAATACTAACATAAATATCGGTGCATTACAATATTTAAAGCATTTTAAATTGTAGTCTAACGCATTTATTAAAATTATATTAAAAGTAGTCCTCGTCAACTAAATGTAGATTTTTGTATTCCGCCACCCTTTTGCCATCTAAGACCGGTTTTATTTAATACTCAGAAGGTGTTTAAAGTTATAATATTTGTTCTTCACGATCTCTTCATTAATAGATATTTATGACACATATTTAAAATAATGTTTTGTTGTCAGGTTGGCAGCATTACTTAGTGCACCAGTCAACCGGCTTACGAGTTATCATGTGCTCCTTCTATATATTATAGTATTATTCTAAGTCTAGCTATAATATCTATATGCTTACAATAACAAATAATACAAAACAACAACTAATTCTCAAGGTGCATCTTCAAAGCAGGACAAAGGCCCGCGAAGCTGTGGCTGCGATATGGCAACGCCACGGATGAAATATGGGCGGCTTTAGCCATTTTACACTAAAATTACAACTCTGTAGAATAAACACAACGGAAGTTATGCGTGATATAGACTCACAAATACATACACACTCACTGACAGACAGCATGATACGTCATAAAAGAGCATAAAATGAATGATAATTATGAAATAAACACAATACTTTTTCTTTATGCAGTAAACGAAAGAGGTAGAAAGATTTTTTAAATAAAATGAAAAACAAAAAATTATCTTATGTTTTTAGATGCTTTGAATATGCATGGAAGAGCGAGAGGTGTTCTTCATTTATCTAAATATCTAAAAATTAACACTAATAATAAAATAAAAGACAACAGTTCAAATACGATTAAATTTGACCGTTTAACACCAGGAGCTATTTATATAGACATAAGATGTACAGAAGCTTTGATAATACTGCAACAGGTTTGTCTTATTCATTAAAATTAAGAACTTTGAGAATACAGAACCAGAATTGTCTCATTACTTTAAGAGAATACTAAACCAGATTTTTATTATTGCTTTTACTAAGCATGTTAAAAAACTAAATTAGTTTTGTCTGATTATTTTATTTTAGAGCTTTGAGAATACTTAACCAGGGGTTTCTCAATATTTTAAAATAAGCACGTTAATACAGAGAATACTAAAACAGGTTTGCCTCATTACTTAAGAGAATACTAAAAACAGGTTTGTCTCATTACTTTAAGAGAATACTAAAACAGGTTTGTCTCATTACTTTAAGAGAATACTAAAACAGGTTGTCTCATTACTTTAAAGAATACTAAACAGAACTAAGAGAATACTAAAACAGGTTACTTTAAGAGAATACTAAAACAGGTTTGCCTCATTACTTTAAGAGAATACTAAAACAGGTTTGCCTCATTACTTTAAGAGAGGTTTGTCTCATTACTTTAAGAGATACTAAAACAGGTTTGTCTCATTACTTTAAGAGAATACTAAAACAGGTTTGTCATTACTTTAAGAGACTATTTTGGAGAACCTCATTACTTTAAGAGAATACTAAAACAGGTTTGCCTCATTACTTTAAGAGAATACTAAAACAGGTTTGCCTCATACTTTAAGAGAATACTAAAACAGGTTTGCCTCATTACTTTAAGAGAATACTAAAACAGGTTTTTCTTTTACTTTAAGAGATACTAAAACAGGTTTGTCTCATTACTTTAAGAGAATACTAAAACAGGTTTGCCTCATTACTTTAAGAGAATACTAAAACAGGTTTGTCTCATTACTTTAAGAGAATACTAAAAGGTTATTACTTTAAGAGAATACTAAAACAGGTTTGCCTCATTACTTTAAGAGAATACTAAAACAGGTTTGTCTCATTACTTTAAGAGAATACTAAACCAGACCTTTCTTATTACTTTAAGAAAACTAAACTACTTTTGTATCATAACTTTTAATTAAGCACTCTGTGCCCCGCAAAAGAGAGCAAAAGGCTATAGTAGGCAAAAGTAAGCAATTGTATAATTATACAATTGTACAATTATACAATCGTATAAATGTACAATTAAACACGAAGTAATTTATTGCTGTCATAAAGTACTAATACAAATAAAATAATTAAAATGTTATCAAAAGAAACAGTCCAAGTCAGGTCATTTATAAGTTAAGTAAAAGGGACCAAGATGAGTCGAAGGTAATCAATTGGACATTTTGTGGCAACTCATTAGCTCTTATTCTCTTTTTTCAGTGTTTTCAAATAATTATTTGTAACTAATATTATCTTGTAGTATCACTAGTTATGGATACATTGTAAAATACAAAGAGATAAAAGATTTTGACTACTTTAGTATATTTTCCTTTAGTATAATTTACAAATAATATAGTATAATTAAGTAGTATAATTTTCTACTACCTCATGCAGTAAGCCCCAGGAGCTAATTAGTTTATCATCTTCACCCTGTCGGCCTCGGGAGCTAATGAAATTTACTCCTTCTTCTTTGTCGTGGAGGAAATTTAAACTTCATCTTTTCTTTCCACTGTTTCACCTATTCCTGCTTTCCGCCACCATTAATTGCGCGTTTCTACAATTTAAAAACATCCTTATCAATAAAAAATTAAACCTATTTTCAACAATTTTTAAGAAATGATGATTGTAGCTATTTTAGTACATTTTCCTTTTTTTTAAAAAAAAGTGCTAAAAATGCTTTTTAGTAACCCTATTTAAAAAGCATTTATTTTATCACATGCCCCATTTAAAATATTACATGTGTTATTACATTTTACATTATTACATGTGTTGTTGTTCACACTTACTTCCCTTGTGCCGACGTCGGCACAAGGGAAGTAAGTGTGTTTTCTTAGCCTTATCCTGATTCTTTCAATTATTATATCATGAAGCTGATTTATTTATATCTTATATATATATATTATATATAATATATATATATATATATATATATATATATAATATATATAATATATATATATATATATATATATATATATATATATATATATATATATATAATGGAATAAATAATTAAATATGTTGGAATATATTAATTAGTATGACTTTTATAAAATATAATAATAATGTGTATTAAATATAAATGAAAATAAATTTTATGAGTAATAAATAATTTTAAGTAATTAATAAAGTAATAAGTAATTAATGGAAACATTTTCCTTTAATATTATTTGCAATAATTAAGTAGTATATTTTTCATGTACCTACAAAAATACTTAAAGGAACACACAAGAAGGTAAAATGAAGCACACAAAAATTAAAATAAATAGGATTAAATAAAAACAGGGGCCTCGTTCCCAGGCTGCTTTGGGGCCTCGTCCCCTGGATGATTCGCGGCCTCAGCAAAACTGAGTTTTACAGAACTCAAAAATTTTCTTTCATTCCTTACTTGCTTTCAACTATTTTCTATTTATATTTTCCAGAGTTCATTTCACTTACAATTTTCAAGACACTACTGGTTTATACAGTCAGGGTCACTAAGCCACGTCACTAATATTTTATCAAAGCTAAACATAACAATAAACGCCAAAGTAATCATATTGATCGCATATCCAGACCAAACTTACTCTGTCTACGATGTGTATAAAGTTCATTACAAAGCTCCTTTACTAGTTAACAAAGTAGCGATGGTAAATGAAGAAGATACTTATATGAAAAAGAGAGTAAACAGTAAGAGGAATAATTTTGATGGATTTTCTCTTAACATCAGCTTTGCAGTAAGTAAATAAGTAAAATCACCTCAATATATATTTATTTATGTAACTAGGTTGCAATATGGAGTTTTGTAGACTAGTTTTTTTTTATTTAGTTCCTATCCCAAGGCGAAGACAGCTAACAAATACAGCAGTGGTGAAGCCTAGGCTGTAAACGTAAAATTTAACTGATGAAGCGAAGCCGAGTCAGTTAAATTACACTTTATTGACGAGGCGAGGCCGAATCAGGTAAATTTTAATAATCTTTTTCTATATTTATCATTTTTAAATATGGAATATTTTTTAAATACAATGTAAATTAAAATATATCATATAAATATATATTATTACACGATAAGTTTACAGCTGTTTTAATTCCAAACTGTCTACACAATCCATTTTCCTTATTCTTTTTTGGTATGTTATAAAATAATTAGGAAAACATCATTTTGCAGATTGAATTAGTTTAACAATGCATAATTTTATTGCCGTGAGTAAATAAAGTTATTTCTATACGTTTATGTATAAGGTTTTTGTCGGAACAATAGGGTTAACAGGATCATGTGAGTTCAGTGCGTGGATGGGTGACCGCGGGAATTAAAACGGATTTTGTTTACTGCTTGAAGACTATTAAAGCTAGTCTGAAGACACAATGCATGTATGATGCACATTATTATACATTATTATAATTATACGTTATTATACCATATACATAATATGATTGAAAGTTATTTATGTCAACTCAATAAGTTAACAAATTTATAAATGTAAGATAAAAGATTTCATTTATACTCAATTGTCAGCAAAATATGCCAAATAATCATTTGTTCTCAGTTCATAGGAGTAAAGCATGATGATAGAGAGCACTATGAAATATGGGCTGACCAGTTCTACCAACCTGGCACACCCGCACATACCAGATCTCTCATTACATTATTTCAACATTTTAAGGAGTACTATAATGTTAAGTAAGTAAGAACAAGTTATATACTATAATGTATAAGTAAGTAGAAATAACAAATATGCTTTATTGTCAATAAGTATATAGATAAATAATATACTATAATGTCAAATAATAGGCTTAGGAGATATACTAAATGTCAAGTTAGTATGCATATGTTAGTATGCATAAGTAATGTACTAGACTCTATAAATGTCAAGTAAGTATGCATAAGTAATGTACTAGACTCTATAAATGTCAAGATAGTATGCATAAGTAATGTACTAGACTCTATAAATGTCAAGTTAGTAGACATAAGTAATGAACTAGACTCTATAAACGTCAAGTTAGTATGCCTAAGTAATGTGACTCTATAAATGTCAAGTTTCTGTATACTATCGTGTCCACATTTTTCATATCAATCCCTAAAATTTAGTTATATGTTATATTAAGAAAAATATTTTTCCTGTCAGAGGTAAGGAAAGAAAAGTAAAAATAGTGATCCCCTAAAATATAAATCAATATTTTGTTTAGCTTTAATTATAAGAAAGCAGATAGCTATGGGTTTGAAATAGGAAGAGGTAACTGGACGGGTATGATAGGTCAGCTATCTAGCAGAGAGACTGAGTTCTGCATTCAGGAGTCCAGGATGAGAGATGACAGGATGGGTGTAGCTGACGCTCTTATAGCTACCAGAGTTTATAGGTATTATACCGACATAAATTTTTACAGATCAAGCACCTGACAAAATATTGACTCATTTTATAGGTATCGTAGCAACATACAATCAAACAGCCAAGCACATACAAAATATTGACTCATTTTATTGGTATCATAGCAACACACAATCAAACAGCACAAGCACCTGACAAATATTGACTCATTTTTTAGGTATCATAGCAACACACAATCAAACAGCCAAGCACATACAAAATTTTGACTCATTTTATAGGTATCA
Organism: Microvelia longipes; assembly: GCA_018340805.1. NCBI lineage: Eukaryota > Metazoa > Arthropoda > Insecta > Hemiptera > Veliidae > Microvelia > Microvelia longipes. Next base: position 21,150,492 of record JACMZG010000008.1, on the reverse strand, counting down.
TAGCAACATACAGCACAAACAGCACAAGCACCTGATAAAACAATTGACTCATTTTATAGGTATCATACCAACAAACAATCAAACAGCAAAGCACCTAACAAAATATTGACTAATTTTTTAGGTAGCATAACAACATACAATCAAACAGCACAAGCACCTGACAAATCTGATCGACTGGAAATGGTTTTAGCTCAACAGACCATCTTATGTGGCGTTAAGTTTCATATATATATTTTACCTATTAATAGGTGTCATTTTGCGTGAGATAAAAATTTGCTATATTCTAGGAAAAAACCAGGTAATAAATGATAACGATAACACAAAATAACAAACAATGCGCAAAGAACGCCAAACGCCACCATACCATGACATCGCACTTCTTCTGAGCGTAAAGTACCATATTAGAGGGAAAACATTGTAAAAAAAACACCTCGTAACCAATCATGGTGAGATGAGAATTTACTAAAATACAACACCTACTTTATTTTTAAATAAAGTAGGACTGAGAAATATCCACGTTTTAGCATCTCTAACTTTCAAAGAACTTAATACTACGCATCCAGATTCAAATTTTGGTAGATCGATAATTGTTCTTCGTTATTTTTATTGATATTTTTTTCATAATTTTTATGACATAAGTTCATAACTTCAAAATTATTCTGGATCGGAGGTCCGCTTACCGGGCGAATTCCCTTTGAAATATGTATGCTTTCGTGCTTAAAAGTCCAATTTTTTGCTTAAGTTTCCCGTTTATGCTATATAAATTGAGCGGTACCATTGTTACCAGTAACTCAATTTTTTCTGGATTATTTAAAGATAAGCATTAACTCAGGTTTAAATTTGCCCAAATAATAGTGTGTGACGCCAACATCCGAAGGATGGGCATTTTGTTGTACAACTCATATTGTTGCGTTTACTTTAAAAAATTAGTAACTAATACTAATGCTACCGCTCAAGTTATATAGCATAAACGGGAAATTTAAGCAAGAAATAGATTGATAAGCACGGAAGTACGCATTTCAAAAGTAATTCGCCCGGCAGACGGACCTCCACGCCTGAAATTTTTCATGAACATGACAAAAGTCAAATGGCTGAACTGACTAAATTTTTGACCAAATACAGCATGGAACCCAACAATACATTTGAAAATAAAAAACTTATAATGCAAAAAGTCCATGACAAACCTCTCATTTGCTTTGTGTAGGATATTCTTTACTTTCCTGCAACCTCAGTCTTTTGGATCGTACAATGCTCTCATACAGCCCCTGAGCTGGACTCTGTGGCTTGGACTCGCTATCACAGCATGTTCACTTGCAATCACTTTCAATCTCATATCAACAATCGATGAAAGTGCTGATACTAAAACATGGCAATCATCAGTGCTACACACTGTAGCAGGCTTAACACAACAAGGTAAGGGTCATTAAATTTAGCATTAAGAAATGACTCATCAAAATGGTACTGTTTATAAACATAACCTCTGAATGTAAATTTGACTAAATGTAAATAAAAATGACTAAATTTGAGCGAGAAGTGTAATGTTGAGCACGGCAGCTTGTATATCAAGGTAAAATCGAAAGGATTGCAGACAGACCTCTGTGGCAGAATAATTTTCTAGAATAAATTCATAAAAAATAATAATTAAATACTAATTTTTTAACAAGTTAATTAGCAAAACATCTTTTTTGTAGAACTCCATAATTATTTAAAACCAGGTTTACTTTAGTTCTACAATTATATAGAATATTATATTAGATTAGAATAATATTAGAATTATATTAGAATAATTTTTTACCAATATTCGAGCATAAGAACCCTGACTTTGGGCATTACGTGATCCTAAAACGGATCGCTTAGATCAAGTCTAGCGTAAAAAACGAGATCATATAATAACGCCAAGTCTTATCAGCTTCATGGGGACAAGCATAGCATGTCTTATCACTTAGTGACTTGGTCATTACGCCGAAGTAAATAAAAATATAGTTGTTCTTTCTAATATAAACAGAACTAAATGACATGGACTGCAGCCTGCTGGTGGTTAAAAATCGCACTACTAGCACCAAGTATTTGATTGCAGGAGGAGAAGAGAGAGGTAGCACAATATCCTACCACATAGCAACTCTAGTGCTGCTTTTCTTTTCTTTTATCTTCACAGTTTACTACAGTGCTGCTATAATATATGGTTTACTTACTCCTTCTAAAGCATCCATAAACACATTGGAGCAACTCATGGATAGCAGTTATCAGCTTGGTCTATGGGATATTGTTTTTGTCAAAGATTTTCAGGTATGTTTACTTTTCCCAATTTATACCATTGGTAAACAAGAAAAATAATGTATTATGCCAAGTGTGGTTTCACGGGGTCCGTGAACTAATGAGCAAAATATTATAAAATATGTAAACATTAATCAATTAACTTTAATGCAATTGTAGTTAAATAATATTATCAGTAATTAGCTCTAATTTCCATTTAGCGAACTTCCAAAGAAATGTTAGTTACAGATTGTTCGCAATACGTAAATATTTTAGACAAGTCCACGAATCATGAAATTAACCACCAAGTTTATTAGTAACATAAACATCTATTTCCTGTAGTTAATAAGAAGGCTGAAAATACCAATTTTCACTTGACACCCGTCCAAGTATACAGGACGTTCTAACTTTATAGAGTTTGAAAGAAGACAAAATAAAGGTTATAATGAAAGTTTTTTTTTATTACGATTATGATGACTGATCGCGATTTGTCAGGGAACTGTAAAAATTATAGTTTAATGTAAATCTGTTGAATCTGATTAAGGCTGATAAAATTAATATTACAAACTCATAACAATAATAATTTTCTAACTCTTTCGTGTTTCTAGAGCTGCTTCGCGAGCTTAAATTTATAACGTTGGAATTTTAGCGAGGAGTAAAAGTTACTGAATTAGTTAATTCAGTAACTTATTAATTTCTTATCCCCAGGGGGGGGGTAAGTATTGGGGGTCCACCAAAGACCATTTGATTTACAATAGGGTCCGCAGGGTTTTGATGTTTGCGTACCATAGTTGCGTTTATACAGTTTAGAAAGATACCTCATCTACCAGTATAGCCTACCGTTTTATCGTAGAGCAAGTTTCCATTATTTTTCGTTTGAGGATAAAATTTTCAGTTTTACTTTTCCTTATTTATACCGCAGGTATATAGGAAAAGTATTATGTTTGCAAAAGAATCCGAAACCGGAATTATCTGTTTCAGGCGTTTTTAAGGCCTCCTGAGTGGTTATCGCAAATTTGTCTGTCTGTATTTGTGAATGTGTGTGTGTCTGTAATCATCGTAGCGCCCAGTGTATTTATGCTAGAGAGTTGAAATTTTGTTCAAAAATCAATCTACCGCTGTAGTTGTGCTTTTCGGAAAATGATTTTTTATGACGTCATTAACCCGCAAAAATGGCTTAGCAACCATTCTGAGGACGAGCGAAGCGAGTCCGAAGCCAGGAGGACAAGCGTAGCAAATCCTATGTAAAGAGGTAAAGTTTCGAGGTACCCCGCACCCGATTTTTTTATTAATCCTATTAAGTGTTTCTATATTTCAGGGCCCATACAACCCATACAGATCAACACGAGTAATAAACAAACTACAAAACATCACACCGTCTAAGCGTTACTTCAGTATTGAGGATGGAGTTGATAGAATCGGCAAAGGAGGCTTCGCTTTCTTCACTGATAACTTCATCTATCAAGTTCTAAACAAGAAGTTAACTGGATCACAGATGTGTGCTTTGACGCATATATCAACTATAAGTCCTTTTCCCTTGTCAATATATGCAGTCAAACATACCCCGTATAGAGAGCATATTGTAGTATTGTAAGTATCAATATTCAATACATAATTAAAATATTTATCACCACCAGGCACGATAAAAGTATAACATAACTATTTTTGTGAATTTTCTGAATGTGACCCTTCGGATGGTCACATTCCATCTGGTCACATTCCATCCGTTCGGATGGAAGGTATCGAGGAAATAAGACGTGGAGGTATCGATTCCACTTGGCCTACAGATTCTAAAAATATATATCTGAACAAAGTTTATGCATGTATTAATTACTTTTCCTCATTAATACCCTAGGGATATAGAAAAAGAATTATGTTTGCAAAAAAAAAAGGATGTCACCGGAATTATCCGATTCAGGTGTTTTAAGGCCTCCTTAGTGATTTTCACAAAGTTGTCTGTCTGTATGTGTGTGTCTGTTATCATCGTAGCTCCTAGTGTATTTATGCTAGAGAGTTGAAACTTTGTACAAAAATTAGTCTAGTTGTGCTAGTCAGAAACTATTTTTTTTATGACGTTATTAACCCGCAGACTCAGCAAAATTTTCGATAAATTAATTTTTATTAAATGACTTGTATGTTTTTTTTAAATTGTTAAAAATCTAAAAAATCAAATTAAGTTGAAATTCGGTATAAGTGTATACCATTACGTAATGAATAAGTACACTAAGTTTCGTTTCAATATGACAAGCATACCTATAATTTTTGTTGGATCAAAAAAGTTAAGCAGTATCGAGCATGGTCAGTGCCTGAATGGGTGACCGCTGAGGATAAAACGAATGTGTTTACTATATTAAAGTTTTGCAGTATGCATTTGACGTATCGTATATTCTGAGGACGAGTGAAGCGAGTCCGAAGTTGGGATGATGAGCGTAGTGAATCCGATGTGATGAGGAAAAGTTCTGGGGTACCCTCTACCCGATTTTAATTATGCATTTATTTAAGTTTCTACCAAAGTTTTATAAATAGAACTTCTCTTTTTGTCAGTGTTATTACTGTTTGTCACGTTTATCAGTGTAATATTTACATTTTTCTTGGAAAGCTGAATTAATTGATTAATCGATTGAGACGGGTTTCAGTTCAGTCGGACTTTCTTAAGTGGCTAAAATGCCAAATATACAATATAAATATTTGGTGGTTCCTCAGGAGGAACCACAGCTCAATGCTGATTTGCATGGATGCTTTATAAAAAGAATATGTAAATGTTAATTAGTATAAATCAAAATTTGCAATAAATGGTGATATGATATGATACAATATAAATTTCTGGTTTATATACATCTAACGTAAATGACTTTATATCACTCCTGACACACATGACGAAACTCCGCTATATGCTTGGCAAATTGCCATGTAATAACGAATAATACAAAACAACATGTAATACTCAAGGGACTCCTAATCCAGCCAAAAGACCCGCGAATGCATTGAGAATTATGCCATTTTAAAATTGCACTCATGGTGAGTTACTTCAGTATTTACGTAGTATTAAAATAGAAAAATTTAATTTGAAATGAATGGGACAGTAATAAAAAATAAATTACATACATGACATCTTCATTTACTAGCGATTGAAATCGATATCCACCATCTGATCATTTATAATCACATTTTTAAAAACTTTAGTTTGAGCAATAAAAAAGAAACTAATTAATTAAATGAATAAAATAATATTTAAAAGTTTATTTAAGAAACGATTTTTTAGAACAAAGCAAACTACTGAGGTACTGAGTGATGTAGAATTTTACAGCGCTGCCAACTAAAATCTTCTTAAAATGTGTCTAAATGTAGATTTTCTATTTTAATGAAGTTAGTTTAACAGAGAATTTATAATTATTTATAATTTATAATTATTGTATAACTCCACAGAGATATTATTACTATTGGCTGAATTTTGAAACATCGAAAAAATAACCTGACTACCTTCGATTTTTAATATAATCAAATAAACAGAACATAATTACAGTAACATATATTAAATAACGTTTAAATACATAATAAAACACAGATAATGTTCGGAGGGCCAAAAACAATTGATTTATTTTAACCTTAACTTACTCTTTAAGGAGGTTTCAATGAGGTTACAGAGCCCCAAAAAGATGTGCAGGACTCTCAGTGTATTAAGATATGCTATGCCCACTATAGTATATATCTCTATGTATAACTCCAAGAGGCTTGGTCTGGCTGCAAAATAACGCTTTGCACTCTGAAAAGCGGGCTGTAAACCTTGTTTTTTCTTCCAATTGGAGGAAAATGTTGCACTATATGAGATTAAAACTGCTTAGAATAATTGCATGGTTACTTTAGCTATGCCTGAGGAAAGTTTGTTAGAGCCTTCAAGAGTGTTCAGTTTAGTAGAACATTATTGTGTTTCTATCCATGATATCCTAAACATCCCTGAAGATGCCTCCCACAGTGGAAGCGAAACGTCTGATTCTTCATCTACATTGACGCGGTCACCACCGGAAGAATTAAATCTTTATAAATTTTTTAGCTTTGCTTCGAACTTAACGTTCATCAGCTTTTGCATTAGGTTCAGGGATCAACTTTATTACTCATAATATAATGGGCAACTTTGTTCCCTCGGTGGGTAAACTATTTTCTTTAGTTATTGAGTTTTAATGCTCGTTCAATGTTGGTCTAATGATTGTTGTTGTTGATGTTAATAAATGATTATCAAAAGGGAAATGAAGTAATGGAATGATTTCTTCTGACTTTCTTTTAAACCTTTTTCTACTGGGTATTCGCAGCTCACCTAATGAATAGACACTTGTATTACAGGTACAACTGGATGACTGAGGTCGGTCTAGCGTCCCATTCGAATAGTATTTGGTATGACAAAACGACACCATGTTTAGGGAGTCTAGAAGCTATACCAGTTGGGATCAAAGCAACATCATTGGGCTTCTTCATATTACTATCAGGACTCATTATCTCTTTACTCACATTCAGTATAGAACTTCTAGAAAAAAATAAAAACAAAAATAAAACCACATTTGGCAGCTTGTTTTAATTTAAATTTGCAGCTTGTTTTTTACATTAAATTTTATAAGCACATTGTTTTTATAATAAAATTTTAATAAATTGTCCTTTGCAATTTATGTTTGAAGTATCCTCAACAATTGACATGGGTACAACTAAAAACGTATAAATAACAAAAAAGTTACTGCTAGCAGCTGTCACCCATCCAGCTAAATGTTACTTAACATTAGTGATCCAACAAAAACCGTAGATATACTCACTGTATTGGAACAAGACTTAAAATAATTATTTATTACTTCTTCACGTAATAAATATGTAAAGGATGTACCTGTAACAAATTTCGAGTTAATTCCGAAAATTCAATTCGGCCGAAATTCTATTTGAATTTCAATTCGAATCTTATTTCGAATTTTTTACAAAAACGTACACGCCATTCAATAAAAATGTAAATAATGCTGAGAATGAGATGAAACTTGACACATTTGTTGGTCTTATATATAAATACATGCGAGCTACACTTCAAATAGATCATAACATTTTTCCGCGTTCTTTGATTTTTCAAATTTTTTTGCTAAGTTATAATTGCCTGTCAATGACATCATAAAAAATAATAAACTGCGTAGGCTTCCGCAGTTATTGTCATGAAGATTTAGGTCTTCCGGTGGTGAGCGACTTAATGTAGATTAGTTCAGTTTTGTAGAGCATTGTGTTTCTATCCATATTGTCGTATATCCCTGAAGATGCCGAAACATCGGATTCTTCATCTACATTAACGCAGTCACTACCGGAAGACCTAAATCGACATCAAAAATATTATCTGGATTAAACAAGTAGACTCAAATAGTGATTCATTAACACACTACGGGAGCTTGGATGATAGAAGATGACTTTGTCAAAACTATTCACGAGGCTTAAATTACATGAAATGAATACCCAACTAAGATGTAATTCTGATTTTGGATTTTTACAGCAGACTCAATAATTGCCCTATATACCTGTGGTGTACAGGGGAAAAGTGAACATTTTTTATTTATTTTCCCCTTATTTCTAATTTATGGTGAAATAAATTGTGTAAAATTTTACACTTAACAACAAATTATAAACGTTTGTCTCCCTTCTACTATCCAATGTATTACTTCGTTCAAACGCGGGGTTTTGGAGAGGGTTCAACCCCTGGCATTTGTCGTTCGAATGGGATTGAACACGGGGTTCAACCCTGAGACTCATTTTATCGGGGCAGTCTCGAGTTCAACACCCGTGTGTGAACGAAGTACTTGTTACCTATATACTAAGGTAACCATCTTAACTACATTTAGTTGTTCAATTAGGAAGATGTAAAGCAGAAAATCATCGAACTGAAATCATAGATATATTACAAAAGAGGGCACATCCTATTTCAATACATAGAGAGGCAAAACAAATCTTTTGGGGATCTGTGTAATCTAATCTGACTGAAACCTCCTCTGATAATGAGTTAAGGTTATGATAAATCAAATTGTCATCAAGTATGACGAATGTCGAACAGTTCCCAGATGTAGCATTGCATTTTGCTTGTTACATTTCCTTGGTGTCTCTCGCACAATTATATTGTGACAACTATTCATGTTTTGCAAAACTCGGTAGTATCAAAATGATATATGTTTTGCTTGCCATGCATGATGGCGGTATGAGAGCACCGCTCGTCTCTGGTAAGTACTTCACATTATATTCTTCGGAATTAATTGAAGGTCAGAGTGAGTTCAGGCTCTGTCGGCGCCCTGATGAGTTAGACGTAACGAAACAGAGTGGGACATGACATTATGTCGAGCCATCAAGTATGACGAATGATGGAACAGTTCCCAGATGTAGCATTGCATTTTGCTTGATACATTTCCTAGGTGTCTTTCACACAATTATATTGTGTCAACTATTCATGTTTTGCAAAACTCGGTAGTATCAAAATGATAAATCAAATTGTTGTCGGCTTTTTGAACCTTTTTAGTATTTTAAACATACTATATTATAAGTTACTGTAATTCGATTATAATTGATAGTCTTCAAAGTACTCGCTTCACCCATGCTCATAGTTAAAAGTTTTATTTTACCAGCAGCCCCCCATTTACATACTGACCATGCTTGATGCTGCTCACCACTAGTGACCTGACACAAATCAGGGGTCACTATCTGAATTAAAAAAAAAACTTTGAATACTTCTTCATTCCAGAGACACCCCTTCCAATTTAATTTTTTTATGAAAAAAATATTTTTAAAAACGATTTCTTAATTTTTTTTTAAAACTGTCATTCATCTCACTTAATAAAACTAGAAATAATGGTAATAAGGTGAAACTTGGCTTAATATAGGACTACATGCATGTCAAATTTCAAATAGACCTAAACATTTTTCCTTGTTATATAAATTTTTGCTGATTCACATATAAAAAAACTTTTTCTATTGGAACAACTACATGTATACCTAAAGATTGATTTCGGTACCAAGTTTCAACTCTCTGGTGTATACACTCAAGGAGCTATGACAGAAACTCTATTAAAATCCACCAGGAAGGTCTTAAAAACACATGAAACCATAGAGATAAATACTAGAGGGGGCAAAGCCTATCTAAATCCATTGGGTCTGAAACATCGGTTTTGGGGCTCTGTGTAACCTCATTGAAACCTCCTTCAAGAGTGAGTTAAGGTTATAACAAATATATTGTTTTTGGCTTGCCGCACATTGTTTGAGTTTCGATTTGTATTTTTACGTTCTTCTATATAAGTTACTGTAATTTGTACTGATTATATTGATAGTCGAAGGTGGTCAGGTTACTTTTTCGATGTTTCAAAATGAAGCATATAGGGCCCCTCTAGTAATGATATCTCTATGCATGAAACAATAATTTCAGGTTAAATCTTAGTTTCACATTAAAGTCAGTTCTTTTTATTTATACCTACAGTATAAATGAGGAAAAGTAAAACCTGCCCAGGAGATTATAGCTTAAATCTTTACTTTACCTTATTTATACTGCACCTACCTATATAGAAAAAGTATTGTTTGCAAAAAAAATCCAAGACTGGGATGTCACTAGAATTACCAGTTTTAAATTTTTGTAAGGCCTCCTGAGTGGTTTTTGCAAAGTTGTCTGTCTGTTATCATTGTAGCTCCTAGTGTATTTATACTAGAGTTGAAACTTAGTACAAAAATCAGTCTACCGCTGTACTTGTGCTATTTAGAAAATATTTTTTATGACGTCATTAACTTACAACAAAGACTCAGCAAAATTTTTGAAAAATTATATAACGGGAAAAAATTATGGCGATTCGATTGAAATTTGGCACACGTGTAGCCATGTATAAGACTAACATATATGCCAAGTTTCATCTCATTATAAGCTAGTGGTTCAATTTTTATCAAATGACTTGTGTACCAATTGAGTTGAAATTTGGTACAAATATACACATTTACGTAATATATAGGTACACCAAGTTTTGTTTTAATATGAAAAGTATATCAAGGTTTTTGTTAAATAAAAGTTCAGCAGCATTGAGTGTGGTCAGTGCTGGATGACTGCTGAGAATAAAACACATGTATTTACTATCAAAGGACAAGCAAAGCAAATCCAAAAACATGTTGCAGAATAAATTTGGCAAATTGTATATGCTGAGGACAAGCGAAGAGAGTCTGAAGTAGGGAGGATGAGCACAGAGAATTCAATGTGACAAGGAAAAGTTCTGAGGAACCCCGTACCTGATTTTTTTTTTTAATTAGAAAGAGTAAAGCAATTTTGAATATGTTCGCTTCCCAGGACAACAATGACTGGCTTATCATCATAATAACAACCCAACTACACTAAAAAGCTTGCTTTTGCCAGAAATTCAATAAATAAGGACATTCGTAAAGCTAAATATTAGTTTATTTGTATTAATAAAAAAAAACAATGTATATTTACAAGAAACTTTTATTTAAAAAAATATTTTGGAAATAATAATTCCAAAAAAGATTAAAAAGACACACAATAATGAAGTTTACTCTTATTTCATTGATAATATATTACAATACAAATTATTTCAAAAGTATTTTAAGAAAATTCAAAGAAAACACGAAGCTAGATATTGATTATATTTCATTTTATTTACAATTATAAATGTTACATTAGTTAGATAATTTATAGTATACTAAAATATTATGCAGGGTTTAGATGTACAATTTAATTTGTTTAAACAAAACTGTCCAATACTGATGTCATAGACATGACATTAAACTTAACTTTCAACTATGTCCTATTTATCATAACATACAAAAAATTGTAGTTTCAGACAATTTTCAGAAAGAAAATGTATTAAACCATACAATTAAAAAATAATTTGTTGAACCCATCGCTAAGTCTGTTTTTAGTACATTTTTATCTGATTTACAGAAAATAATACCATAACAAAGACTTGAGTTGTTAAGTTATATTAATAAAAAAATAATTCCCTCAAATAATTCATTAATTTTTATTTTAAACTTTGAATTAAAAACATATTTTACACAGTATAAATGTTTTAGAATTATAATTTCAAGTCATAATTTTGTCTAAATAATACAATTAAATGCTATAATATAAACCATATACATTCGAAAACTACATACTTACTATACTTTTTTATAAATACAGACTAATGTATTACTGTAAGTAATATATTGGGGTCATTCCATGTCAAATCAACACACCTTTTTGGACTTGATGTCAGCAATTTTGATGAAATTTTGCTGACAGGTAGGGACTATAGAAAGAAGTAAAAATCCCAATTTTTAGCTCATTCTGATCAGCTGGGCGTGCACAGTATCATGTCAAAGTTTCCCAAATTTGTCAATATTTGCAATTTTTTAAGCTATGAAAATGGCTGTATCGTAAAAACTACTTTAGGTATATTCTTCATTCTGGTTGCATTTTAAAGCTTAAATCTGGGTCTTTCAAATGGTTTATGTAATATTTTGTATAACTATATTCAGTATTGAAATATGAGCTAATTTATTTTTAAAAAGCCAATATCTCAAAAGCCAATTTTTTAAAAATCTGAAAAAATTCCTGAAAGTAGGTCTAACCCTTAGGAAAAAGTCCCCAAAGTTTCATTTTGGGACTGCAATGGGATTGGTCACAATAGCTTGTAACGTATATGCAAGTAACCCAAATTTTGGTAAAAATTAAAAAAAAAGTCAATATTTTACTGCACAAATTATTGATTTTCAACATACATCTTAATATGTATATTTTTTTATATGTATGTAAACATTACTCTTTATCATAAATTATATGATAATTAACCTAAATGTTTTTAAAATACTAATATCTTCAGGGGCTTTATTTAAGAAAAATTAAAAAAGTATCTGGAGTAACTTAAGGAATGGTAGTCTTAAGGAATGGTACTGTATACAATACTATATGGTATTGTATACTATACTATGGAATTGTACTATACTATGGTATTGTATACTATACTATGGAATTGTATACTATACTATGGTATGTAACTATATGACATTAAAATATTCTACATGAAGCAGCATAGTTTAACTTTTTTTAATTTCTTATATATAATGGATTATTATGTTTTTCGTTAAAGTATAAAAGATATCTGATAACATAAACATTGTCTTGAATAACAACAAATAATTTTTAATTTAATTAGAAGAATATGTATTTTTTAACAAAAAAAAATTGAGACAAAAATTTGTTTTTGTGTACATAGTAAATTTTTAACAGCAATTAATTTGAAATTAGACATTTTTGAAACGTGTCTGCCAAAGAAATCATCTTGCTTAGCTAAGTGCTAGGGTTCTCCACGTCGGGCACAAACGAATGAAACTTTCGAGTGCCTGGAATAGTTATTGCTGTGTTGAACCTTGCTTTTCAAATATTCATTAGCAAAGTTGTAATGATCCTCATTCGTAAAAACAAAGTCTATTCCATGAATATTATCTTTAGCCCAATCAAAATTTGACTATTGTTGAGACATTGCTGGCTAGGCTTTGTAGCCAATCTTTTAATAGTTCCTCCAAGACTATCACATGGTCTTTTACCATAAGCTGTAGCAAAAAATGCCATTCAGCTTCTATTTCAAAATCAGCCATCTAATAGCAAAGATTTAATAATTTTTTTTGTTTTTGTACTTCGCTGGACTTAATAATAAATTATGTTTATTACTTCTACCCTCCGTTTTAGCTTAAATTTTATTGTCATATCTGACTAAAGCATAATTCGACGGCAGTTTACTTGTTCCAACAATAGTCAAATTTCGACACCACCAGCTTTATATGATTGGGCTAAAGATAATATTCATGGATTAGACTTTGTTTTTATGAATGAGTATCATTACAACAATGCTAATGAATATTTAAAAGCAAGGTTTTTAATGTAAAAGACATTACATTAAAATTAACATTACCATATTAAATAATATGGACATTACTACATTAAAGGAATATTTTAATGTAGTATACTATACAATACCATAGTATAGTATACAATACCATAGTATTCTATATACAGTACCATTCCTTAAGACTTCCAGATACTTTTTTTAATTTTTCTTAAATAAAGCCCCTGAAGATATTAGTATTTTAAAAAACATTTAGGTTAATTATCATATAATTTATGATAAAGAGTAATGTTTACATAAATCAGGGGGGTTAACTTAAATGAGAAAAAGTTTGGATTCGATTATCGCAAGCTACTAAAAATAGCGCTGCGGCGGACAACTCATGAACTAACCCCAATAGCTTTCCAAAAATGACTGATTATATTTAAATTTATGAATACCATGGCAATTCTTGGTTATGACAGCTACATTTATTATTATTATTATAAAATGATTATTTTCTGTATGTATTTTTCACAAAAACGGTTCGCCGTTGCATGTTCTGTATTTCAAAAATTCAGAAACTAAAAGTAAATAGAAACCTTTTTAAAACTTCCAGAGAACGCTACTGATAGCAGATAAGTGTAAATTTCATTTAATTAATTTATTAATTAAGTCGATTTAACAGGTAATTACATTAAATCACATGTGCGCATCTTGCCGATGTAATTAAAATACAGGCTGGATTAAATGCCAAAATCTTCTACCACGTGTAAACTTTAGCCACTATTTTTATTATTACCTGATTGAATTAATTAAATTAATAAATTACTTGAATGAAAACTTAAAAATAATCAGAAGCGTTCCGTGTAAGATTAAAGTGGTAGGGTTAGTTAGAAGTATAACTATAAAAAGTATAAAAATTAAATTTCAAACTGACTGTGGGCAAAAAGCGGGAATAAAGACACGCCCACTCAATTGAAAGGTAGGTCCCTCGCCGCGCTAGTGTCGAACGGAATCCAAATTTTCCCACCATTGAGTCGACAGTCTTACTGTTTAAGTATCTATAGTCTCTGACATAAATATATAAAAAAAATATACATATTAAGATGTATGTTGAAAATCAATAATTTGTGCAGTAAAATATTGACTTTTTTTTTAATTTTTACCAAATTTGGGTTACTTGCATATACGTTACAAGCTATTGTGACCAATCCCATTGCAGTCCCAAAATGAAACTTAGGGGACTTTTTCCTAAGGGTTAGACCTACTTTCAGGAATTTTTTCAGATTTTTAAAAAATTGGCTTTTTGAGATATTGGCTTTTTAAAAATAAATTAGCTCATATTTCAATATCGAATATGGTTATACAAAATATTGCATAAACCATTTGAAAGACCCAGATTTAAGCTTTAAAACGCAACCAGAATGAAGAATATACCTAAAGTAGTTTTTACGATACAGCCATTTTCATAGCTTAAAAAATTGCAAATATTGACAAATTTGGGAAACTTTGACATGATACTGTGCACGCCCAGCTGATCAGAATGAGCTAAAAATTGGGATTTTTACTTCTTTCTATAGTCCCTACCTGTCAGCAAAATTTCATCAAAATTGCTGACATCAAGTCCAAAAATGTACTTTTTTGTGTTGATTTGACATGGAATGACCCATTGTAAATAATGTAAAAAGCAGCTAAACAGAAAAGAGATGGTAGTTTATGCAAAAGTGATAGAAGAAAGTTTTACTTCTTAGGCAAAGCCAAAGGAAGAAACTTCATTAACCTCTGAGGCATGCTATGTAAGTACTAACATTTTAGCTCCCGAAGCGATGATACAAGATCTAGAATTGACCATCCCGTCACATATTAAATCCTATTTACGACAAAATACAAACAGACATTACAAAATGAAGTTAACTTATTAAAAAAATAATAAGTAAGAAGCTACGACTTTAAGTTATAACATAAGATGATGTATGTTTCAATGAATTTTATGTATTATTTATTTATAACCATAGGATTTATAACCTTGCTTATCATATTTGACACACACATAAAAAATAAATAAATAAATAAATATATATATATATATATATATATATATATATATATATATATATATATATATATATGTATATGTATGTGCTCTAGTTTATAAATAAATCAAATCAATGCAACGTCCTTTAGAGTAGTATAAGAGCAAAGAAAAACAGAGAAACATACTTCTTCCCATTAAAAGTTTCAATTACAAGAAAAAGTGACTCTTCAATGTGAATGTAGAACCTTTCAAACTCGTCTAATAGTTATACAGAATAAACAACTGGATAGTAATTAATAATATAATTTTTCCAGGATTATTTTTTTATTGATTTGTTTTAATTTTTTTGTCAAATTTATAAGTACATTTATTTTATTTGATAACTTTATTCACAAAATTAAATCAGTGGATACAACCAAAACAATTTTGGTTTTGAATTTTATTAAATAATAATTTATACAACCATCTCAAATATTTTATTCTAAATCAGCAAAGCTATTATAATATTGATTACTTCTACACTATGTTACTAAGATTAAAAATAATCATTCTAAAGAACAGCAAAAGATAAAATCACTGTGCACCAGGAAAAGTATTAAATATTAATGTGATTTTAATTAATTGTTAAAATAAAATATTAATTAATTTAAGTAAGAAGAGAAATAATTTGACAAAACTGGCAGTAAAAATGTAGTCAATAATGAGATCAGTGTTGGTTCTGAATTATTAGAAAATTAATAAAAGATAAGTATAATTATTTTATTATTAATATATTTTAATATTGTTTGTTAAAGAACAATACAATTTTTATTAGTATAGTTGCTAATATATAAATATTGATAATAATTTGGACCATGCCGTAAAATATAATTATAATACACTTCAAATAACAAAATGTGCTCAATATCTCAGGACAAATGTAATAATTCAGAACAAAGATCAATCTTTTACTGAAAACATATCTTATCTGAACAAATACATAACATACTATTAATTACAAAATAACTACATCAAATTATCATAACATAAAATTTACTATCTGTTAAGAAGGTGAAAATTCAATAGTCATTACGAGGTAAACATCTTAATAATCAAAGTAGCATGTACTTAACAATTAGATTTAAATAGGAAACTATACTAAAATATTATAACATTGGCTGAGATTTGAACACAAGACCTCTTCATTGACAGTCAGATGCTCAACCAACTCAGCTTTACAATGTGATGTCTAGAAACCCTATTTTAAAAAAAACAAACAAAAGGTCTATGTTCTCAATAAAGTAGAATGTAGAAACCAGTTTTTCCCGAAAGATGTAGTTACCAACAAAAATAGATTAGAACCAGAGTTACTCATTAGACTTACATTCCTTACAACCTTACTCGAATGGGGAATATTTTTTAAAATGAAAACACGGCATGAAAAAGAAAATTGAGACCATTAAATATCAATTTATGGTTAAATGCTTTAAGCTCAAAGAATTGCGGCAAAAATTTGGACTTATCTGTAAAGTAATTTTGATAATTAATTTCTTTTGTGAAATAATTAACATTTTTTTAGAACACTTTAATTTTGTATATACTATTTTTCTGATTAAAAATGTAAATAATATGCTATAGGATGTGTGGAGACATTAATAAAAATTCTGTTCAACATTTTCTAAAAAATAAGTTTGACTTCTTTTACTTTTCCATATTTTTATACTGTGGGTATATAGGCATAGTATAGTTTTTGTAAAAAAATCTAAGGTCAGGATTCCATATTTTTTCTTGTACTAAACCAAGAACAAAATAACTTATATGACATCAGTTTCATAGACGGTGAAGTCACTTTAGTTATTCTAGAACTCTTCAAAAATCACTCACTATACAAATTAATAACAAGATTTATTATTAATAAAGGATCAAAATCAACATTACTTTAATTTAGAAAGGTTAATTCAGTAATCTGAGTCGTATGCAAGTACCTCGTTATGATAGTTATTTACTGAATACAAATACAGTATTAATACTCATGCTCTTGTTTAATCCCCACTAGACATCACTGCCAAATATGATGTAAGAGTTAAACTGTCACAACATGCTACTTTGACTATTAAATCCATTAATTTAAAAATACACACCCAAATGAGCAGCTAAAATATTTCCTTAATGAAACAAAGACTGTGATTGGATTCTTTCTTATGTAAGTCACATAAACTTTAAAACAGACCAATCACATTGAATTTGTTTGGTGTCGTCAACGAAACATTTTGTTAGTGCTCAATAAAAATTCCCATATTACAATTAGAAGCCATCTTCAAGTATCAGATTACTATGGACCCAATAACCAGCATCCGTTTATTTTTTTATATTTAAAAAATATTTTATTACTACAACTCCCTTGGTCAAATTATTGATCCCATATTGTTTAATATACTTTTAATTATTAACAAGAAAAACTCAACTACTACTTAAAATTAATTTAAAAAATATAAAGGAAGAAAAAAAACTAATTGTATATTATTTTTAATGAATCTTAAATCTATTGGTTTAACATAAAAAACAAAATCTTTTTTATATTATCAAGTCAAAAATTTTGTTTAATAAATGCTAAAAATAGTTCAAACACAAAATTGTATTTATTCAGAAAAAAGTAAAAATTTAACAAAGCAATACTTCTCAAAACAAACCTTTTAATAAAGATTTGGGGGAAAGTAATTTAAAGAATTTCATTAAGCTCAGAATCAAACAAGTTTTAGTTTTTAACAGTTGATACTAAAAAAAAGAACAACCTCATAAGAGTCATTTTGTAATAAAAAATTAGCTAAAAGGTTTTTATTGGTGAAAACAGCCAAGGGGCGGTCAAAATGAACCAATAAAATTCTTTCTTTTCTAAAATCCATCCAAGGGGCTAGGTCAAAATGAATAGAATTCCTCTTAACCAATAAAAAAAACATAAAATAAAACAAAATTATCTAAGAGGCCTATTTTGAAAACATTAAACACCTTCAGATTGCTATTTCGATAACATACCCATAGACGCCTGAACTTTAAACAGCATATAAACAACGTCAAAAGTGCTTTTTCGTGATTTGCTAAAATATTGTAAATAACATAATGGGCAATCTAGCGATAGCAATGAAAGAAATGTAACCACAAAGCTTCCTCACAGTTATACCCTTTTCGCTAAGTCCTTTAGCTAGAAGACTGAATCTCAAAGTGTAGATATTTTAAAGTGAGATAAATTTAAGACAACATAAGGTCATGTAAGAAAAAATACTTATAAATAACCCTATGACTCTGAGCTCTTGATAATGGAAAACGATAAAATTTAAATACAACTTTTTTATTGAACAGGTTAATTTTTAGTTTTAAATTATTCCTAACAAAAATAAAAATAAAGGTGCACATTCAATTTTGTTTTAACAATAATTATCTAAAATTTGCATTTAACTACTCTAGGTATATAAATAAGCTATTAGCTGGTAAAGAGACAATAACAAGAGCTAAATTTAAAAAACATTAAGTTTATTTACTTAAAAAAGAGCAAGAAGAAAGCAAAATTATAATTGAATTGTTATGAAATTTACAAACTAAAGATATCGATATTTTTTCAAGTATAAAAAAGCTCAAATAGGTAAGTTTTGGTGTTGATGTTAAGACTCACTCAAACATTAAGTCACACACTTACAAAGAATGTAAAATAGTTTAAATAAAAACATTTATTTAGAAATGCAACTGTTATATGTTTTAAGTTTAGAGGTTTCTTATAGTTAAATTTAGATTCTTCATTACTGAAACATTTAGTTGGTATAGCTTGAATCTAACTCTATCTACATTACTTTCACTATTTAATTTTATGTGTTTTTAGAGGACCAACAAAAACACTCCTTGTGTTTAGTACAAAAACTAATTGAGTTTGGTAGAGAAATTTACTCATTTAAAACATTGTTGGTTAGAATATTTAGTGAGCCCACAATAACCCACCAATGTCTAGTTTATAAAATAATCAAGTCATTGTTGTAATAAAAAGGAATAGAGAATTAATCATCATCCCGACTGTCTTCCATGTGTTGATCCGGTGAGTGATCGTCTCCGTTTCTATTATCGATAGATCGACTCCTTGATTTAGATTTACCTTGACTGGACTCTTTATCTCTGTACAAAGAAAACACATTGAATAAGCAATGATAAAACCTAAAAATAACTAGCATAGCACTAAATTATGGAGACCAACAGTAGAAGTAATGCATATAATTTATCATTTTTAGATTTAAAAAACTCTACTTTGCATGAAACTTTTTATGAAAATAAATTTGATAATGTTTTAGAGCTTTGTTTATCAGAGATACCCCTGGAGGGAGTTACATCAGATGACAGTCGTAACTGTCACATTCATAATGTAAACTAAAGACTAATTTTATGTTGTAAATAAAATATTAAAAAGTATAATAACAGAGAGGATACTCACTGAGATGGTCTGTCTTTAGAATGAGACCTGGACTTGGATCTCTTCTTGCTTTCTGATGATCTATTCTTACTCTCTCCATCTCTCTTCTCACGAGACCTATACAAACATACACATAAAAATAATAATTATCACTAACCAAAGTAAACACAGTACACAGGGAGAGGAGAAGGGATACCACTGATCTCAAATATATCAGATCAGATACAAATACATACCAACATAGTACACCTAGGGATCAAAAAGCATGTATACGCAATAGATTAGCATTTACTTCAATGAAACATTCATTCAAAATCCTACAGCCATGTAGGAGCTGGCTACAACTCTAACAGGGAACTCAGAATTGTACTAGTATTGTGCATTACGTAATATAACAAAGCATAGAAATATATAAGTAAATTTGACCAGTAAGGGTAAAGCTAATTACAACCTTCACACTTGTTAGAGTTGCAACCAGCCTCAAGTTCTACAAGATTCATTTATCATACAGATCAAAGAACTCAGAATTAAAATATTGCATGAAAAGCATGACTTGAAAGCAAGCAGAGTGGCTAAAAGGGCAAAATAATATCCAGAAATTTCAGCCTGATGAACCAAACCAAAGAGCATAATTTTGTTCTAAAGTTTCATGATAAAATTTTGTATTTTTTTTTAGTAAACTTTGAAGAAAACCCCTGGTTATAAAAAAAAAACAGATCCTTATAGGAAAAATCACAAAATTATGTTCTAAAAACTATTTATTCTTAGCTACAAAAAATAATTTAATAACTTTTTCCATAAGTAATAACTGAGACATATGGCTCTATGAAATTGATTAAGCCCGGTATTTAGATTGCTATGTCTATGAACTAAAAAAAAAGACAGTTCATGAAGTAAATGAAGCAAATCACATGTTTTTAAAGAACATTATATAAATTATATAAAGAAGGTTATATAAGAAAATTTCAAAAACATTCATTCGAAAGAGGTACTAATGGAGATATAACTTACTTGGACCTTGATTTAGATTTAGATCTCGAGTCCCTTCCCTTGGATTTGGACCTTGATTTGGATCTAGAACTCCTCCTGGACCTGGAACGGGATCGAGAACTCCTCCTTGACCTGCAAAAAGCCAACATTGTATTGGTTATAATTATATTCATTGCCATCAATATGAAACACTAAAAATAAAATTAATTCTTATAAATATAAATTTTTGTACCAATTTTCATTCATATCTGAAAAAGTGTTATCGTGCAGCATAACCCAGCATCACAGACAAATTTCTTTCTCTTTACAAGATTTTTTTCTTTTCTACTCCCACTTTGTAAAGTCCAGTTATGTATTATAATACTATTTACTACCTTGACCTGGATCTAGACCTGGAGCTGGAAGATCTTGATCTCCTAGATCTCTTTCTGTCCTCTACCAATCTAATTCTCCTTCCATTCAGCTCAGTGTCGTCTAAACGATCCAAAGCATTCTTCATATCAGAAAACGATGCAAACTCAACAACACTAAAACAACAAATAAATTCAGATAATTTTGGAAAAAATAAATGTTGCAAGTTAACAGTTAATTCACATTTCTGGATACCACCCAACATATTCACTGGAACCAAAAAAACTTTGTTTTAAGTTTAAAACAAAATAGCTGCTAATAGCAAAATATTCATTTTAGATCTATTAGGTATCTAAAAAGGTAACTTGTATCAAAATTCAAATTCATTAGTCAACTATTTGCATTTATAATGATTTTTTCAATTTTTTGATGACTTAGTAATAAGGTCATACATTTTTATCTTTCAGGTAACACAACCTTTGGTTAATATTTCCCCAAAATTTAACTTTCTAGCACGAAAACAGGGAGAGAAAGTAATGCTGACACATAAGGCAAGGTGATAACCTCTCATCAAGTACATGATAAATCTCAGTTTCAGATTTCTAGAATGAAAACAATATCTTTCCTATTTACCTATGGAAGCAGGGAAGGAAAAGTATGAAACCTCTATTTCTTTTTTTAACATTGTCACATTTTAATCAAATCTGTTTAAATATAAGTTTATTAAAGTTAATGGATAAAAACATTAACTGATCTAAACTGTTAAATGTTTCTAGTAAAGTGATGTAGAAATTCATACAGTAGGGGTGGGGGCGCGGGACACAGTGGTCTAACTCCCCCGGTTTTAGCTGCTTTAGATGGACCTGCCCTAAGTTCACCCTTTCTCCGCTAGTGGCGGGTCAGTTGACCTTGTACCCTATATATAAAATAATTATTTCTTCAATTCTAAGGTTAAAATTATTTAAAAGGGTCTTTAACAATGTTAAAAATTGTATTAATTATTTTAAAGGTATAATTTTCATAAAATGTTATAAAAATATAAACGCTGTGTTAATTTTAAGTAGACCTGATATCGTGATAACCATGATTTGTAGAAATAAACAAACATCAAACCGGGAAATTATAAATTTAATTTACGTCTTTGTTGTCTCATTATAACACACCTTTCGTAACACACGTTATCCTATTTTCTAAAAAAAATATCTTATAAGCTACTAAAAAAGAAAAAAGTCAATGAATAAGATAAAAATTGACTTGTTTACATTTTTATAAACATAAATAGAAGTATCGATTTAAAACTGATAACAATAGTGATAAGGGAACAAGGTGAAAACTAGCGCTCGGTGCGGTAGTTGATGCAACTAATTCCTGTTTTTCTCGGAACCACCTAAAACCAGGGAGTTAGACCACTGTGTCCCCCCGCCCCGACCCAAACTGTATGAATTTCTACATCACTTTAGTTTCTAGTAATAATAACAAATATAGACTCTTGTCTTTGCAAAAAAAAAGTATTAAGGAGTTTTAAAACTTTAGAATCAGAAAAAGAAGTGTCAATAAAGAAACCTTGAGTCCATTCTTATTTCATTTAAAAAGGATATTTAAAAGCTATATTTATAAGAGACTGGCAGATTAATTTCTTTACTGTACTAGACCAGAAATTCAATAAATCTACAAGAGATAAATTGCAATAAAAAATCTAACAGTTTGATATAACGAGTGGTCAAATAATCACAGAGCATGAGAGAACAAAGTGAATGAATACACACTCGACTAGATTCCTTACACAGAGTTATACTACAATACCAGTTTGAACCTTAGGTTATCAGGGATGTCTATCCCTGCACAAGTCTACAGGTTAGCAAGTATGATTTATTCCTAAAACTTTTTACTTTAACAATGAATTTATTTTCTTAGTGCCTTAAACAAAACATAGAAGCTTAAATTTTTTTTTTTTTTTAAGTAGACCTATACCACATAATATTTTGTACTAATGATACATTATTTAGGACTTAATAAAGTAAGGGCACTTTTAAGGAAAAATATCCAATGTTTAGGTTATAATTAGACAATATTTTACTTTCTCCCCGAGGCATAATCATGTCTCTAAATAATAATAATTTACATAGATTAAATTAAATCAATAGTAAGGCAAAGGCTATAGTCATAAAATAAAACGAACTTAAAATGACTATGTGTCTAAAAACACTAATTAAAAAAGGAAGTACATAAAAAATTACACATATTAAAGGAATCTAATATATTGGATGCCTGTAATATGTGACATGTATCTTTAAGTCTAATCTGTGATAACGCAGCTGACATTACAACTGCTAATAGTCTTTCACCAGTTCATAACAGAAATCATTAAGTCAAATCAAAAACAGTCTCTCCTTTAATAGTGAAGTATATGTACTGAGCTGTAGAAATGTTCAAATAAAAACTATGTATACACATTAAATAAAAAAATTAATTTTTTTATTTAAATAAAAAAATTAAATAAACAAAAAAGTAAGGCTAAACGTGTGCCTAATTTTAACTTTTGAATGTTTTATGAAATTGTCCTCAGTCAGTAATGGTGGTCAATGACATCATAAAAAATAATTATCCAGAAAGCACAATTAGATCAAAAAATTAATACTTATATCCAATTCTTTAAGCATAATACTTATATCTCACTTGTACCAATAACACACTAGAAAAAAAACGATGATAACAGAAAACTTGGTAAAAACCTCTTAGGAGGTCTAAAAACACCTGAAACCGATAATTCTGAAGAAATCCCAGTTTCAGATATTCATTGCAAACACATTATGTTTCCTATATAACTAAGGTATAAATAAGGAAAAATAAAAAAAACTGTGCTAGATTTCAGAGAACAATATTTAATCATTTCAAATACTGTAGACAGTATGAATATCTAACTAACATGATGTCTGAGTGTTCAAATGCAGCCACAATGATAACAGGGCACTGTGGATGAGTGCTCACTCAACTTTACAACAAGTTTATAAATAAAAACTCTTATTATGTTTGGCTTTCATTGAGCCAAAAATGAAAAGACCTTTACTAAGCCCACTACAAGGCTCTTCCTGTGGTCATGTAGTTGTTTAGCATAATTTGTTCACATGGCCTTCTACATAGCTTTCCAACTAGTCTTATACATAGCTACATGCGTACCAAATCTCATTGATCACATCATTTTCCCACGTTTTATGATTTTTCGAAATTTTTGCAAGTTAAAGACATCATAAAAAATATTTCTGAATGGCAAAATTAAATCTATAGACTGATTTTGTACAAAGTTTCAAATCTCTAGCATAAATACACTAGGAGCTACGATGATAACAGAGTCACACACACACACATACTACTTTGTGAAAACCACTTAGGAGGTCTAAAAAAACACCTGAAATCGATAATTCAGAAGAAATCCCAGTTTCAGATATTCAGAGCTAACACATTATGTTTCCTACATATACCTAAATGTACATAAAAAACTGTGCTAGATTTCAGAGAACAATATTTAATCAATCATTTCAAATACTGCAGACAATATGAAGATCTAACAAACATGATGTCTGAGTGTTCAAATGCAGCCACAATGATAACAGGGCACTGTGGATAAGTGCTCACTCAATTTTACAACAAGTTTATAAGAAAAACTCTTATTGTTTGGCTTGCATTGAACCAAAAATAAAAAGACCTTTACTAAGCCCACTACAAGGCTCTTCCTGTGGTCATGTAGTTGTTTAGCATAATTTGTTCACATGACCTTCAGCCTTGAGCATAGCCAATATTCAAAGAAAATTAATTAATAGAAAAAATAGATTCTTTAATAAAAAAAATATTTTTTGTTTACAAAATTGATGTCACACACACACATGCCTGAAATACTAGAATTATTGGAAGTCAGAAAAATCTTAAACAAAATTCATCAACTTACCCTTCGTTCCTCCTGTCCTTATGAGCATCAGCATAAGTCACCTCACCAGCCTGCCTCATGTAGTCTTTCAGATCCTATACAAAACATTAACATTCAATTAGCACACCGCTCATTGCTACAGTGACTCACCACTTTTAGCTGAGCAGGCCCACTAAGCGACACAGACATGCTGTGGCTGTCTCGCTCAATGACATAGTACCAGTGGCAGTAAAATGTCTTATATCTTGAAAAATGTAGACCCCCCCCCCCGGGGTTGAATACCTATAGTTTTTTATATTCAATTATTTTTAAAAAGTGTTACTGGGTGTGGTCCAGCTTTTTCAGATCACTGTACAATGAAATAAGCAAGCAATAACATTTATTCAGATAATGCAAACAAGGTTATAAGATTAAATTTACTTAAAGAGTTTTCATATCTTACTAATTTCGTGATTTTACATAAACCAAAGAATCTGAAAAGCAAAAGCTTTTCAAATATATTGAATATAAAAACATAACATAAATCTACAGTATTAACATCCTGTTATTTAAAGAAAAAGTTAGTTGTAACAGTTTTTTTCTAAATAATATAGACCACGAACCATTTATTATTTATTTAATTACAATGAACTATTAATGTTCAGATCAAATTAACAAATGATCAGATCAACATAGAAATTAGTATTGGTATTAAAAATGCCAAAAAGGAATCACAGCTTAGAAGAATGGAATAAATTTGTTCCATATGGGTATTGTTAAAGTACCTAATGGTAATATTAAGTAATAACATGTTGCATAGTAAAATTAATCAGTTAGTTCAGCCACAAGGCATGGAGTTATTAGATTTTGAGTACAAACAGAAAACATAACTCCATTTAAATGGTATAAACATCTCAGTCAAGTTTAGTAATTTTCCATTTTGTGCTGCAAGGTCATACTGTAATTTATCTGGTAGGGACTTCAATATATCAATAATTAAATGACTTGAATGATACTTGAAATATAAATAATTAAATAAATACTACAAGAGAAACCTGTAACTTAAGTGATAAATATTAATAAAAGCAAAAATAGAATAAATGAAATATTAGTGAAAAAAAAACTAAAATTAAAAAAATAAAATAAAATAATACACATATTTAAAAAGCTAATATCCAAATGCAATTTTGCTAATCTTGGTAGTTTCAAAAGATGAGATAGATTTACAAAGTGTTAATAAATCAGTTTTAAGTGATAAAGTTTTAATAAATAAGAGAACTGTTTCTTTAAAAAAACCTGCTAATTTTCAACCACAAAATGAAAAAAAAAACACAAAAGGGGGATATAGTCGCTCAAGTAAAGTCTTTTGGTTAATAGAATGGTAATGTCAAATTTTTTTACATAATTTTAATTTTAGAATAGAATAATGAGTGTGGTTTCAAAAAACTGAGCAGGTTTTGATGTTACTAATTTTAGAAAAAAAAAAAAAATAGCTGCCATATCAAATGATAAGAACAGATGCATGTAACTCTCTCACACATGATAATATAGATGGAGCATAGGACCGTTAACACTATGGAATTCTACTGATAACACCAAAGCCAGTTCACTGGTGGTTTTAAGTGAGGGTACCACCCTAATAACAAAACAATATTTTATAAATGTGTCAATAAATATCCACTAATGAAGAAAGTTCGTAAAAAACAAATATAATAACTTAAAAAACCAGCTATGTTTTTAATAAAATCGGTAATTATTAAAAATGTTAAAATACAACTAAAAATGCTGCAAAAATTGCAAAAATTAATGCACCTATATGTATTGGTGTTTAATGAATAATCGACCCTTAATTAAAAATTTAACAACCATAAGTACTACCAACTTTGTTATAAGAATAATTGTATATTGTTAGGATGGCAGCATTCGTTAAGATCACTAGCGAACTGGCTTTGCTATTATCAGTCGTGTGCTCCTTTTATATATAGTACTATTCTAATCATGTGATAATCTAACATGATTATGTCTAGTTTTAGCGTCTAAAACTTTCTTCTTTTGACATCAGCGAATATTTTGACAGCTCCTAATACAATCGGTTTATTTGCTTTGCACTTATTTATTCTATTCCACTATAAAATTTGTTATATAATATATTAAACAAAAATCAAAGATAATCATAAATACAAAAAATCAATGATGAGTTGTATTTATAATTTTGGTATAAAAGTATAATAAAAATAAGTTTTTAAATTTTTAGTGATTTGTTTATGTAATTTCACTTTAGACTCAAGTATAAGTTCATTCAACTTTCTTCAAATATTTAAAAGTTTTTTTTTAAATATTAAAAAAATTATAATAAAAAATAGTAATTACCACCTAATATTGGTCCAAACAAAGAATTTATTTTTAATTGACCTATCAGTCAAAACTATATAAATACATTACATCAACAGACTATACTACCTTAAGCAATACTCCCAATAACATACACAACAGCAAGTGTTAAATTTTCCTGTAATTTTTAAACTTGTGTTAAATTTTCTTGGTTGAGCTTTGAGTACGTGTTTTTAACTATTTAACTAAGGCATTAGTTACAATAAAACTAGATAACAATGAAAATATATAAAACACAAAATAAAAGATTAAAATTATAACATAAGAGTTGTACTTCAAATGAATTTATATTTTGTGTTAGTGATGAGAAAAATGCTTCAAGAAGTAGCTGTGACATTATTAGTTATTAATGACTGTTAATTCTATAACTTTTTAATTCAAAACATTTAAAGTCGTTATTTATGAAGAGGTGTTGCTAGATCAATTAATAAAAACTTTCGTATAAAAGTAAACAGATGTTATAGAAATTAGAACAACATTTTATAGAGTTCTCAAATCAGTGGTTCTTAACCATTATACATATATAGGCTTCCTAAAAGGTAAGACTATTCGCCCACCCCAGGCAAAAATGTTCTTTCAGATCCCCTAGACAATCATAGCACCTTGATCAAGAAACACTGATCTAGAGCATCCACATAATCAGAGCAGACAACTGCATACTTGAATTTGAAAAAAAAATATCAAAAGAAACTTAATAAGTTAGGTCCTAATAATAACAATTGATGACAAAAAATTGATTTAAAACGGTAAAAACTTTCTCTTTGTGATGATAATCAGGTAAAGGGTACCTTCAGAACTTTTCCTCATTACATCGGATTCGCTAAGCTCACCCTCCTTGCTTCAGACTCGCTTCGCTTGTCTTCAAATAGCAAATGCATCTGTATCATTCTCAGCGGTCACCCATACAGTACTGACCACGCTCAATGCTCCTTAATTTTTATGATCCAAAAAAAATCATGGATATACTTGTCGTATTGAAACGAAACTTAGTGTACTTATTTATCAGGTAATAATATACACTTGTACCAAATTTCAACTCAATTGAACCATTTTCCAATTTTTTAAAACACATACACATGTCATTCATTAAAAATTGAACTAATGCTGATAGTGAGAAATGCATTTAAACCATTTTTTGCCATCATCATTCTCAAAATAAAATCAACCACAACCAACCCGTGTAACTGAATTTATTATTCACTTTTCAGTTACTCATGAAAAAAATGAAATTAGACCAGATTAATGTGTTTCAGATAAGATGTTGCCAAATTTTGCCATAACCTGAGTTGGCAATAAGTTAGGCTAAAACATAAGCCAAATAACACTGGAAGTTGATTTAATAGGCAGATAGTTTAAGTAAAAAGAAAGCAATTACTTTCAAGGTAATTGTCTAAACATTAGAATTATAATGACAAGGTAGTACAGAATAATCTTAACATTAGAAACATATTATACAGCTTCACTTGTTATGATGTTAAATGCCGCAGTAAATTATCCAGCCTGTACAAACAATTCGTCATCTTGCATCATGGTTTCAATTCCCACTTCATTCTTAGATATACCATTAACTCACATAATGTCTGGGTGTTTCTTTAATTTAGTCAAATCATTTTAAGACATCAACCTTCTACTAGTCAACCATGCACATTTTCCAGACCAACTGAAGTTTAACCAACGTGCAG
Source organism: Microvelia longipes (assembly GCA_018340805.1). Classification (NCBI taxonomy): domain Eukaryota; kingdom Metazoa; phylum Arthropoda; class Insecta; order Hemiptera; family Veliidae; genus Microvelia; species Microvelia longipes. The sequence goes on along the minus strand of JACMZG010000008.1, from coordinate 21,121,601 downwards.
TTAAAAGATTCCAACTGTTTTCTATTTCTTTGATAACGCTTCTCAGCAGGGTAGCCAATAAGATGATCTATCACAGTTAACACGCTAACCAAAATTACAAACCACACTAAATAAAAATCATCTATCTCATCTTTCGACTCAACACATTTCTTTAACTATTCAAAATTATTGATATTTAAATACTAAGATGGAATCAACAAAGAAAATTAACTACACATACTTGTAGCAACTTATTTATTTAATTCTAGAGTAAACTTGTTAAAATAATATTTTCTTTAAAAGCAGATTGATAACAGCTATATGTTTCTTAACAACAAATAATTTGAGCAGTTAAAAATCCAGCCTTATTGATACTAGTATAACAGAAATGTCATTAGCAACAGATGATCATTTATAAATTTCAATCACCACCTACTGCTAATCAGGCGATCCATTAGAGCAGCCACCTGATCTCTAGCTGTGTATTATCTTACATATATATATTCAATACACCAGCTTTAACAATATCAATGTATTCCCAACTATTTATTTGCTGACAATTTTTATTGAATTTAACACAAGCTATGTTTACACTGTAACTTAGTACATTATTAAGATCTTTTTTTAATTATCTGCAATATTCAACAACTTATAATTGAAATTGAGGCAATTCCATCTTTAGCTACTAGACTAATAAATAAATTCAAAAACCAACTTTATTAAAATTTCTAGATATAACAATTAACACAAAAAACTATATTAAATAAAATCTGATTTGATTTATTGTTTATATTTTACAAGAAAGAAGCACTTAGCAAGAGGAGTGGGGGAACAACCATGAGTACCTCCTCTAATTATTTGAGAACAGAAATCCAGTTAACCTAAATAGACTGTAAAAATCACTGGTCAACCAAAATCCTGGATTAACTACTTATGTTCAGAAGACCCTGAAATAATTGGAAAACAAGACCTGTAACTGATGAAAACTTTTAATTGATTTCCTTTATGTGATGATTCCTCAAAAACTCACTGCATTCAGTCAGCTAGGAAAGAACCTATAAGAAAGAAATTGAAAAAAAAAAACAAAACGGGACTTGGCTAAGTGCTTGGTTCTGCAGTAGTAAAACATTAAATCAATCAGATATTTTGATCTTAAAAATTTTGAAGTTTAAAATTGCATATTGGATGTACAATCGTTAACAATTACTTTCATAATTTTTGGAGCAATTAGGTCTTTTTTTGTGTGAATTGAGAAATTAGTTACCTTCGATGAGTATTGATTATTCAAGGGACCCAAATCACAAGGTTGGAGGTCGTCTCATGCCAAGGACGTAGGCGTCCTTCCGCCCACACACACACAATAACAATGTTACCCAGGGACGTCCGCCAGATAAACCAGTCAAGTCAATAAGGCCACCATCTTTATTATTTTTTTAATTATTTAGTTTCGACAATAAACCAGATGCGAGAGAGAGAGAGAGCCACTTGTCTGTCAGTCTCCAAAAGCATGAATGACCATCCGTTAACCAGACCTCTCAACCGACAACCTCTTGGCAGTGGCCATTCTTTAAACAAAACATAGGCAATATTCGTTACAATATCTTTAGCTCTAATTTACCTTCTTTTTTTAATACATATACAAAAATGAAACAATAATACACAAGTAAAATGGAATGAAATATCTTTAAAAAGAGAAATCCAAATTGAAGTCAGAGAAGAATGATACACAAATTTAAAAGAAAATCAATAGAAATGGTAGCTTTACACCTCTTGATTAGCTTCATATACATCCCATCGTCTTATCAAATAGTCCTCCATTGAATCCAAATCCGATGTCTTAGATTCCACAGGAAGGTACGTCCAGTAAGGTGTCCAATCCACACGTCTTGACAAGATTTCAAGAGTTAAATCCACAGAGATGTCTTCATCCAACAAAGAGCAGCAGATCCAACGACGTCTTCAGTTTTTCAGCTGCAAGTCTTCATAAAGCCACATCTACAGTTTTCTTTAAATTTGTGTATCATTCCATTAAACATTTCGACCCAGACTCTCTAGCTCCTATACAATTAACCTCAATACTTGAAGCTCTTTCTTCTTAAACATCTATTAAGCTATAGACTTCAAATAGATATTAGTTCCCTCTTCTCATTCTTTTATTTAAAATTTTAATAGGTATATTATTCTTAGATATCCATTGCAAAATAATTATAGTAAAAACTTAATACATAATCTAAAACGAAAACATGAAATGAAAGAATATTAAAGTTGGTTACCTGCCAGCTGACCCTGCTGGAGAGGTTTTCTACGATGAGTCGGTAGTCTGTCCTGGTTGGTGGACCATACCTGCGGGACATATAAGTCAAAACAAAGGCCCGTCAGATAGAACTGTTTCACCACAATATATCACACAACCACACCAATAAGCATGCAAATACACCCAAAGCAGAAGCAACTTATATGAGATGAAATGACATGAAACAACAGAATGAACTTACTTACTAATGAAACATAATTCTTTATTAGTTAATAACTTAAGCCATCTTTTAAAATTGGCTTTATAGCAGAGCAATAGGCTTTTGGTGGAGAAGAGAGATGAGGGCTCTTTAAAAATCTTATACCCAACAAAGCTCTTGAGGATGAGTAAAGAAAGTCTGTTCTCTTTAGTCTGCCCAACAATGAGACTGTCCTAACCTAAGACTCCCACAGTCTGGCCAACACTGAGACCATTCAACCCTAAGATATTTTTTATAGACTGGTTGATACCAAGACTATTTTGCCCTTAAGGCACTGCTCTTCATGACCAATACTAAAATTGTCCAACCTACAGACATTTCCCAGTATCGTCAACCCTGAGACCAACAAAGTAACTACAATCCGACTCTTACTTGATGACAAAAAACATTTCCCACATTCATCAAGCAAGTAAGAGTTACATCATACTGTCAATTGTTTAATAAAAGTCATTTGCTAAAATTGGTTCTAAACCTAGTAAGCTGATAATAAATAACATTGTAGTTAATTGATTCTAAGTCTTGCATATACATTGATACACAAGTCAAATAAAACCAACTATCACAATTATATACGAGTAGATATCAAAAAAGACAGCCCACTGACAGTGACTGGCTTCAGAGTGCAACTCGACTTCTTCAAATATTTTTACTTTACTTTTTTTAAACTAAACTTTGAAAAGAGGTATTGACTATATTACAGATAAAAAAAGGGACGGCATGAGCAATGTCAAGTGAATACTCAAAAATGCTGATTCTATTTGCAACAATTTTACAGGGAGAACACCATAAAGATATATGAGGGGGCATAGCCTATCTCAATACATTAAAACCTATCAATACATTAAAGCCCTGAAACATCATTTTTTGGCTCTCAAGGGCTCTGTGTAACCTCATCCAAACCTCTTCAAAGAGTAAGTTAAGGTTATAAGAAATCAATTTTCAGCTTCCTGCACATTGTTTGTGTATTGATTTACATTTTCACGGCTCTACTATTTAATTCACTGTAATTTTTTTTTGTTCATATGATTATTGATAGTCAAAGGTGGTCAGGTTATTTTTTCGATGTTTCAAAATTCAACCAATAGGGCCCCTCTAGTAATATATCTTTATGGAGAACACTACAATCAGGTTACACCAACTATGTTTAAATAATAATAGAAACGTCTAGGAACAAAATCTCGTACAACAAAGAGACTAATACTTAGAGGGATGATACAACAGCTCTTATCATTCCTTGGGTAGCTAGGTGCCGTAACTGTACATTGGTGGCGTCATTTTGTGATTTTTCATAATAATTACAATACATTAAATACAAATAAAATAAGTCCTATTTTAATACACTAAAAATAAACATATATTAGAGATTCCTTCTCATCACTTAAGAAAATCGGAAGTAGGACAAAAAATTCTTGGGATTAAATTATTTCAATTCCCAACCCTCTAATATAAAATATATTGAGTTAAATCTTTTTAAAAAAAAAAAAAAAAATCCTTGTTATTAGAAACCCCATTTTACACACTCAAAGAGTGGTTTGATTTTGTAAAAAACCATAAATAAGTACTTTCTTTTCTTTTATTATTTTTAATGCATTTTTCTATTGTGCAATTTTTGTATCTTAATGAAAACAATAAAGTTCTTGTTCAATTTCGACTATTTTAAATAATGTAATTTTTTTTGTTTTAAATCAAGTAAAATGAATTTAAAATAAGTTTAATTATTATCTATTGCATGTATTCTTTAATTGTCTGTGTTGAATAGTTAGTTGAGTGCATGCTACAATAGGAGTTGTAGGGGGTGGAGGAGTACCTAGTCTCTCTCTAGGGAGACTATAGTAGAGGTAAGTACAGTTATGGCACATAATGGAAACTGCCTCACTTCAAGACCCCTTATCACTATGTTATTTGGGGTATGTACTCTCTCTAAGCATTAGTCCCTTTGTTGTACAAACATACATATGTATTATTGATCAGCTAGCCCCTCTTTAAAAAACTACCTCCTCTTTTCCACCCTCTATGACTCCAACTACTAAGACTAGCCTGAAGTAATGTGAATAACGGTTCCAGGCTAGGTTTAAGGGGTTTCGCGGAGTGAGTTTTAGTTGGTATGAGGCAGACCCTGAGTCCAACACTGTTGACAGACGCTGTCTTCGTGCGTAAATGCATTTCTCTCTTTTTTGGTAACATTTTTCCCGCAAGAAAAATTTGCCAGAAAAAAAAAAAAAAAAAAAAAAAAAAAAAAATGACCCCAACCACATAAGCCCATTTTTCCACAGGTAGTTTGATAAAACCTATGTAAATCAAACTATGCAAAGTTTCATTAAATCTAAGTTTAAGCTTATTGAAATCTTAAGTATCTTTATTAGAGTAGAACACAAGAAGTCAAATCTAGAATATTATAAATAGAGTATGGACAATTTGTGGTTCAGGATACGTATATTTTCATTCTTATAATTCTTCTAGGATATGATAAAATTGAATATAACTAAATACATATGTTTAACTGATTTTGTCTAAAATCATAAAAATATAACACTCTGAGAAGACTATGAGAATTAAATTTAATGTATGATGTAAGACTTATAGTATAAGGAACTTATACTTCAGTAAATTAGTAATGAAATAAATAATTTAAGAGTATTTTCAGCCCTCAAGACAATGCCATCTCAGTGTACTTGTATTTGATGGGCCAGAATAGAAAATAAGGGACAACACCGAATTAGTCAAGCACATGCAAATGAAATGTTAGAATGAAATGAGAAAGAAAGACCAAGTAAGTAAGAGGAAATTACATCCTACTTGTTTAATCATTTAAAACAACTACAGTCTATTTCATAGTTTAAAAATCTTGACAGGCCAGTTTAGACACCACTGATTCTTAAGAAAAAAAATCCCTACAAGGGAGCGGGAAAAAATTATATTAACAAATCAGGTTATTTTACCGTATTTTCTTGGTAATTTTTTTTTATTTCTTTTGTGTAGTTTTATTTCATAATAAAATTTTTATGGTTATTTAGAAAGTAGTTGTTAAAACGATATAAACACAAGAAGAACCACAAACAAAGTGAACACTTGCCGGGAAGAAGGTTTTTTCCCTACAGCGGTTATTGCGATAGGGATTTTTTTTTTTATTTTAAGTGAGAGGTTGGCAGCGGCTTCTCTGATTGGTCAATCCCAAAATACTTATGACCTTGGGGATTTTTAAACTAAACGATAGACTGTAAGCAGGAAATTACAAAATGATCTTACTAGGCCACACTATTAAAGGCAGATACTACATGTTTTGTAAAGTAATTCTTTTAAATAAAATTTGTTAAAAGTTTAGAATCCATTTTTTTGTGCTATGCTGAAACTCAAAAATTCTAAACTAGTAATAAAAAACAGTAATAAGTAATAGAGTTAAGGAATATAGCTAGTATCTGACACAGTACAGGTTCGGAACAACTGACTCATTGTTACTTATAAAAGACAAAATTTATGTATTGATAAGTATTAGACAAACTAATGCAAACAAATTAATGAATTATAAATTGTTGTTCCCTCAATGCATATGATTTGTGAATAATGTACTACAAAAACAGAGTGTGAAATTATATAACCTATATAATTGGTTCTGTGGCGTTTGAGACCACACCTAACTATTCCATTATCACCACAAACATGAGAGTTTAATGGAAAACTAAAAATTATTTTTAAATAAGTATCTTTTTACTAAATTAGGCCATGCCAGATTAGATAAGAATCTGTTAAGATAAAACTTTGACTCTTACTAAATAATTAAACAATATAACTTGTAATTTCCTCGACAAGTAAATATCTCATAATTGAATACAGGGGCATACCTCAACTAAATGATTCTTAACTATTATAAAAGAAATATTCTATAATGCACCATAAAACAAAGTACTAAGCTAAGTTAATTTCTTAAAACAAGTATCACTGTAAGATATGCCACTGATAGAAGGCTTATGAGATATGGGAAATGAAAGAAATGACCGTACCAGAGTGAGCAGACTTTATTGATACTTATCATGGCCCAGTCTAGGCCAATGCATCAATATTTTACTTTCACATCAAATTTATTAATAACTAAATTCATAGTATAAGCCAACTTGCTAGCAAAGTAGAAGAGAACATTCAAAGTGCTATTGTTCATAACAATATAAAGAAGGCTAATTTCAAATGCATCACACTCTACCAATTCAGCTTGGTATCCAATTATCATAATGCAAGTAATTAATTTTTATATCAAGCTTATATTTGAGGTATTAGAATTCCTAGCTTGACTTTTAAGTATAAATGAAAGCTCTACATGACTGTCATATAGCCAGATGGACACTGGTCCTAGTAGAGGTCGTGTTCACTACTGGTACACCCTACAAAGCACCATGCCCCAAATTAAGGACTCACTTGTACCATCCACCACTGTTGCCAGATCCTCTGCTCATGGGGGGCGGTCTCCTGGGAGGTCCGTAGTCTCTGCCTCCTCCACCCCCTCGCCTCATATTCCCACGAGCATGCTCCACAATAATCCTACAACAAAATGATAAATTCATTAAAAAAATTGGGCACAGTGTACCTCTAAACTTTTTCTTAAAGTTCAGATTCGCTCACTCATCTTCACCCTTCAAACTTGGTAGTTACTAGATAAATGAGACAAGATATAGCTAAACAAGTTTTCACTGGTAAATGGAATCATTCTATTGTAAAGTGAGGGTTGATATATTAACTACTATCTATAATATTAGAGTAGTAGTGTTGTGGTATAAGTAATTATCTAACTACATGCATAATAATAAATATAATATCATACAAATATTTATAATAAATCATTATAATCTTCTTATTTATTGAAGTTGTTGGTGTGATTCATTATAGACTAAGGAAAATAATTGAGGTTGATAAAGCATTAGCTTGATCTTTAATAGCTATGTTTTATAGTGAGGCGGAATACAAGAATGATAAAGAGTCCACTAAGAAGCAGTATGTATCTAAAATAGAGGTGTATTCTCTGATGTTGGTGTAACCCAGCTATATTGGTTTCTATGCCTTAAAGCAGATTTTTAAGCATCACCTGTTCATATCTACCCTGGTTAAATGTTACACTTATTAATGATTGGGGTTGGAGTCGAGGATAGACTCCATTTGCACTGCAACTGGAAATAGTTCCTCGAAAGACATGGCCATAAGAATTATATTGTTAAAGGGCTTTGGTTTGGTTCTAGAGGCACTATATCTAAGATAACCTCTGATTTTTTTTAATGAAATAGGTATAGATAGTAAGGAATTGACAAGAATAGCTAAATCTATTATTTTAGATTCACTTGGAATTTTAAATCATCATATATACAGTTAATTTTTTATTTTATTTATATTTTTTTAGACTTAATTTTAGTTTTATTTATTAACTCATTTGACTAACTGTATGCAATATTTCATAATTTGTTTTTGACTTAAGTATAACGGTGATTTATACGCTATTCTTGTAAATTTCTTACTTTATTATTTACTTTAATTATTGTCTTGTATATGATTGATCAGTATGCTGTGTATGTAGCAACTTATTGTAAGTAAGCAGCCTCATATTGTATTTTTTATAAATATATTATGTTTCTCTCTTGGTATATCCATTATAGTTTCTTAGTGCTAACATATCAATGTCATCAAATCATTTGTAATTAACTATTTGTACCTTTCTCCAAGAAGTTCCTTTCCGTTGAGTTCATATACAGCATCATCTGCATCTCTGTAGTCATCAAATTCCTGGACCAAAACAACAACAATGCATCAAATCTAGATCACTAGATTGACGAGTTCTCTCACAATAATATAGGTATAGAACAAGAATACACTATGTAATCCACAGATTACAAAATTACAGGACTGGAGACCTGTCAGTGCCTACCTAACCGTACTAGATTCTATTTTTGTAGAGTATTTACTCTTCATAATCATTTAGCATGTGACTAAGCAATTCAAAGAAAACTATTACATTTACATACATTTTTTTACATTTAAGACTTAATTTAAGAAAATTCAAATTATATATATAAAACATGATTAAAACCACTCAGGTCTTAAAAACACCTAACATGGATGATTCTGATAAAATCATAGTTTTAGAAATTTAGGGTAAACCAAATACATTATTTATATCCCTATGGTAGTAGATGAGAAACTAAATTTAAGATCAGCCAGTAGAGAAATAGTCAATCAACACATAAAACATTTTTAACATAAATCTGACTATAATATTGGAAGATAATACAATATTATGTATTGTATTATACTAATGTATTTCATTCTCATAATTCAATACAATAATAATAAAAAAGAAAAGTACTAAACCGACCTAGTTTTCCACTAATTCTCAACCTAAACCCTATATTCTCACCAATTCTTTTATTAAATATTAATAATCAACATAAAAATTTTAGAAAGTAAATGTGAACGGCAAGTGAAAATAGAAACAAAACAATTAAGTAAATAAAGGTAATTAAAATAGCTTGGGAGACTACCAAGTGCATTCAAGAACATTATTTTAATTTTTAATACAGAGGTGAGCTTAAACTCAAAATAGTGTTCTCGAAATCAAATATTAAAAGTCAACATACGACCAGTAACATGAGGAAGTAGTTCAGATAAGATCAAAGTGATTTAGGTGTAGTGTTGAGTAAACAATACTATCATAGAGCTATCGATAGCACAAGCTAATACATCAGGAATCTCGCATGAGCATGACTCAACTGAAAATATTTTGCTTGCACTTTGATAAGGTCAAGACTCGGAGAATCATCATAACTACTTCATTTCCAATTTTTAAATTTGAATTTTTACTGGTTAAATAATGGCATAACTCATTTCTTGAACCTAAAACACAGTATATATGCTGTGTAAAATAAAAATAAATATACTAATTTGTAGAATTTAATCTTGGCACATTTGAAACATTCCACCCGGTATAGAAATAAGAAAGGCTAAGTAAAATGTTTGTGTTTGATTTAATTAAGAAAGACAGAAGAAAACTCACAATAAAGCCATATCCATTCTTGAGTAGGATATCCCTGGTACGACCGTATCCCTTGAAGAACCTCTCCAGATCTCTCTCCCTGCAGCCATACGGCAAACCTCCCACATAGACCTGCTCAACATCAATAAAATAATCAAAAATAAGAGTCCTATAAAGGTAGATTAATTTGATATTAATAATATAATACTCAGGTAGCTCCTCTCAATGCTATTGTTTGACATACACATGATATGCATTTATGTTTAAAACAAGAAATGATAATGCACGAAGACTGATTTTTTAATCTTTCTGGATTCAATAAAGTCTTTAAACAGTAATTATTGTGGTATCTTTTGATTTAATTTTTAAAAATTACTAAAAGTGTAATAAAATTACTATTTTAGGGAAATATATACCCAATAAATATATTATTTAAAAATAACCAAGTCTCTTCGTAATGGAAACATACACTATAGACACACGAAAGATCAGTTGACAGCGTGGGAAAAAAGTGTTGAGGAACCAATAAGGCTGGCCTGATATGAAATTGTGGGTGTGGATTAACATCCAACATTAATCTCATCAGCTTCCTCGCATTATTTTCCCATGCTGTCAACTGATTTAACCATGTGTCGTACAAATCAAAATAACAATTGAAATAATATTTTTAAACCTAACAAAATCCTTAACAATTTCAAAAATGTTCTTTAGAATTTTATAAGACAAAACCAACAAACTCAAATACAGTCTGAGACCAATATATGTGTTGTAACAAAGTGGGCGGAAAGGGAGGAACATCAAGATATGATACTCCGAGTGAGAGTATTGTATGTTCTCCCGATTCAACCTGTCCTTTTAATATATGCTCCTATAGCCACCTAACACACTTCGACTTAAAACTTACAGTGTGTTATTGCCGGAAAGAGCAAAGTATTGGTCAACAACAATAAATACTTCGTCGTAAATTAATAAAAACGTCAGGCAAAAAACAAAACAAAAAAGGATCTTTCATGCCCCCCATGTAAAATGTCACAACAACCACAAGTAACATTGCTAACCACCATAAAATATGTGGTTATTTTTTGCAGAAGGTAACCACTATTATCAATTATCAATAAAGTCTTTGAAACAGTAAAAATTGTGTTATCTTTTGATTTAATTTTTAAAAACTACTAAAAGTGGAATAAAATTATTATATTAGGGTAATAAATTCCCAATAAATATAGTATTTAAAAATTAAATTAGTCTCTTCATAAAGGAAATGTACACTATAAACACACGAAAGGTCTGTTGACAGTGTGGGAAAATAGTGTTGAGGAACCAATGAAGCTGACCTAATATGAAATTGTGGCTGTGGATCAACATCCAAGATTAATCTCATTGGCTCCCTCGCATTATTTTCCCATGCTCTCAACTGATTTGACCATGTGTCATACGAATCAAAACAACAATTGAAATAATATTTTTAAGTCTAACAAAATCTTTAAGAATTTCAAAAAGTTCTTTAGAATATATGTGTAGGTGTAACAAAGAGGCGGAAGGGAGGAACATCAAGATATGATACTCCAATTGAGAGTATTGTATGTTCTCCCGATTAACTTGTCCTTTATGTATGCTCCCATAGCCATTAAACACACTTCGACTTAAAACTTACAGTGTGTTTTTGCCGGAAAGAGCAAAGTAATGGTCAACAACAATAAATAATTCATTTTAAATTAATAAAAACGTTAGGCAAAAAACAAAAAAAAAGGATCTCTCTCACCCCCCCCCCCCCCCAATGTTAAATGTCAAAACAAGCAAAAATAACCATGGTCATTTTTGGTAGACGGTAACAATTATTATAAATTAATAACTTACATACATCTAAAATATTATCTATTAACTCTCTATTTAAGCACATATTTCCAAGTTATACATTACAAATATTAATAAGTAATATTTTAACTTAATGTTATAGTATACTAATATACAATTACAATAGTAATATGCTGACTAATTCTAATATTTTTTTGCTTCAAGGTGGGGCAAAACTTATGTTTAAGATCATGGAAAATATGAGGGGAAGAGATAAGGAACCCCAAAGAAATTCACTGAAAACCCAGTTGAAATAATATTAATTCTTTACCTTCATGTCTGTTCAGTCTTGTCCTTTTAAACAAATAAAAAACTATTAATTTGTCCTGTTCCTCAAACTCAGAATTCCAAACAATTCACTGTGCTAACAATTCAATTTTTTATCTGCACAAAATCCAAACAAATATTTTAAGTATTTAAAATATTAACACTTGATAGTCTAGAAGCACAGGAAACAACCAAGCTAAAAATTCAGCTAAAAGCTTTACAGAACCATGAAGTAAAGTAGAAAACCACAGAACATTCTATTTCTGGGCCAGGCAACATAGTGACTTATTAATATTTATAACACTTATATTTTTCACAAATTCTGGGAAAATAAGTTAACACTTAACCCACATCACTTTATACAAAAATTTTTGTTTATAATATAAAATAATTTATAAAATTCGGTTTATTAGTACTTAAGGTTGTAAGAAATCATATTATCAGTTGTTTTAAGCCATAATCACCAAATAAATTTATTGTATAACCAAACAAATAAGAACTATCGCCATTATTCATCTTAAGGCTGACCAAGAAGTAAAATTTATATCATAGCGACAATACAGTATAAGCTGAAAAATATTTACCTTGCAAGATGAACCAACCATCTCCCTATAGAACCTGCAACAAAAATATTTCAATCACTTAACAAACTCACTATGAGATTCCTACATTTATAAATTAGCTTTAACTTTTCTTAAAAAATCAACCAATAGTAATTACCTAGTTTACGTAGTTGTAAGTCTGTGCTTATACCAGAAAGGATAAGAACAACCTGAGTATCTTCGATAGTTTCAATTATCAATAATTTAGCACATATGTTTTGCATTGAACATATGTTTGAAGACAGGCAATATAACGTCTAAATGTAAGTTTTACGTCAAGGCTTCATCCGTGTCAAATTACTAAATAAAAAGGAAAGCAATGTAATAAAAGTGTGAAGTTATCTACAGATTCATTATTAAAGTTAAGATAAAAATTATATTTAGGCACAAAAATTACTTAAAATTGACAACACTAAGGGAATAAGGATACAAACACAATACACCCCTCAGGAGTTGCATGTAAACTGGCATAAGGGAGAGCATATGAGCAAGGGTAAGTACATTCCCCCACTTGTTCTTTCTCAGAAGGAAGGGATTACCCAGGTAAAGAGGGTCCCTCTTTACAATAACTAGGACCATTTCTTCTTAATGCTAAAGAAAAGGGGTTTTATGACCCTTTTGAAAAGACAATTTGACCATTATCTACCCAGAGATTATATTTTTTTAATGTTAAAATCTAACTGTTAATATTATGATAATAAATTAGGATAGGGTAATTGTTCAAGATTTAACTGCAGGACTTCCAAGATAAATAATAAATACTTTCTACCAGGATTTTAAATAAAATGCTAATAAGTTTAATATTTTATTAACATATTGAGTTATTTGCAGAGTTGAAGTAAGAGAGGGGAAAGTAAACAGGAGTACTCTACCTCTATAGAGTTGTACATACTGCCTCATTACATTCAAATAGTCAGATAAAGAGATAACAATTTAGTTAAATTTTACAGAAAATATAGGAGAAAACAAGTGATTTATAGGAGATAATACCACTGAAGCAAGAGGGCCAAAGTGAACCTGTACTAGCCATCCACATTCAATTAGTAATGAGTCAACAAACACCTATGGTTCAAAAGCTAGAGGTATTTCTCATAACCTCCAAGCAAAACAAAGCCATTGAAAAAACAACCAAGAGTGTAAGTGATAAGGACAAACTATTTTTTTTAATCAAAAAGATATCCTACATTAACATTGTTCTGTTCTGAGATGTTAATAAGAGAACTTAACAGGTCTTTCTCTGAACTCAGCCAAACAAATATATTTTGAGTTTGGAAATAAGGCAAAATCGATATTTAGTTATCTTGAAGTGTAAGTACTTCAAGATTCCTAGGCATAGTTCAAACACAATAATATATACGAATATTACCAAAAGTGCTTACAATTTAAAAACTGTAAGTGTCCTAGTGAAAAGCCTTACTACTCACGGTATCTTTAAAGAGATCTAATAATTAAATTTTTAATAGAAATCTATTAGAGGTCAGAGTTTATGGTTGAAAATAAAAAAACTATCCGCTCACAGAAGTCGATTTATATACTGAATATTTCAATGATATTACTTAGACTGGAAAAAACTTAATCGGAAAATTCAAAGGGACAACTACACCTTTTTAGAGTTGCACTGATTGACAGTAAAGGAGGACCAATACTGTCAAATGCAGTGACATTTTAGGGTATTGAAACCAAACAAGATATAGGATATAAAAGATATTAAAAAGTGGTTGAACAAGAACCACATAGCATACGAAGATGACAAGAAGAAATTGGAGCTATTAGAATCAGAGAAGTTTTATAAGAAATGTGTCAAACATGGGTTGACATGGATTATCCCAATTTCAACCCAGAGAAACAATTTGTCCCAGGACAAGTATAACTTAGCAGATAGACAAAAACATCTGTGGAATAAAGGGTGTGACCAAATCACATTGTCCACATCATACCAGAGAAGACAGCTGATATAGACAACCAGATAGACCCCAACATGGAGTACCTAATCAACAAACTCAATAATCACAAACTTGTACACTACTCAGAACTATAAGACAACCAGACAACTGTCAGTGATGACAAACATGATGATAACTAAGTTTAACTTATAGTCTTTTATAAGTTTATAAGTTTTTATATAGAAATTTGAAAACTAAAATTGAGAACATAATGTTCAAAAAAGGCTCAACCACAATACAGCAACTTCATATAAATAGTAGTGTAATACACGACTATTAAAAATAATATATTTTTACAGCACATTTATTTTTAGTACATTATATATTTTATATAAATAGTACATTAGTTATAGTATTTTCATAGTATATATAATAATAGTATATATAGTAAATTCATTATAGTATTTAAAATACATATAATAGTATTATTTTCAAGTATTACAAGATTACATATTATTATCATATATTATACTATAAAAGGTGTTACGGAATAAAATATGGACTATAAAGTAAACTATACTGTACATAAAGAGGCTAAAAATCGAATTAAAAAAATATACCATTGACTCTAGGCTAAGTATCAATAATCAGAGATAGCACTTCTTTCTGAATTTTAATGCTTTAATTCCAATTAAAGAAAAACTTGAAAATTAAAACGAACATAATAAATTACACACACACACACAATAAACTGGGCAATTAATTACTTACTTCTTAAAAATTAAAATAAACTAAAAACAATATTTTGTGAATATCCACATAGAAAGAAAACAATGAAATTGGTAATGTTTTATGAGAATGAATGTAATAAATAAAAATATGTCAATTAACATGATAAAATATTTCATTTCATGTTCTCAAGGACATAACAATTTACGACAAATCTTATCATTAAAAAATTATCATTCAGAGATTTACTGTCCAAATAATACTTCTAAAAAATATCAACCAAAATATAAGATGGAATGATTGTTGTACTTGTGTTTTTCTCAATAACAACAATATTGATGGACACAATACAACAATTTTTAGAGAAGCACCTTCATATTTACAATATTAGAAACCTATTTGATAAGAATAAAAGTTTGAGCCTCTCATTAAATTTTATTTCTCTGAGGAAAAAATACGACCACTTTTAACTTTTCCTCATTTATACTGCAGGTATAAAAGGAATAGTATTGTAATCGCAAACGATCAGAAACCAGGATTGCAACTAAATTATCCGTTTTAACACTCCTGAGGAGTGGTTTTTTACAATGTTGACTGATTTATTTTGTCATACATACACTGATACTGCGTAGTTTAAAGCAGATTATTTTGTTTTTGTAGTTTAAAGTGATACTGACTTATTACTTTACTGACTGACAAATTTTTAAACTTATTACAGTTAAATAATAAAAATTGATACAATATAATTGTGCGAGAGACACCTAGGAAATGTAACAAGCAAAATGCAATGCTACATCTGGGAACTGTTCCGTCATTCGACATTCTTCATCATTGATAGCTGGACTTAATGTTATGTCCCACTATGTTTCATTAAGTCTAACTTATCAGGGCCCCTTATAATACTTAAAGAATATAATACTTCACGTTATACTTTTCGGAATTTTAATTGAAAGAAAGAGTAAGTTCAGGCTATGTCTGCTTCCTGGTGACATTATGTCGAGTCATCAAGTATGACGAATGTCAAATGATGGAACAGTTCCCAGATGTAGCATTGCATTTTGCTTGTTACATTTCCTAGGGGTCTCTCGCACAATTATATTGTGTCAACTATTCATGTTTTGCAAAAATGAGACCTTAGTACATGTTTGTCTTGCTAAGCTCAGCTAACCAACTCGCTAGATACAGAGCTGTATCAGGACAAGTCACTTTCTGTAGGCTACCAGCTAATTTTCCAAAAAAGTAGCTTTAACTTTGATTTCAGTAGACAATAATGGGAAAAAAACAAGAAGTAAATGACTACATTTTTTCATTACACTACTCCCTATCATATTTAAATAAAAATATTTTAAATAAGTATAAATCAATATGTTGAACAACAAGACAACTTTAACAGACAACGGTTACCAGATCGGTTTAAGAGATGAACTTTGAAAACATCATTTCCTTCCAAATATACTTGTTACAAATTGATGTTAGATTCATTTAAATAAAAAATAGAATTGCTAGTAGTAGTTTAATGAAAATGACTTAACTAAACACCTGATATATAATTAACAGCTTATAAAGTTTAGTATTTTTACTTCCCGTAAGTTAGTTAAAAGTAATACCATATAACCCTGGGGTTTTAAAGCATTAGGCATTAATAAATAACTGTTTTAATAAATAAAACAATTAATTAAGAAATTAAACATTTTGTTGTCATAAAAACACCTGAAGCAGGTAATTCAGTAAAAATCCCAGCTTCGGATTATTATTTCAAACACAATACTTTTCCTATAGAACTACAGTATAAATAAGAAAGAGTAAAAAAAAGAACTTTTCAGTAGTTAATGTGTTTTAGTTAATAATATAGTTATGACTCAGCAAAAACAACATTTTGCTTTATTAAACATATTATAAAGATTTCTTTTAGATGACAACTGTTTTGATGATTTGTATCCTGAATTCATGTCTTAAGTTTTACTTATGATGAATCCTGGGGAGAGAGAGAGAGAGATAGTTTAAAAAATTCAGCAATGTACCATGGACAAGGATCAATGAAATTATTTGAAATTACATTGAGAATCACAATGGACTTTAATTTTAAGTCCCTAAAGACAGCTAAACATTACACTCTACCATGTTTAGCTACAGAGGGACTTGGGACTTGCTATCATTAACAGAATGAAACAAGCAGTCAAATTAGCAAATAAGCTTTCCCGTCTCATTTTCAACATAGGCCTACACAGCCTCTAAGTTTATAAGAAGTGGTAAAATTGAAAAAGGGTTTTTTAAAATACTTTAAAACGGCTCTGCTCTTTTGACATGGTAGAACTGTAAAAACAGGAAAAATAAGAAACAATGTCTCCCCTGATGTTATAGTTTAATGACAGAGCCAGCTTTCAGACTTAACACAGTCCATCATCAGTGCCTAAGTATTGTTGTAAAATTATAATTTTGATCTAAATCT
This sequence comes from Microvelia longipes, assembly GCA_018340805.1. Lineage (NCBI taxonomy): Eukaryota > Metazoa > Arthropoda > Insecta > Hemiptera > Veliidae > Microvelia > Microvelia longipes. Next base: position 21,104,319 of record JACMZG010000008.1, on the reverse strand, counting down.
TAATCTAGATGTTAGCTATCATGTAGTTGGTTAAACTGGTGTGTCAGCAAGAGTTAGTGTGTGTAAGCGGCCTAACAGGTTTTAACAAGTGTACTTTTATGGTGAAATATAAATTTAAAAGTTAATAAACTGTATTAAGTGTTTACATTATTTACAACAGAACAGAACAGTATAAAATTCAATCTTACAACAAGGTATACACAAATTTTAGGATCTAAATAAAGCTGGCTCTGTCATTAAACTATAGCATCAGTGGAAAGATTTGTTTCCTATTTTTCTTATATTTGGGTACAATATTTTTTATTGTACCCAACTCTATTTTTTATTATAGTAAAAACAGTCTCCTTTAAGAATTAGATGCATGTTTTAAATCATTTTTTTTAAACTTTGTTTAAACTGAAACAGTGCTTCGATTGAGCAGAATTATAATAGAGTATAAGCATTTTTATCCACACTTATGGATAGACAGCATGTCGGGAGCCTTTAATTTTTATTTTGGAGCTTAAAATGATTATACAGGTACATTTAGTTAGGATCTGCAGAAATTCTGTTTTAATTTAGTAGTTTTTTAGTTTAAGTTATTCTATAATATTCTTATAGTTGGTATTATGTCGCTCAAAGAACTCTTGCAGTCCATCAGTATGTCACATCAACACACCAGGTATTTTCTCCAGCAAAAGGATATATTTCAAAATAGTTTTTGCTGGCACTGCTAAAGCAGTGATTCTGAACCCTTGGATCACAGACAATTATTTTTGGGCCGTGAGAAAATGACAGGTAGAAGTATTAATTTTATATATAAGGTTCATTTCAGTAACATACACATTTTTTGAGGTCTTTAAATTATTTATATTCTGAGCTGTATTCAAGGAATAGGCAAATGGAGCCATAGTCCGTCTTAAAAATAAAATTAGAATGAAGGTAAACCATGATTCTGACCTATGTCAGGCTATCGTGGTCCCAACATCAAGAAAACCACTTAAGAGCCCTTGAAGTAGAAGAAAATTACTAACACTGAAAAATTGCAGGCTCGCAAATTCATAATTTGTCACATGCTCTTAAATGTTATTAGCATATAATAATTAACTGGTCAATTAATACAGAACTCTTTAAGTACCTTTATAAAAATTAATTTAGCCAACATCCAAAATCTAATAGAAAACGAAGCCTGCAAAAATTGCTTGTAAATGAAATATACAAATTGGGTAGCAGAGTAGTTACCATTGAATTTTTTGGGTTGCGGATCAAACAGGTTTACTTGGTGAATTCATTACACTCTAAGGGCTTCATATAATTATTTTCAATTAGTACGTTCACACACACTCTAGACCCGCGAATCGTATAGAATACATATACAATACGGTCTACTAATTTCACAGTTCTTGCAGCGTATTTGTTTAGTCGATCGAGTGATAACTGATCCCGCCAAAACATGGCGTCTTGTATAGTGAAGGTTCACTTTGGTTATAAGGAAGTTTAAAACAAAAAATATATTTTTAAATTGTGATTTCTTTGCATAATAATAAAGTTACACTAACAAAATAATATTCCAAAAGTTATTTGATCATAAACAGTTATATAGAAGTGTAATAAAAGTTTGACGAGAAGGTTATCCGTTAAATACGATTGTCTATAAAGGTACAGACACAAAAAGACAGCGTATCGGGGGATCCATTTAGATTCCATCACCCTAGTTCTAGCGTTTGCGATCGGATCCCCTCCACATGGTTCATACAGCTAATATTACCGTATTGAGAGATCATACTCTATACGATCCGCGAATGTAAAGTGTGTGTGAACGTACTAAATGAAAGCATAAACTGAATTAATTTAATATCCATATAAATACACAAGGGGCACCAAGTTATAAGAGAAAATATATATTATCAAGGGACTGCCCATTTCACGGGCCAGGTGGACTTTACAATACTTACTTCTAGACCAGCGGATTGAATAAGCAAGAATTGAAATAAGCAGACTTCCCCACTCCTTTCAATTATCTGGCTTGAATAATAATTCAATCCTTCAACTAATCGCTGTAAAATTCAACTCAAGTTTTTATGCGCCATGTTGACAAATTTGGATACCAACAAATACCACAGCGCCAAATACTGCATGTAAGCGTAGAAATAGTGAAACTGTGAGGACGACAGGGGGGGAGTCTCCATTAATTAGGTTAGGTTAGTAATCAACCCATTACGCAACACTTTTTATTTGGATTTAGGAAAGATACCCCATAACTCCATTAATACATACAACTATCAAACATATTTATAAAATCAGCCAACAAAATATACAATAAACCAATTGCGCAGTTAAGGAATTCAAAGACAACCGGCAACGTGTATAACGCCTCACGAGAAGCGGCAAACAAGTACGACCGAAAATACATCAATATAATTGATATGGCTCAAAAATAAAACTAACTAAATACATAATATAATTTGGTTGTTATTTACCTCAAATAAAACGAATAAAAGATGAATAAAATGGGATAAAATAGGACAAAAAACACAAAATCGATTACCGACGCAAGGCGAAAGAGAGCTATCGATTTTTCATCAACGAAAAATTTGTTCATAACCAGTGTAGCCAACTTTTCATGATGAAATTTTTTATAAAAAATTATAATATATCAATTTAATTACGATTAATTTAATAAATAGTCTATTATTAATGTTTTTTAATAGTTTTGAACTAATTTAAAATATATTATATATGGTAATACGTATTATCCAAGTATGTAAAAAAGTTTAGTCGGTAAATTATCGTAAGCTTTTGTTGTTTTTCGAACGAAAACCAAACATCAAAAATGGCCGAACTTCAAGGAAAATTTAGCTAAGAAGCAAATTAAAAATAATTTTTTTTCCCTGACCCCACACTCCAGATTTGTGCAGTTATACACATATTGAATTTATCTTTTTGTATATCTATTTATAAAGTTCCTTAATTGATTCCTTTTCATAGTAGAAGAAGAAGGTGTGAATACCGGGTGTAGATGCTTTAATAAGAGAATGAAAATATTTTGGTAGATATTTTTGAGACAATTTATGGGAAATATGCGGCTTTCATATAAGTGCACACATGAGACTACTGGAATTTCTATGACCTAAAGTAGACACTTCAAATATTTTCGAAGATATTATGACCATGGGTTGAATCAAGTAAGTATATTTTGCTTAAATAAAGTAAGTAAGTAAATTTAACAAAAATAAAAGTTATCAAATTTGCCAAGGATTAATAACTTAATGACCTTCAACAACTTTAACGACTGGTTCTAATTGTGATTTTGGTAATAGTAAACAGGTTTCATTGGCCAACTTTTTTCAAGTCTTAAGCATTATAAAGTCTATTATATTATTTTGTTCAGACGCCAGGTTTGTCAGGGGGTTCAACCTCCTGTCTCACCTTTCGGGGGTTCAACCTCCTGTCTCACTTTTCGGGGATTCAACCTCCTGTTCATACCCTTCGGGGTTCAACCTCCTGTTCATACCATTCGGGGTTTAACCTCCCCCCCCCCTGGCAGTTTTCATGTAATCAGGAGTTGTCGTGTGTATCCTGAAACTCTTGTTTTATCTGAGTAGAGTCTAAACTATAGGTTAAAAATATCGTGTGAACAGTTGGGATTGGACCCCTTGGCAATATTGTGTGAACAAAGTAATAGCTATTAAAGTGATGTAACAATTCGAGTTTGGTGTAGAGAGGGTGTTTTTACTCCCACCTTTTTTCCTATAGGTGAGGTAGACTAGCTTTCAATCAAGGGGAATCTAGTTTGTCGCATGTCAGCTCCACTTTTCTTCCATCCTGCTTTATATCCATTGCTAAGCTTGGATATGTTGCAAGTGCCCCATTATTAACATTTTCTCTATTTTATAAATTTTATAAATAAAATATTTACATAAATTTGATTAATATGTTACAGCCAAAAATGAATAAATATTGTGTTGCATATTGTAAAGGTAAAAGGTGTAAATTAGGTACATGAGTACAAATATTACATTTATATGAACTGATTAAAAAAAGCCACTTAAACTGGTTGCTTTAGCTGATAAAAATTGGAATGATGGAAGAATATGGGGCGCTGCAATATGGATATTTAGAGGAACTAAAAGTGATAGAATTTGTGAAGGGTTGGAGTCGGAACACTGTCTCTACCCCGACCCCTCATTTTTACATCACTTTAATAGTAATATTTGTGGGACGTTGCTGAACTAAATTTACTGGGTACACTACAATCAAACCTACTAATCGTATTTAATCTACAAGTTAAACATATACTATGAAAACTATGCTGATAACAGGGGACATTGAATTCAGTTCACTCCATCCATTACTTCAGTCACGCAACATAATAAATCTGTAGATAGTGTATTATGACCATAAGCAGGTAATCCAGCCGGATACACTAGAACATGGGAGATGGAATCTGTTCAAATATAAAATGAAAGAGGTTCTAAAGCAATATAACCAACACATGGGCCACTAGGATTACCTTGAAGCAGCCAAAGGAAGCACGGAGAACCGAGAGCCAGCAGCCATTTGCAAAGAGCCCCTGTCAGAAATCTTATTCTTCAAAATTTACACCTAATCTTGTCGTGCATTATTCACACTATTATAATAAAATAATTTAATGTCATTGTTACAGATGAGTGTGCAGAATGTCAGATAGTGAAAACAAGATGGTTGTGAAGAGTGACATAGCCAAACCACTTCACTATCAGATTTTAGAGAAGGGTTTAGATATTGAACCCTTCTTGTCTTACGTCGAGAAATACATTCAGGACCTTAGTGGGTAGGTGGTATAATTTGTTGTTACATTATAGTCTTGTGAATCTCCACTAATTTTAAATTGCTTTAATTAAGTGTTAAATTTAATGAAACATGATACAGAAATATTTTAAAGAAAAGAAACATTTTAGAAGCTTTAGTAAAAAACATTATAAATTCTAGAAGTGCCCCAAATTCAATTGTTTCAGTAATTACTCGAACATTATTGGTTTTATGGAAAACTTAGAGGTTGTAAAATTTTAGGCAAAAGAATCTGCTTTTAATAATATCAATATCATCAAAATCAGTCAATGTTAGAGGTCAATATTGACCTTCAATAATGGCCCAATTTTCGATTATTCTCAAAAATGTATATTTTTAATTTTGCATTTAAATGTCTTGCTTACCAATGATCTTATGAAGTAGGTACTCTGAACGAAAATTGTAGAGCATACATTTTTCTACTTTTGGGTACCAAAATCACCAATTAATTTATTTATTTTGGGGCAGAAAAACAATTTGGCACTAAATAGTGAAATAAAGCATAATTTTATAAGGTAAAAATAATATATTTTCTCTTTTTAGCATCCTTCAGGTTTATTATTTAGTATATATTTACCAAAAAAATAATCCCGGTTTCATCTTGGACCGAACCAGCCTCTACTGTTACTGCATGGGGACGAGAATTTGAAAGGGTAGTTAATGAAAGTAATAAAGTAATGATCTTTCAGATCATTACCTTTTTTTGGATGAGAAAATTTGGAAAAAAATCAGAAAAGAGTTTTTGGATGGAAAACTTTAATTGTTTGTTTTAATGTTCTTTTGACGATTGTTAAAATCCACTTTGGGTTTTTTGACAATAAAAAATATCAAATCAGATTCTTTGGGGTGAAAGGTTTAACCAAATTCGCTCTATTTCATACAAAGTATATTTTTTCATTTTTAACACCACTCCCTATCATTTTCATAAGCATCTGCTAATAATTGATGTGATCATATAAATAATTTGAAAGTGAATTTTTACATACCTTCTTATTTCTGGCTATTAATTAGTCCAAACATAAAAATTATGGATACAAGTGAAAAAGATCAATCAAAAATAAAAATCCTATGATAAAATGGTTTGAGTTTGAACCTTGGGCAAATGTACCAGATGCCTTTAGGTATAACATTATTACCTACTTTAATTGTCCATTAGAGATTTCACTATTTTATAAGTCTTAATTTGCTTTTGTTAAAAAGGGACGATGGAGAGGTACCAAGTAATTCTGAAGAAGAATTAGTGGATGTCAACACTATCACTGGAGAGACCATATGGAATGGAGTTCAGACTACTAGAGAAGGTATACTATTCCTTATATATGTAGAACTGTGAATCTCATGATACAAAGGCAAATGCTTTATGTATTGCACTAAAGTGGAATCAACTTCTTTTGGTCAATTTATTTCTTAAATTGTTACAAAAATATATACATAACATATACAAATTACTTCTTAGCGTCATTTTTTTTGCATTCCTCCTTGAAGAGGAAAGTTAGTTCTTGAAGAAAGATCAAAGCCAGTGGTTATATCTTGTTTATGGAGGATATTTTTGCCCTATAACTGTGGAACATGTTTTTCTCCAATTCACCTTTAATATTAGTATTACTTTTTTGCTTTTGCTCAGGATCACTTTGTTGTTATAGATCGCAGACTAGACCGGGAACGCTACTTCAATCTATCGAAAGTGCGAGAGAACAGACGATGGCTGAGAGATGTTCTAGTTACAGATAGCTCTGATAGTTCTAGTGAAGAAGAGATAACTGAGGAGGATCTGAAATACATGCTCAGGGAGCATATGCTCAGGAACAAGTATAAGAGAAAATTTCAACTCAATTCACTGGTTAGTTAAATCATAGCCACATCTACATTATATTCTACTATATTTGTATGCATCCTGGGCTCTACAGTCCATGTAGGACCCTGACCTCTTATCATTTCTGTCCTACATGTTTCTTTTTCAAAATTGCTCGCCTATCCTTCTTAGATTATCTTTGACTTCTTCCAGGTCATCTTTGTATTGATCTTCTTCTTCTTCCTCCTCCCGATCTTCTATTAATCATTCTCTGTTGTCATAGAAGTCTTCTTCATTGATTTGCACTTTATCATACCAGGCATTATCTTTTTTGAATGAAACACATACATACTTTGTTTTTGGTATTCAGGATATCTGAGTTATTTGGCTGCAACTTTAAACTTTCTAATCTTTCTTTAATATCTGAAATTCTTCAAGCTATGATGTCCTCCATTTTATCATATCAACTAAAGATTTTCCATGCTGAATACTTTATAAATGAAATAAGTCTGGAGTTATTTAAACAACACTCAACTCATCTTTTATATATATAAAATAACACATTATTTCCACTTTTATACGACAAAATTATCAATGTTTGCCACTTCTAGCAACAATAGCTTACATTTTTGACTATTGAATGTATACAAATATTAGGATTTTAGTAAGAGAAGTTTTTTGCTCATCTCTTACTTCCTCTAATGCCCTACCATAAAAATTTCATAAAATTCAATTTTTGGAAAAAATCATTTTTCATGCAAATTTTTGGGCAGTAGTTCCAAAATATTTGACATAGTAATAGTTCGTCCTATAGGAAATTTACTTGCAAGTAATATTTCTACAAGAAGTCATGATTGAGTAAAAAAGCTTCTTATTTTTGTACTAAATAGTTTGTTTTTGTTTGTAAAAAGTTTAGCCTTGAGATTCTTAGTTTTTTGAGTTAAGCAGGCTAATGCCAATAACTTAAGGGGACTTGAAAGTTTTATGGAATCCCACAATTAGGCAACTATGAGTTTATAATTGAATCTAGTGTTGTAATCTTGGCTGATTTTATTCCTATGAATATTATTATCAGTATGTACAGATGTAAGGAGATTATTGTCACAAAGTTGCTTTGTGTGTTGCTTACAAAGCTGTTTCTGCCATTGTATAATGGTTTTTGTAGCTTGAGTTAAGCAGCATTAAGTGTAGTTAGTACTTGGATAGGTGACCTCTGGAAATATCATATGACTTTCTTTTTATTTCTGGATAAGGAAAGATGTTAGAAATGAGGACCTATTAAATGAAAAATACTTTAATAATTATGCATTCAATATATATTGTGTCAACTATTCATGTTTTGCTAAATTCGGTTGTATCAAATGATATAATTATGCATTCTCCCTTGACTCTTATAAAGTGGTTGGTATAGCAATGTTTGGACCTGGGCGTATGTCAAAATGGGTTTCAAAAATGCCCCAGCAGTTGGCTGGACTAATGTCTGTTATCTATATTCTGAGTGATAGGTTTTTTTTTATATAATAAGAAATATAAAATAACATTCAATTAATGTTTAATATTTTATAATAAAGCATAAAAATAACATTTATGTATTTTTTCTATTGATTTTATAGCATCATCAGTACCAGTACTACAGTGCAGGGTTGTTGTCAAACTATGACAAATTCCCAGAGCATCAGACTGAGGTAGTGGGTGTTAGTAAGAAGAAAAAGAATTCTTCTGGTTCATCCAAGAAGGATAAGTCTAGCAGACATAGCAATGATTCGGATACTAACCAGGATCATGACTCTCAGGTATCTAATATTTTACACTCTTTAGTAATCATATTTTATTTTTGCTTTGACCAAGCTCCCAACATTGGAAGGCATGAATGAACATTCATAGTGCTCTGGTCAGAAATGAATTTTGTGACAGCAAAATTTATGGTAGTTAGGTTAGAAAAAGCTAGAAATAGTAGACAGTGGAAGTATCATCCTTTAATTTAGGTCATTTCGGTCTCTCTTGTAACTCCAATCCATAATTGATACCTTTCTGGGGTTAATAATAGTTAATCTGCTGTAACCTGTTGATCTGCTATTTATGTGACTGCAAAACCATAATTTATACAATTTAGTATAAAATCAAGTAAATTTTGTAATAATAAGAATAGAATCAATTATAATAAAATTAAAATCTATAATCATCTAATAACTTTCATTCATTTGATTCATTCAGAGATATCACCTGAATTACCTGTTTCATGCGTTTTTAAAACCATCGGGTGATTTTCACCATTTTTTGTGTGTGTGTCTTCATAGCTTCTAGTGTGATTATGCTAGAGAGTTAATACTTGGCAAAAATTAATCTTTTGGTCTAGTTGTATTTTCCTGATAATAATTTTTCTATGATATCATTAACAGTCATCATTGACTAGGCAAAATTCTCATAACATGGAAAATGATCAAATTAATTTGAAATTTGGCTCAATTGTAGTCGTATGTTTGCCATGAATGTGTCAAGTTTCAGCTTATTGTTACCATTATTTCAATTTTTATAAAATACCATGTATTGTAAGAATTAAGACTGGTAAACCATCCAGTAGAGATAAAAGTTGGCATCAATGTATCCCTTTGTATTAGAAACAAGTATACAATATTTTACTTAAATACTACAAGTAAATCACTAGTGTTAAGTAGCATCGAGCATGGTCATTTGGTGAATGGGTGAGCGAAGCAAGTCTGAGGTGGTGAGGAAAAGTGTAGTGAATATGATATGGTGAGGAATAGTTCTAGATAACCTATTTTCTTTAAATTGGCATGGGGTGGTCATCAATTAAGTTATTTTATCTTGTTTTTGCTTTATAATGTTTAATTATTGGCCTAAAGATGTTTCTCAACTCCACATCTATCATGCAAAAATCCTTTTTGATTCTCCAATGTTGGCTACTATTTTCTTCAGAATCCCGCCAAATTTGGTATATACCAAATTTAATCATGAGTGAGTTCATATGGTTTAAGCATGATATCGAAAATTGTGAGGCAGCATAATTTGCTGAGCATGTACAATATTTCTAACCTCTACAACAAATATTGACAGATTAATTTTTAAAATTGGGGGAAATTTATGGGTAGATCAGCCTTAAGCCCCCCTCCCTCTGCCTGGTAATATTCTGGTTTGAGTGTAGTGAACATAATCTGAGTGTTGTGGAGAATTGAACACAGTCTTAAGTGTTAGAGCATAGTGATCATAGTCTGAGTGTAAGGAAGAAGCAAACATAGTCTTGTTTTGGGGCTGTAACGAGATTAGGTTCTGTCCTATTGGACCTAAATAAAAATGTAAGATGCATACATCCCGACGAGTGAGAGTCAATGCATTCAGTCTCGATCAAAAACATGAAGTGCCGATACCGGACCCGGATACAATCCAATTACTCCATACCGTCTTCGGAAAACGGCCAATCTATTGTTCGAACTCAATTTTATAAAGAAAAACTAATTTACCGGACACTCTACTAAGGTTGACTCCAGCTGAATTTGGACTTCTTTTGGATATAGATTTATACGTATGTACCTACATTTTTCAATATTGGCTTGCCCCTGAACCCCTATTTATAAAGAATAAGCTTCAGGGCATAGTGAACATAGTTTGAGTGTTCAGGCATAGTGAACAAAGTTTGAGTGTCCAGGCATAGTGAAAGTTTTTGGGCATAGTAAACATAACCTGAGTGTTTGTGCATAGTGAACATTGTATAAATGTTTGGGCATAGTGAACATAGTCTGAGTGTTGGGCATTCTGAACATAGACTCAGTGTTAATTGTTTCATTGTTGTTTAAAGGATATTGATGTCAAGGAAGAGGAGACGTCCCTGCAGGAACCCTATAAACCCTTCACAGCTGTCAGTAGCAAAAAGAAGAGTCATAAGAAAAAAGCCAGAACTGCTGAGATCATGGCAGTTAAGAGAAGAAAAATATGGGCTAGTATGGCTAAGAAGGAGGTTACCAAGGTATGAATCCTAACATCCTATCCCTCTTTGCTCTGTTTCAGATGCCAACTAATTAATTTCACTTTCGTACTTCTCAGGAGTGACAATCCGGAATACCATCCTGACACTTGTTGTTTGTTATAAATGCATTTGCCTTTGACTTGGTGTTCTCATGAGAAGACACTTGTTGTTTGTTATAAATGCATTTGCATTTGACTTGGTGTTCTCATGAGAAGACACTTGTTGTTTGTTATAAATGCATTTGCCTTTGACTTGGTGTTCTCATGAGAAGACACTTGTTGTTTGTTATAAATGCATTTGCCTTTGACTTGGTGTTCTCATGAGAAGACACTTGTTGTTTGTTATAAATGCATTTGCCTTTGACTTGGTGTTCTCATGAGAAGACACTTGTTGTTTGTTATAAATGCATTTGCCTTTGACTTGGTGTTCTCATGAGAAGACACTTGTTGTTTGTTATTAATGCATTTGTCTTTTACTTAGTGTTCTTATTAGAAACGTTTGTTGTTTATATTATCATCATTATTAGCAAATTCCCTTTTTAAACATATGCTATGTTGGTAATTTCAGATCCATAGGACTAAGTTGAATAGGAACAAGGAGATGCTAACTCAGTGTAGGAAGGTAGCTAACTCTTGTATGAAATACTGGAGACAGAAAGCTATGCAGGTTAGTCCCTTATTTAAATTGTCTAATTTAAAAGGCATAATAATAATTAAAAGTCTTTTTTCAAATAAATTAATGTTTAATTGTTTTCATTATTACTTTTCCTCATTTCTATCATTAGTTCATTGGAAAAGTAATGTGTTTGCAAAAAAAATCTGGGATGTTGAGTTATCAGTCTCAGATGTTTTTATGGCCTCCAAAGTGATTTTGAAAAGTTTTCTGTCTGTATGTGTAAGCGTCTGGTATCATCATAGCTCCTTGGGTATTTATGCTAGATGGTTGAAATAGGTATGAAGTTCAATCTTTAGGTCTAGTTGCCCATCCGGATTTTTTTTTAACTGCCAATAATGACTTAGCAACATTTTTGAAATTACATAAAACGTGGAAACATTTTTTGATTGACTTTCAAATTCGGCACATATGTAGTCCCATATAAGACCAACATACGTGTTAAGTTTCATCTTATTATCATCATGAGTTCAATATTTTTTTTAAAAAAATTACGTTTTTGTAAAAAATTGAAAAATAATCGAATGATAGCGTGATGCGCTATCATTTGGGGTTTTAATTGTCTAAAGACAAGGGAAGTGATTCTAAAGTAAGGGGATGAGTGTAGCGAATTGGATGTGTTAAGGAAAATTTCAGAGGTACCACGTACCCAATTTTATTTTAAACTAAATCTACTCCTCAATATGTTTTTTTGTTACATCCTTGATTGTGTAAATCAATGTACTCATGCCAACTATACCTAAGTATGGTGAGATAAGTATTTGTAATGAATGTAATCACACCAAGGTGCCCTAATGCCTTTGCCTAAACACAAACTTCACTTCATAGTAGGAGCTTAATTTATGAAAAAAAAAGTTTTTTTGCTTTATCCTTGTTTTAAATGTCAATAAACAAATTTCTGATACACTGAAATCACTCTTTATTGTCGAGTTGTATTATCCACTGATAAAGTTCTGATTAGATTGGCTTATGTTGTGATTGGTTGTTGTAGAGTCAGAAGAACATGAAGGAGATAGTGTGGAGAACCAAACGATTGTCCAAGGAAATGCAGGCCTACTGGAAGAGGTATGAAAGGGTGGAGAGAGAGACTAGGAAAAGGATTATCAAGGAGGCGGAGGAACAGAGAAAACTAGATCTTGAACTAATGGAGGTATCAACTTATCTCTCCTCAAACCTCTGTCAAATAATTCTAGCCATATTTAAAGAATTTCATCTCTCGCATAAAAATCCTAGAGGGCAGAACCAGGGTTGAACCCAGACTGGGTGACAGGCACTCGTACTAACTATTACACTACCGGTACCCCTCCCCTATACTAAAGTAATATATAAACCGTTTGCTGAATCAGCAAAATTTTCAAATAATCGGTAAATTTTCAGTGTTAACATTTTCACCACCAATGAGGTAATCATTAATGTTTTTTGGGATGCTGTCATATCGCTGAAATCGATATGACCACTCTAAGTGACCAAAAAATAGAAAAAACATAGTAAAATTACTGGAAACCAAAATTACAGTCGATAAAAATTAAATTTTGATAGGGTGTCGTTTTCTATGTATTTTTTGGCACTGAATCTAATAAAAGTGGTCCGAAGTCGATAAGACCACTCTAAGTGACCAAAATGTGCACTAAAACCTTTAAACAAACCAACCATGAAACCAACTGAGCATTAAAATAATGCAAAAAATGGTGTCCACTGCCAATTTAGAGGCATAGTTTTGTATAACCAACAGTATAATTAGGCACATTCCTTGAAAAATACAGAAAAAATGAGTTAGTGCTTGATAATTGTGTAACTGCTCCAGTTATAAAGCATAAACTGGATCCTTAAGCAAGGAATGAATTGTTAACCACAGAAACACATATTCCCAAGGAAATTCGCCTTACATGTTGACCACCGCGCCAGTGGTGGTATTGTTTAAATACCTTGATGTTTAAACAATTTTATTTGTTTAAATATCAAGGGGTAACTTAATCTGTTTTGTTTATATTACTACTATGGTCGCGCCCCATAGGAAAATTTGAGCCAACTCCCTGGTGGACAAAATTTGAACTACATGCCAGGTCTGACAGAAATCATATTTGTTTCCCTACTTGGTTTATATATTACTTTACCCTATACATATGTAACATTGTAACACATGTAACAACCTTGTATTTATGTAACATAACCTGTTTATAATTATTATTATTATTATTCACAACTGATTTAATACACATTTAAATCAATCAAAATAATCCCCATGTAATTATTGGGGAAGAATTATATGGACGAATCAATGCTATTAGTTATTAAACCATACAAAGTCATACATTAATAAAATATATAATTTACTATGGGAAACAATTTTTATTATATAATATAATTTGACATTTATTTATTATTTATTTATTATAAGCTTGTGGTTGCCTTACATTTTTAGGCCTCACAATAGTCAAATCATAAATACCAATTAAAACATAAAAAAAAATTACAATAAATAAAAATTATATAAGATATTATTAAGTTAAAAAGGTGCCAGTTTACAATTTTTTGAGATACACTATACTATCATTTAGGAAGTCATTGACACAGTAATAAGCTTTATCAATCAGTATTTCTTTAATAACATTTTTAAAGGAATCCATAGGAAGATCTACATACTAGTAGGCAGCTTATTAAAACATTTGATTCCATTCAACATCGGTGATTGACTTGACTTACTAAGTCTGGAGAATGGCATATTTACATTTAAATAAAATCTAGTTGAATAACCATGATTTTTATTATTATTTAATTCATGGTGTCTATTTTTAATGTATACTAAAACTGAAGAAATGTATAAACATTTTATAACAGTTGACATAACTGGTAACTTGACTTTTAGCAAATGTTCTCATTTGGAGGGCTGGCGCAATGCCTGGGCTTGTGTCACAGATCTGTTTTAAGAAGACTTTGTATATTTTTATTACATATTTAAACTCTGAAGTTTAAAGGTTTGCTTGCCAGTGTGAATCCGAATTGGTCAGTTTCATGGCAGCTATTTTACCCCTACCATCTAAGTGTATCGTCAAAATCATTGATAGGTAACCTTATGGTTTCCAGTATAACCTTATAACAACAACTTGCTTGCCTGTGTTTACCCTTTTGTATACTTGTCATTACTTTTAAAATCTTGCTTATGCCTTGTGTTGATGTTTATTAATCCTACTTGAGCAATAAGTCTACAACTCCAAGGTTTATTGTATCTCATTATTGCTATATTTGACGAATCAACTGAAAGTAACTAACAACAACCTATTGTAACGTTAAAATAAACATGTTTCTTTCATCAGAGAAAATAGAGGCCAAAATAAACAAAAATTGGTAAAACTGACAAAAATATTAGTAGAACTGAGTCAAGTAACCTTTTTTCCATTCGCTTTTACAGCAAAACCACTTTGACTTTGAGAAACACCCACCAAGTACCTCTGCCCACTAATGGGGAACAACATCCTGAAAACAGCCCTTTGGTCAGATTAATCTCTTTGGTCTGCACTCACGAACGTACCCTAAAACTTCTCAGCTAAAACCATTAAGCTGCACGCGCGCACACACACACAGATATATTTATATTATAGATATAGACACTTACATTCTGGATTGGACGGACACAAAATGCCTTTGTTTGGACTCATTAGATAGAAGCCCTTTTTGCTATGCAAAAGGGTCCAACAACGTTGCCTCTTGCTAAGTGACCTATCATTTCTCTCTAATTACTATCACTACTATAGTGTGTGTGTTTGATTTTAGAAAAAGCGTCAACAGAGGAAATTAAACTTTCTGATAACGCAGACAGAGCTGTGTGCTCATTTCATGTCCAAGAAGTTATCGGGAGCATCAGAGGAAGAGAAACTGCGCATTCTAAGCCAGCTTGAGGAGGAGAAGAATCCCCGACTCATTGCCATGGACGACTATGATGCGTAAATATTATGTAATTCTAATACAACAGCAAACACATGACTGTACACTATCTCTGTCTCTCGGGTGCTGGCTTTCCCTGGTGTTTTCCCACCAGTTTTCTTTATCTTGTAGTTTTAAGATATCAAGCTTCTATAAAGAACTTCAGTTCAATATAGGAGCTTGATATATTATGTTCAGGTCAATATGATTTTACAAAATTATATGTACAGTCTATCAACCACTTTAAAATTCTTGACAGGTCAGTTTAGGCACCCCCGATTTAAAAAAATCCCTACAAGAAGGGAGTGGGAAAAAACTTTGTAAACAATTTTCAGGTTATTTTACCCGTGTTTTCTTGGGATTTTTTTTACATTTCTTTTTTATTGTTTTATTCTATACCATTTTCATAATTAATTAGAAAGTAGTCTTTAAAACGATATAAACTCAAGAAGAAACACAAATGAAGTGAATGATTGCTGGGAAGGAGGTTATTTCCCTACAGCGGTTATGGGGATAGGAATTTTTATACTCTTTTAAGTGAGGGGTTGGCAGTGTCTTATCTGATTGGTCAATCCTCAGAATGCTTATGACCTTGGAGAATTTTAAACTAAACGATAGACTGTAAAATTTGAGTACCAATATTCACAGAGTGCGGACAAAGCAGTTTTATAATTATAATTTAAAATGAAAAAGGTTGTATTTACCGCAAGTTGAAGAAGCAATAGAGGAATCAGCTTCCGTCGATACTTGCTGTTGGATTAGAATATTCCTGGACCGGTTTCGGCATAACGCCATCATCACCAGGCGGGGCAACACTCGAGCTCTTAACTAATAAAGTTATATCAGTGAATAACTTATAGTCTCAATGAGCACTACGAGACATCTGAAGATAAGGGCTTCATCTTCAGAGGGCTCGTCGTGCTCATTGAGATTAGAAGCTATTCACTGATATAACTTTATTAGTTGAGAGCTCGAGTGTTGCCCTGCCTGCTGATAATGGGGTTATGCCAAAACTGGTCCAGGGATATTCATATCCAACAGAAAGTATCGACGGTAGCTGATTAAAGTACCAATAGAATCAGTTCCTGATATCAGGGTTGCTATTATTGATTAGAACACACTTTTCTGATTTGTAACTCTGATGGTTCCTGGGGAATCAAATAATTTTGGTGTCAAGGTCTGCAAGCTGGGTGAATTTTCTTTGAAATAAGTGCTTTATTTGGATTTTTATTGCAAACACAATGCTTTTCCTATATACCTGTGGTATAAATGAGGAAAAGAAAAAAAAGTAATTTATGCTGGTAATGATACTACCGAGTTTTGCAAAACATGAATAGTTGACACAATATAATTGTGCGAGAGACACCTAGGAGATGTAACAAGCAAAATGCAATGCTACATCTGGGAACTGTTCCATCATTCGACATTCGTCATCATTGATCAGATGTACCATTGCATTTTGCTTGTTACATCTCCTAGGTGTCTCTCGCACAATTATATTGTGTCAACTATTCATGTTTTGCAAAACTCGGTAGTATCAAATGATATATGTTTTGCTTGCCATGCATGATGGCGGTAGAGAGCACCGCTCGTTCTCTGGTAAGTACTTCACATTATATTTCGGAATTAATTGAAGGTCAGAGTGAGTTCAGGCTCTGTCGGCGCCCTGATGAGTTAGACGTAACGAAACAGAGTGGGACATGACATTATGTCGAGCCATCAAGGATGACGAATGTCGAATGATGGAACAGTTCCCAGATGTAGCATTGCATTTTGCTTGTTACATCTCCTAGGTGTCTCTAGCACAATTATATTGTGTCAACATCCTTCCTACTTTGGATTCACTTTTCTCGTCCTCAGAATTCACAAGTAGTTAAATTTATTCTGCTTCACGTTTAGCCTTAGGATGATCCAATTGGGTTTCAAATTTATAGCCTAATATATAAGTTTTTTATAAACTTATTAACAAAATCATTAGATCAAAGTCATATTGATCTTCATTTTCTCCAATTATGTTGCTTTCGTTTTATAGTAAACGAAAGCAGTTAATTAATCAGAGGTCTGTTTCTTCTGTGATTTGCATCAAGTTTTTAATTGACCAATCGCAGTGTTAAAGTGTTTGTTCAGATTCAATCTCATGAGCTCTTCACAAGTTATTTTGAGAATTAAGTTAGTCTGTTTAGGAGAGAAGACAATTATGAGTATTGATTATTATTATTATTAAAGATTGGGGTTGAAGTTGAGGATAGACCCCATTTGCACTGCGACTGGAAGTCTATTGTACAATCCCCTCAATTGGTCCAGGTCAGAATAATCCTTTTTCCCGGACTAGGTCTGCGATCTTTTTGACCAGTGATTCATTGGTAGAGTCAAACTTAGTGAGAATGCTTAGTAATAATAATAATAAGTATTGAACCCACTTTAAAAAATTTAGAGATCCAGGTCTCGATCCTAAGCCAGAACTGAATGTCTTTTTTCCTAATATTCTGTTTTGGCTCAAAGAGTTCATGGCGATCTGTGTTCCTGTTGAGGACAGATTTTATTCTTTCATTGGCTGGCATGTATGAATTCTTCTTTTAGCGAATTTCCTTTGGGGAAAAATTTACTAATGGGATAGGCGTCATGGCGGGAATCGAACTGAGGACCATGACTAAAATCTGTTTCAGAGGTCCCTGATGACGAAAAAAAGGTTTTGCGAAACTTTAAACAGATTAATATTTTTTAATCAAACTTGATACAAAAATTAACCTTTAGGGAGAATACAAACCCTATTAAGCCAGTTTTTTGTGATGTCATTAACCCGGTTTGCTGAATCAGCAAAATTTTCAAATAATCGGTAAATTTCAGTGTTAACATTTTCACCACCAATGAGGTAATCATTAATGTTTTTTTGGGATGCTGTCATATCGCTGAAATCGATATGACCACTCTAAGTGACCAAAAAATAGAAAAAAAAACATAGTAAATTACTGGAAACCAAAATTACAGTCGATAAAAATTAAATTTTGAAATTTCTTGGTTTCCTCCTTCTGTAAAGAGTATAAGAATAAAAAGTTATCTTGGAGTTCTAAGTTACGAGTATAAGTTATATTGAGTTGGTCATTCACATGACCAACTCGTTCACTTGAATTGAATCCACTTTTAGAAATTATACACTTAAAAAATTATACAAGTTACAAGATCATAAAAGAATCTTACTGTTCTTGCCAGGGTGAGGATAGGCTTGCTCTGCTAATTTTTTTAGAGATGGTTCTTGAAAAGCTTTTCTAATAGGATCAAGTAATTTATTAATATAAAACTCAACAGATGCTTTCAAATCACCAGGGTGAAGAGATTGAGATCCAAAACACTCTTCAAGCTTTTCATAGTTATCAAATTCAAGGTTGCCACCATTGATTAGGGTGTGTATGTTTTGGCACTGAATCTAATAAAAGTGGTCCGAAGTCGATAAGACCACTCTAAGTGACCAAAATGTGCACTAAAACCTTTAAAGAAATCAACCATGAAACCAACTGAGCATTAAAATAATGCAAATAATGGTGTCCACTGCCAATTTTAGAGGCGTAGTTTTGTATAACTAACAACATAATTAGGCGCATTTCCTTTAAAAATACAGAAAAAATGAGTTAGTGCTTGATAATTGTGTAACTGCTCCAGTTATAAAGCATAAACTGGATCCTTAAGCAAGGAATGGATTGTTAACCAAGAGGAAACACATATTCCTAAGGAAATTCGCCTGACCTGTTGACCATCGCACCAGTGGTGGTATTGTTTAAATACCTTGATATTTAAACAATTTTTATTGTTTAAATATCAAGGGTAACCTAATCTGTTTTGTTTATTTTTTGTAGCCTCCCATTCTATTTTAAGGGACAATTTATATAGCATATTATGTGTTGATTAACCTGCTCTACTATGATTGTGGCATCATAGAGATATATTACTAAAGAGGCATACTTCCTCCCAGAGTGTGTTGGTTATAATTATTTTTAATGGACAGCTGGACAAGGAACCTAGAGATAACCACAGTACGTTTTGGTGTAACCTACTGATAAGAACCATTTTCAAAACAAAAGATTTTCCCCATGTATTAGCATAGGACAAAATTTTTAGGAGGTGTTTTTTAATATAATTTATTGTATTTAACTCTTGAAATGTTATGAAATCGAAAGTTGGACATCTATATTTAGGTTAGGAAAGAAAACAAGTGTGGTTTGTTTGATTTTTCCGAATAAAATACGGTAGTGAAATGTGACCTTTTTTTGTGCATTTTGGACTCTCCGTTTTTTGACTTTTTTTTAATATAATTCATATTATTTAACTCTTGAAATGTTATGAAATCGAAAGTTGGACATCTATATTATCAAAAAGAAACAAAATCAGTGAGGTTTAGTAGATTTTTCTGAAATAAATACGGTAGTAAAATCTAATGTTTTTGTTTACATTTTGCACTCGTTTGTTTCTGGTGTTTTTTGTATTATTTTTTGACTTCTTATTAAGATAATATCGTATATTATTGGTTTCAACGGACAAAGGTAATTTGTTTATACTGAAAGAAGTATGTATATCAACATTTGTGGTATGGAACATTAGTAAATTTGTAGATAAGTTGCTCAAGTCACTTCTGTGCATTGATGCCGTGCATAATTAAGTGAAATGTCAACATCTTCTATTCATTTTTTATAATCTAGAAGACGTGCATGCTAGATTTTTGTTCACTGATAAAGGATGCATGGAGACATTGGCACAAGTTGAATCAACTTTATGCATAAAATTACTGTTGTAAGAATGTCAATGTCATTAACTCAATTATGTTAAAAACCAAATAATCTGTCAATATATAACTGTGTGAGAGACACCTAGGAAATATAACAAAAATGCAATACTACACCTGGGATTTGTTCCATCATTCGACACTTCTCTTCATTGATGGCTCTACATAATGTCATGCCTCACGTTTTGTCACATGTAACTCATCAGGGTGCCAACGGAGCCTGAACTCACTGCAACCTTTGATTAAAATTCCAAAGAATATAATGTGAAGTATTTACCAGAGATGAGCGGTGCTCTCTTACCACCATCATGCTTGGCAAGCAAAACATGTATCATTTGATACTACCGAGTTTTGAAAAACATGAATACTCCCACAATATAACTGTGCGAGAGACACCTAGGAAACATATTGCAAAATTGCAATGCTACAAATTATCTATGTTTAAAAATGATATTGTAATGTCAAACTTTATGACTCATAACAACTGCGAAGCTATGCCACTCAAGAAAGTCAAGTTTCATTACGATGAAGCCTTCACGAGCATCTGTCGCAGCCTTAAGCCCATATTAATCAACTAATGTCTACTTCAATCGAGTCGATAGGTCACCCTAAAAATTGATTCTTTTATTTTATTCTAATTTCTCTATGACCTACACCAATTTAGGAGGTTTGTCATATAGGAGCTAGGGTGACCCTATCGACTCGATTGAAGTAGACATTAGTTGATTAATATGGGCTTAAGGCTGCGACAGATGCTCGTGAAGGCTTCATCGTAATGAAACTTGACTTTCTTGAGGTGGGCATAGCTTCGCAGTTGTTATGAGTCATAAAGTTTGACATTACAATATCATTTTATGAACATAGATAATTTGTAGCATTGCATTTTGCAATATGTTTCCTAGGTGTCTCTCGCACAGTTATATTGTGGGAGTATTCATGTTTTTCAAAACTCGGTAGTATCAAATGATACATGTTTTGCTTGCCAAGCATGATGGTGGTAAGAGAGCACCGCTCATCTCTGGTAAATACTTCACATTATATTCTTTGGAATTTTAATCAAAGGTTGCAGTGAGTTCAGGCTCCGTTGGCACCCTGATGAGTTACATGTGACGAAACGTGAGGCATGACATTATGTAGAGCCATCAATGAAGAGAAGTGTCGAATGATGGAACAAATCCCAGGTGTAGTATTGCATTTTGCTTGTTATATTTCCTAGGTGTCTCTCGCACAGTTATATATTGACAGATTATTTGGTTTTTAACATAAATTGAGTTAATGACATTGACATCTTACAACAGTAATTATTTATGCATAAAGTTGATTCAACTTGTGCCAATGTCTCCATGCATCCTTTATCAGTGAACAAAAATCTAGCATGCACGTCTTCTAGATTATAAAAATGAATAGAAGATGTTGACATTTCACTTAAATTATGCACGGCATCAATGCACAGAGTGACTTGAGCAACTTATCTACAAAGTACTAATATTCCATACCACAAATGCTGATATACATACTTCTTTCAGTATAAACAAATTACCTTTGTCGTTGAAACCAATAATATACGATATTATCTTAATAAGAAGTCAAAAATAATACAAAAACACCAGAAACAAACGAGTGCAAAATGTAAACAAAAACATTAGATTTTACTACCGTATTTATTTCAGAAAAATCTACTAAACCTCACTGATTTTGTTTCTTTTTGATAATATAGATGTCCAACTTTCGATTTCATAACATTTCAAGAGTTAAATAAATAAAGTTATATGATATATTATGAATATAATTTTTAATATGAATTATATTAAAAAAGTAAAAAAACGGAGAGTCCCAAAATGCACAAAAAAAAGGTCACATTTCACTACCGTATTTTATTCGGAAAAATCAAACAAACCACACTTGTTTTCTTTCCTAACCTAAATATAGATGTCCAACTTTCGATTTCATAACATTTCAAGAGTTAAATACAATAAATTATATTAAAAAACACCTCCTAAAAATTTGTCCTATGCTAATACATGGGAAAATCTTTTGTTTAGAAAATGGTTCTTATCACAACTGTTCTTCTCGTTCTTCTTTGGGTTTCTTTGTGTTTTTTTTGTTCTTCTTAGACAGAATTGCCAACTATGAAGCTGAAGTCCAGCAGTCTATTGTCGGCTTATCACATGTCGCTATTCATTTTCACAATGATTAAGCCCCTCTAGTAATAATATTTATTTACATTGTCAAATTTACAATGTCAGTTTGCTTGTGTGGTTACAGAGAGGCAGAGAAAGAGAGGATACTGAGGGGGGTGGAGAAATCAGTGGAGGCGGAGGCAGCGAGGGCTAAAGAATTTGGTTCAGTGGTACCTCTGACTAATGTACCTGCTAGTGATACTACTCAGGGGGAACTGGACAAACCACAACCTGATATGTTTCATGGCAATCTTAAACCTTACCAGAGAAAGGGAATGACCTGGCTTGTCAACCTCTATGATCAGGTAATACTGTTTTAAGTGGCGAATAATCAGAATAAGATAACTTTATTCCATGTTAGAGGTTTAATGACTAATAATTGTCATTGTTGCATGTGAAAGGTGCAACAATCGTCTACTCAAGATAACTGCAAGTGTTTACATTTTGAGAGATCTTTAAAAAATGCCTACTTTCACTATTTTCTCTTACCTCTCTGTTACGGTGGATATGTGGTGGCAACAATGATGGGACCTTCTCAAATAACTCTACAAATCTCGCCCCATTTCCTTTCCTCTTCATTTCCTCACTAAAGACAGATCCACCTAAATCCAACCAACCTGCCTCTCACATGAATTAATAATTCTGCTGCAATAATCCACATTTCGGGAGCGAATTTGTTTAGAATGTGTGTTTCCATGCTTAACAAGCCATTTCTTGCTTAAGGTTCTGGTTTATGCTTTATAACTTGAGGAGTTACTCAATTATAAAGCACTAACCATAAAAAAGTCTGTATTTTTAAAAGGAAATGAGCATAATTATCCTTTTGTTTATGCAAAACTATGCCTCTAAAAATTGGCAGGGCAAACCATTATTTACACTATTTTAATGCCCATTTGGTGTTATTCTTTAAAGGTTTTAGCCAGTTTCCTTAAAAAAAAGAGAAAAAATGTCTTGCAAGTAGTGCTTCATAATTAAGTAACTGCTCAAGTTATAAAGCATAAACCATTAAGAAATCAAGTTATAAAGAAATGGATTGTTAAGTACAAAAGCATGCATTTTAAAGGAAATTCGCACGACATGCAGACCACCACACCAGAATGATTTTATGGTTTATATAATGTAAAAAAACAATAAAAAATTATTGTTCTTACCAGGGTTTGAACCCAGGTAATCTGGCTTTGAGTCCTTGAATTCACTTCTTTAATTGTTTTAATTAATAGTACTTTAATTAGAGCACACTATTTGATAAATCCTATTGTTTGAATTTTACAGGGGCTGAATGGAATCCTAGCTGATGAGATGGGTCTGGGAAAGACAATCCAGTCCATTGCCTTCCTCTGCCACATAGCTGAGAAATATGGTGCACTTTTATTTTTATTTATTAAAACTTAACTTTTGAGAATTAGGAGTGAGCAGGTTAGAGGTGGTGTAATGGTTACAAGGATCTTGAATAAAGGGGATGACACATTAAGGAACATTTCTGACCCCATGGAAGTTGTATGAGATAGAGGAATAGGAGCAAACTTACCTTCCCCATGGTTATAATTAAAAAAGCGCCAAACACAGGTTATTTAGCAAGGTTGTCGAGTTAGCTTTTCAACTTTCTTCTATGCTTCTCGTGATTGTTACATTTGTGGTGATTGTTAAATCATTTGTGCTTATTTAATTTTAAATTTTGGACTATACTTTGCCACTTCAGTGAGTGATAATTAAAGCGTGTTTTGTTATAACCTTCTCAAGCAATAAACATTGGGAAACCATTTAGAGGTAAATTTGTCTCTAAAATTTAAGACCTTCTCTGTTATAAGAATTGTAAGCATGCACAGTTTGTACCAAGCATGTGCAATTGGTTTTTGATGTGTGTTTCATGTTAAATTCTCTCTATTTTTTGGCTTTCGATGGAGTCACTTTTTTGTATGTCAAATCGACTTAGAGCGTCATGCCCTTTATTCCAGATCCTTGAATGGCTCCGGGATTTTTGTGTGATGTATAGAAATCCTCACATGTGCCGTCCTTCAAAATACTATGGACTCGTTGTTTCAAGCCTTCAATGTGACAAATCCCTTAAATAAACCTGGGGTTAGGAAAAATATTGGAACCCTAAATAGTACTTATATTTAATAAGAATAAAGGGTGTACGGCATTGTATGTAAAAAATGAAAGGAGGTGATTCTAGACATTATTTGCCACAAATTTAGGCACCCCTTTGTTATTCCCATTCCTAATGCTGCTTTTACGCATTTTGTTAATTTTTGGGGTGTCGATACCTTACTTTAGACCTTTGGTCTGGCCAGTGTTACTTGTTTAGGGGAACTTATAGAACCACCTCTTAACGAGTTTTTCTGCGAGTCAGTAGACTTGTTCAGGGGATAAAAGGAACTGGAGGGCTTCCTTTTAGTTTCTGATTAGTTTACACCTGATTGGTCTAATGCTCTGGTTTATACCCCCAGTCTTGTTTTTATTTTTAAAAAAGGCTGCTCCCCTTACTTTTATCCAAATTATGAAATTATTTAAAATTGGAGTAAATTATTATTAATCTGCATTTTCATAAAGAGTAAGGGAAAAAACGAGGAATGTTTAATTTTCCAGACTTTGAGATTTTTTAGTTTATTTAGCTGGAAAAGCTAGTTACGCTATATGATGTTAAAGCTAAAGGAGTCCAAGATGTAAGCATTTATTTAAAAATATGGTACTCTGTACAGTGATATTTTCCTTTAATATTCATAATATGAACATGAAAAGAGAACATAGATGTGTATTTTTTATCATGCCAAATATTAGAATATTATTATTCTTTGTTCAAAGCCAATGTAGAATTCATTGAAAAAAGGATCAGTTGAATTTCAATTTACTTTTCCTCATTTATACCGAAGGTGTATAGGAAAAGTATTGTGTCTGCAAAAAAATCCAAAACCGGGATGTCACCGGAATTATCCATTTTAGGTGTTTTTTAAGACCACCTTTGTGGTTTTCACTAAGTTTGTATGTGTCTGTTATCATCATAGGATGATAACAGAGTATTTATGCTAGAGTTGAAACTTTGTACAAAAATCAGTCTATAGCTGTAGTTCTGCTATTTGGAAAATTATTTCTTTTTGACTTCATTAACCCACTATAATGACAACAAAAATTTCGAAATATCATAAAAATGATGCATTCATGTTGAGATTTGGTACACATCTAGTAATGTACAAGACTAACTTATGTGCAAAGTTTCAACTCATTATCATCATTAGTTTAATTTTTATCAAATAACTTTTTTACATTTTTAAAAAATTGTACAAAATTGGAAAATAAACCAATTGAGTTGAAATTTGTTACAAGTATATATCTTTACACAATGAATGAGTACATCAATTTTTGTTTTAATATGACAAGTATATCTATGGTTTTTGTTGGATCATAAAAGTTAAGCAGCATTGAGCGTGGTCAGTGCTCTATGGGTGACCACTGAGAATGTAATAATAATAATAATAACCATTTATTTGCCATAATACAATACAAATATAGTTTTTTTACATCCAAAATTGATAAATATATATCAACATTAAAATTTGTTTACTAATAAATATTATTTATTTATGTTTATTTACCTATTTTATTTATATATATATAATATATAATATATATATATATATATATATAATCCTTTTTACAGCAATTCGGCATTTAGCCGTGTTGCCTCATATAAAGGATTTGGAGTTGGTACACTATTGTTTAAAAATTATATATTTATTTTTATTATTAGTCCATTATATTCAATTTAATTGTAATTATTTGTTTATATATCTATAAAAATTTACTTATTTTTATTTCTACAAAGTCTAAGAATACTTTTTTCAATTATAAATTTCAGACAATGAAACCAAGCTTATAAATATTAACTAAATAGATAAAAATTTCAATTATTAATTTATAAACAAAAAATTTAAAACTATCAATTAATTCATTTAAGATAAAATGTTTTAAAAATTTCAAGTATGAGAATGTAATGGATGTATTAACTATCTGAGGACGAGCAAAGTGAGTCCGAGTAGGGAGGATGAGCGTAACGAATCTGATGTGTTAAGGAATAGTTCCGTAGTACCCCGCTCCCCATTTATTTTTTATTAATTATCATGAAAACAGAATAAATAGTCCACCATAATATGCCTTCTATGCTTTATTAGCTGTTGGGAAGATTCAATCCTTGTACCAAAACCATCCTTGAACATAACATTAATTTTATAACATCTACATTAGCTAAAATTCACTGATGATGTCCTCTGAAGGTTACATGCTTTGCTAATCAATATTATAATAATACAATTATAATATACTATTTATAATAATATAATATATAATTGTAATGAATATTCTCACTGAATTTGAATTGCACTAATGCTGGTTATTATGGTGCATTGTACAGGAGTTTGGGGTCCGTTCCTAATAATCTGTCCTGCATCTACCCTGCATAACTGGCAGCAGGAGATTGCCAAGTTTTCCCCTGACTTTAAGGTTGAACCTTACTGGGGAAATATTCAGGTAATATCCTTTTACAATAGTAATTTATAGGAATCTTTAATGATTTGAGAATTATATCATTTGATACTACCGAGTTTTGCAAAACATGAATAGTTGACTCCATATAATTGTGCGACATACTCTTAGTCTTGAAGATAATGGACTGGTTTGATTAGTGGAGGAAGTTAGGGCATGCTTATGGTGTGGATATTATTATAGATTTAAATGACCTCAGAGTGAAGAAACTCAGAGATGTTTTATCTCAACTAATTGTAGAGGTTTCTTACAGACAGAAGTGAAGCAATTCAAAGAGCAATATATTCTTAATTTCACCCCTTATTTTTTTTTCAAACAAGTTCTTTATTGGCAAAAGTAATTTCACCCCTTATAGAAACGAATAATTCTCCACCTAGATATATCAGTACTTTAGAGGACAGAATAGTTGCTGGATATTCAAAGCAAGGGGTCAGCTCTTAAAGGTGAATTATAGTCATGGTCACACAGATTACAGATGCTCTTTATGCAACTTAAATGTAATAGAGGACAACTTTGTTGCAGTCTGCCCAATCCTTAAAGAGTTTAGGCTGTCCTTCTTAGGAAAGGCCTTGTTCTCAAAATATAAATTCACAAGTCATTTAATAAAAATTAAATGACTTGTGTATGTTTGTTAAAAAATCGGAAAATAATCCAATTGAGCTTAAATTTGGTACAAGTAACCAAGTTTTGTTTCAATACGACAAGTATATCCATGATTTTTGTCTGTGCTGTATGGGTGACCACTGGGAATGAATGGATGTGTTTACTATCTAAGGATGAGCTTGTCCGAAGAGGTGTTGCCATATTAATTTAATAACTTTTATATTCTGAGGACAAGTAAAGGAGTCTGAATTAGGAAGGCTGAGCGTAGCGAATCCGATGTGATGAGGGAAAGTTCCCTGTACTCATTTTTTTTAATTACTATGAAAACTCATTGTTAATGTGTCGTTTTTAGGAGAGGAAAATTTTGCGTCGTTGCTGGGACCAGAGAGCGTTGCATACCAAGGATGCTAGTTTCCACGTTGTCATCACTAGTTACCAGATTGTTATCACTGATATTCAGTATTTTAACAGGATAAAATGGCAGTACATGATACTGGATGAGGCTCAGGCCATTAAGAGTACTTCTAGGTAAATTCTCTTTCTCACTTTTCCTAAACATTTTTAAGGCTGGCTTGCCAATCATGGAACATTAATGGTTGAACTAAAAGGTGTTAAGAGAGGAAAATGAGCATATCTGATAAGTGTATAAATGAGGCTAATAAAGGCTAAAATACTCCACCAATATTTGCCATTCATAGCAGTTAAGTCTTTCCTGGGTTCCTACCATTGTCATAGCAATTAGTCTTTCCTGGGTTCCAACCATGTCATAGGAGTTAAGTCTTCCTGGGGTCCACCATTGTCATAGTCAAGTCTTTCTGGTTCCAACCATTGTCATGGCAATAAGTCTTTCCTACCATTGTCATGGCAGTTAAGTCTTTCCTGGGTTCCAACCATTGTCATGGCAGTTAAGTCTTTCCTGGGTCCAACCATTGTCCTTTCCTGGGTCCAACCATTGTCATGGCAGTTAAGTCTTTCCTGGTTCCAACCATTGTCATGGCAGTTAAGTCTTCCTGGGTCCAACCATTGTCATAGTAGTTAAGTCTTTCCTGGGTCCCAACCATTGTCATGGCAGTTAAGTCTTATTAACTTTCAATGATGACCTTCGGCTGGGTTCAAAGCACTTTGCCATTCAAGTTTTATTCTGTGGTGAGACTTTTACTGTTTTTATTTATAATGAACTCCATTCATGTTCATTCTCATGACCAATTAAAAAGTATTTATGGTGCAGCATGTTTTTTAATTAATATCAGATTATTGTTTAAGCCTTAAACTTTTTTATGAATTCTTAATCAAACATCCAAAACTGAATTGTTTCTCTTTGAAGTCTAATCAAGCCACTAAAACTGTATTAACTCTAATAATTGTAGCAATATTTTGTAGTTGTATTTTTCATTTTTTTCTGTTCATAAGATTTAATTTGAAATTAATTTTAATCTCTGACAGTTTCTAATTTTAATTTGTTGTTTAAATTCTGTTTTGTAGTCAAAGATGGAAAGTTCTGCTTGGATTCAACTGTAGGAACAGACTCCTGCTGAGTGGAACACCTATACAGAACAGCATGGCAGAACTTTGGGCTCTACTTCACTTCATAATGCCCACAATGTTTGACTCCCACGATGAATTCAACGAGTGGTTCTCAAAAGACATTGAGTCCCATGCTGAGAATAAGACTGGCATTGATGAGAGTGAGTTATGGACTTAATGTAATAAGTTAAGGTGTAGTATTATAGATCTATGGCATTATGTCTTATAGTCCAGGAGCTAGACCTGGAAAAACATTACTCATTTTGTACTGTACTTCGGAATATAAACCTTAAAAGATGAAGAAAAACATAGTCTGCCTGTCCAGAGTAAACCCCTTTATATGATTGCTCACACTAAAAAATTTAGAAAACTACACAAATTTTAGATTTCTTGAAATGATTGGTTCCCTGTTAGTCGTGTGCAAAACTTGAAGAGAACATTTTTTCAAAGCTGACAAAATTTTCAATAAATGAAGTGTTTATTTATCAATTTCCGATAAATGCAACCAAAGGTATAGCATTCTCAAAATTACAAAAAAATGTTAATTTATGCAAAGTCTGTGAATTTCTTTCACATTAAGTCTATGTTTGTAAAGTAATATATAAACCAAGTAGGGAAACTAACACGATTTCTGTCAGACCTGGCATGCAGTTCTTGTTTTGTCCACCAGGGAGTTGGCTCAAATTTTCCAATGGGCGTAAATTTAAACAAACTATTTAGTTTTAAATTTTTTTGTTCTTATTGGATTTATTTGTACAATTTAGTATATAATGTTAATAATTTGTGTTAGAAATATGTTTTGTCACATCCAATTGAGGTTTCAGTGCGAATCTTTAAATACTAGGTTTATTATAATTACTATAAACGAGCGGCTAATTAAACTTTTTTTTCAAGTGCACTACTTAACTTAGTACATTTTTGCGAACGATATTTGTATTTTTCCCTTTCAAATATTAATTGTAATTTGTAATTTTACAACTTTAACCAAAATTTTTTGAATATAATAAAGCAATCATGATTTTAAGTTATATTTAAGGCAATACATTGTCGTCTGGATGTTCTTCAAAATTTTAGTAAAAACATGTACTTTTCCTTTACTATATTTTCTCCTTTTCTTTAACTAATTTATTTTAACACAGATTTATTTCATAATTAATAATTTATTAATTTAATATACATAATTTATTTCACAGAATTTACTTCAAAACATTAAACTATCACGTACATATTAAAGTAAGAAAACAGGATTAAAAGAAAAACTCATCTAATGTTATCAGGGTTGCCAATAAAAAACGTAAATCCTAAGAGGCGCATGCGATGTTATTCCTTTTTAGCTATTTTTTTTTTTGAGCCAGCAATCAGCTGATCACGCTTGTCTGAATTTTTTACACAGGTTAGTATAGGAGTTTCCCTACTTGGTTTATATATTACTTTAGTTTTATGCATTTTTAAGTCATTTCACAAATGCCATAACTTTGGTTGAAGTTATTTGATTTTGATGAATTAACACTCAATTTATTGGATATTTTGTCAGCTTTAAAAAATGTTCTCTTCAAGTTTTGCACATGACTAACAGCGAACCACTTATTTCAAAAATTCTTAAATTTGTGGGATTTTCTAAAATTTTTAGTGTGCGCAATCATATGAAGGCTTCACTTTGGACAGGCAAACTGTTTTTTTCTTTATCATTGAAGGTATAATTTCAAAAGGTACAAAATGTTAAAGCAGTGCAAAATTTTGAAGCAGTACAAAATGTTAAAGCAGTACAAAATGTTGAAGCAGTACAAAATGAGTCATTTTTTTCAGGTCCGTTTCCTAGACTATTAGTGAAAGAATAATGAGAATTAAATGAAAATAAAACTTGGTAGGTGCCAGGGAAAGGAATGTATACACAACATAGCTTGTATTCAGTGTTGAGAATATCTTAGGTAAACTTCCCCCACTACCGTTGCTTCCCCTTCCCTTATTGCTGCTTCTCAACTATAAGAAATAAAACATCTTATCTGGTAAATCCAGCTTATTATACAGGGTGGTAAACTACAAATACTTCATCCAGATTACTAAGCTACATACGGAGCTATAGCAATAAATTGATATCTACCTCTTCTAAGTCGACCACTAGGAGTTTAAACACACAATTATTTGTTTGATAATTGTCTGGCATGTATAGTATAGTAATCTGATTGCAAAATGTTTTTTTCTGCGGTAACTTTAAAAAGTTTAATTGGAGCATACCATTATAAGGATCATTTTTGAAACTGTATTATATCCTGGACAATTTGATACTAATATGGCTGAATTGGAATGATTTTCCCAGACCTATAATTTTTTTGCTAAACAATGTATTAGAAATGATAAATTCTGGTATACCAGTAAGCCTATTTTTAATTAAATAGGTAATAGTTGTTATGTATGCCAATTGATAGCTCGTTAATTAATTACCAGAATTTAATTATATTGGTATCAAATTGTCCAGGATATGACACAGTTTCTGAAATAAATAATATAATAGTATGCTCCAATTTAACATTTTAACGTTACCATTGATAAACACATTTTGGTAGTTAGATTACCATACATGCCAGACGATTAAAATAATTCTGGCGCGGTGGTCCGCATGTCGGGCGAATTTCCTTTGGATGCGTGTTTCCGTGTTTTTTACACCATATAAGTTTACAACTACTAAATAAATAATTCCGGCACGGTGGTCCGCTGTCGGGCGAATTTCATGTAGTATTCGTGTTTCCGTGCTTAACAACCCATTTCTAAGGTTCCGGTTCATGCTTTAGAACCTAAGCAGTTACTCGATTGTCAAGCACTGCTCGTACTCATTTTGTCTGTATTTTTCAAAGGAAATGCGCATAATTATCCAGTTGGTTGTTCAAAACTATGCCTCTAAAATTAGAAGTACGCACTATTATTGCACTAGTTTAATGCTTAGTTACTTATATTTAAGCTTAGTCAGTTATCTTTAAAGGTTTTGCGCATTTCCTTTGAAAAATACAGACAAAATGAGTTACGAGCAGTGCTTGACAATCGAGTAACTGCTTAGGTTCTAAAGCATGAACCGGAACCTTAGAAATGGGTTGTTAAGCACGGAAACACGAATACTACATGAAATTCGCCCGACAGCGGACCACCGTGCCGGAATTATTATTTAAGTAGTTGTAAACTTATATGGTGTAAAAACACGGAAACACGCATCCAAAGGAAATTCGCCCGACATGCGGACCACCGCGCCAGAATTATTTTCTAGTTGTAAACTTATATTAAGTAAAAAAAAACGATAAAAATTGATCGTCCCTACCAGGATTTGAACCCAGGTACCTGAGTTTGAGGGCTCGTATTGACTCCGGACCACTGCCATTCAACTCAGAGGCCCCAAAAAACATAGAAAACGACACCCTACTCGATATTTAATTTTTAACGACCGTAATTTTGGTTTTCTATAATTTTGTGGTTTTTCGACTTTTTGGTAACTTAGAGTGGTCGTATCGACTTCGGACCGGTTTCATTCGATTCAGCGCCCAAAAAAAATACATCGAAAACGACACCCTACTCTCGAATTTATTTTTTATCGGCCTAAATTTTGGTTTTTGGTAATTTACAATGGTTTTTTTGGACTTTTTGGTCACTTAGAGTGGTCGTATCGACTTTCGGACAGGTTTCATTCGATTCAGCGCCCAAAAATACATCGAAAACGACCCCTACTCGAATTTATTTTTTATCGACCTAAATTTTGGTTTTTGGTAATTTACAATGGTTTTTTGGACTTTTTGGTCACTTAGAGTGGTCGTATCGACTTCGGACCAGTTTCATTCGATTCAGCGCCTCAAAAAACATAAATATTGACCTTTTTCGCGGCAAAAAATATTAACCCTGAATTTTGCCGATTTTTGAAAATTTCGCTGACTCAGCAAACCGGGTTAATGACGTCACAAAACCTGGTTTTCAATAGGGTTCGTGTCCTCCCAAAGGTTGATTTTTGTACCAAGTTTGGTTAAAAAATATTAATCCGTTCGAAAGATAGAGTGTTTACAAGAAAGTGTCTAGAAATACATATATATATATATAATATATATATATATATATATATATATATATATATATATATATATATATATATAATATATATATATATATATATATATATATATATATATATATATATATATATATATATAATATATATATAGTCTCGCGAAACGTTTTTTTTCGTCATTAGGACCTCTGAACGGATTTGTGTCGTGGTCCGAGGTTCGAATTCCGCCATGACGCCTATCCCATTAGCCGAATTTTCCAAAAGGAAATTCGCTAAAAGAAATAATTGAATATTTGAACTTACAGTGGTCAACTTAGTGAGGGTAGATATTAATTTTATTACAATATCTCCACTCAAAGCTTAGTTAATCGGGCGATTTATTTGAAATGTACCAGGCTGTATAAGTCATTTAATAACTCTTTTTTTTTAGCGAATTTCATTTATAGCGAATTTCCTTTGGAAATTCGGCTAATGGGATAGGCGTCATGGCGGAATTCGAACCTAGGACCACGACACAAATCCGTTTCAGAGGTCCCTTATGACGAAAAATACGTTCGCAAGACTTTATATATATAATATATTATATATATATATATATATATATATATATATATATATATATGTATGTATATATATAATGTATTCTAGACACTTCTTGTAAACACTCTATCTTTTGAACGGATTAATATTTTTTTAACCAAACTTGGTACAAAAATCAACCTTCGGGAGGACACGAACCCTATTGAAAACCAGGTTTTTGTGACGTCATTAACCCGGTTTGCTGAGTCAGCAAAATTTCAAAAAATCAGCAAATTCAGGGTTAATATTTTTGCCGCGAAAAAGGTCAATATTTATGTTTTTTGAGACGCTGAATCGAATGAAACCGGTCCAAAGTCGATACGACTACTCTAAGTGACCAAAAAGTAAAAAAAAAAAAAAAAACATTGTAAAATTCCACAAAACCAAAATTTAGGTCGATAAAAATAAATTTCGAGTAGGGTGTCGTTTTCTATGTATGTTTGGGCGCTGAATCGAATGAACCGGTCCGAAGTCGATACGACCACTCAAAGTGAACAAAAAGTCGAAAAACTACAAAAATGATAGAAAACCTAAATTACGGTCGTGGAAAATTAAATTTCGAGTAGGGTGTCGTTTTCAATGTTTTGGGCCTCTGAGTAGAATGCCAGTGGTCCGGAGTCAATATATGACTACTCAAACTCAGGGTACCTGGGTTCAAACCCTGGAAGGGACGATAATTTTTTATCAGTTTTTTTTTAATTTAATATAAGTTTACAACTAGAAAATAATTCTGGCGCGGTGGTCCGCATGTCGGGCGAATTTCCTTTGGATGCGAGCACTCAAACCCAGAGTACCTGGGTTCAAATCCTAATAGGGACAATCATTTTTTGTCGTTTTTTTACCTAATATAAGTTTACAACTAGAAAATAATTCTGGCGCGGTGTTCCGCATGTCGGGCAAATTCTTTGGATGCGTGTTTCCGTGCTTTTTACATTATGTAAGTTTACAACTACTAAATAAATAATTCCGGCGCGGTCGTCCGCTGTTCGGGCGAATTTCGAATTTAGAATGCATGTTTCCGTGCTAAACAACCATTTCTTGCTTATGCAAGAACCATGCCCATAGCGTGGTTCCGGTTCATGCTTAAAACCTAAGCAGTTACTTAATTGTCTAGCACTCCTCGTAACTCATTTTGTCTGTATTTTCCAAAGGAAATGCGCTAAAACCTTTAAAGATAACAGACTAAGCTTAAAGATAAGTAATTAATCTTTAAACTAGTGCAAATAATTGTGCGTACTTCTAATTTTAGAGGCATAGTTTTGTACAACCAACTGGATAATTATGCGCATTTCCTTTGGAAAATACAGACAAAATGAGTTACGAGGAGTGCTAGACAATTAAGTAACTGCTTAGGTTTTAAAGCATGAACCGGAACCACGCTATGGGCATGGTTCTTGCATAAGCAAGAATGGGTTGTTTAGCACGGAAACATGCATTCTAAATGAAATTCGCCCGACAGCGGACCACGGCGCCGGAATTATTTATTTAGTAGTTGTAAAATTATATAATGTAAAAAGCACGGAAACACGCATCCAAAGGAAATTCGCCGACATGTGGAACACCGCGCCAGAATTTTTATACCTGTAAAGTTATGGCACTGAGCTAACACAGTTAAATTTAGTTATTGTCTGATATTATTCAAAAATTAGGAGACCTGAATCTGAAATAAATGAGCGTGTTCAGAGTTGCTTAAGGAATTAGTAAGAATAACTCCCCCGCTTCAAGAGGTTAGTCTGTATTCAGTCTCAACAATGAAAAAATTTATTACATTATCTTCTATTTCTTTTCCTTCATCTCACCGGTATGTTTATTTTAAGAATGTTTTTAACCTTTTTGACGTATGTTTCAGTTTTATTTTTGTTTGACTTCTTTTTGTATAGTAGTACGTTTTGTATATTTTTATTTTATTTACTTGTTGTTTTATTATTATGTTATATTTATTTGTTTGTTAGGCACTAATGATGACCTTTTGGGGTTGAAAGCCGGCTTTGTTTTTAATAAAGTAATTAAGTGGAGGACTCTTTTATTTATCATTATTTATTATTATTGTCTTATCAGAGTTCAACAAGTCACTGATTCTTGTTTTTATGTGTAAAATAATAAATAAAAACAAAACTCAAATCAAAAATCCAAATACTACTTTTAAAGTTTTCCTGTGTCAACCATCCTTGAGTTGTCAGGCTGGTGGAATTATTGGATTTGCGGTAAAATTTACTCTGTTGAAATTCAAAACTGATGTAGAGAAAGAAAAGAAATCAAATTTGACTGAGTATTGTAATGTTACAGAGCATTTGTCGAGACTGCATCTGATACTGAAACCATTTATGCTGAGGAGAGTCAAAGCTGATGTAGAAAATGACATTGCAGATAAAGTAGAAATAATGCTGTACTGTCCCCTCACTACTAGGCAGCAGAAATTATACCAAGGTATTTATTTAGTTCTTCAACTTATTTAATTAGTTCCTTCATAACTCAAGTTATGAAGCATAAACTAGAAACTCAAGCAAGAGATGTATTGCTAAGTGCGGAAGGAAGAATTTCAAAGGAAATAATTGCTGGCTTTAGCACAGTTGGTTGAGGGTGACTGGAGGAGTGTCTATACGCAGAGCAAAAGTGACACGAATACTTTTCTGTTTGTTTATCTTTATCCTTCATTTCCTCATCCAGACTTCAAAAAAGGAAAGATAGTTGCTTTCTGTTCTTCGCTTTCTACAAGAGCCGCAAAACTGTTTTCCCTCTCACCTCCCTCACTCCACTTAAGTTACTTTAGAACTTGTTAAAATGTAATACAAAATAGAGTTGTGGAGTCCAGATATAAGGAAAAAAAACAAGAGTCTCCACTGATGTTATAGTTTAATACAAAGCCAGCTTTCAGACTTGACAGTCCATCATCAGTGCCGGCGAGATGCGAAGAAAGTGTTAAGAAACGGAAGTGATTGAGTCGTCCAACTCGTTGAAATCGACTAGTTTAACGGTCGATTTCAACGAGTTGGACGACTCAATCACTTCCGTTTCTTAACACTTTCTTCGCATCTCGCCGGCACTGATGATGGACTGTCAAGTCTGAAAGCTGGCTTTGTCATTAAACTATAACATCAGTGGAGAGACTTGTTTTTTTTCCTTGTTAAAATATGATTTTTTATATATATTTGTATTGCAGCTCTCAAGATGAAGATAAGTATAGATGACTTGCTTTATTCGAGTAGCTCAGTGAGTCAGCAGTCTTCCCAGAGCATTACAAGCAATCTTATGAATCTAGTCGTTCAGTTTAGAAAGGTAGGTTATAAAAAAATGGAAATATCTTTGTACTGGTGTAAAATATGTTTGTAATATTTTTCTGGAGTAGCGTCCCAATGGTATAATTGTTTATTATGCCTGCAACCCAGGTAGACTGGGCTCGATCCTGATAAGAATATGGTTTTTCGGCCTCGACTTGCCTCTTGTTTCCCGCCTGTGCTATGTCAGGTAATTGAACTTGAGTTAAGGCAAAATTTAGGACCCTCAAATTGTAGCTTATATAAAAAATATATGTTTCATGTGTTTTTTCTAGTAAAAAACTATAAAAACTCAAAGTAAAGTCACAACTCTTCTGTGGATCAGGCACAAAATGCCTTTCTATTAACTCATAAGGTATAACAGTATCTTCTATCTAAGGGAGTTAGCATAAAGGGCCCAATGATATGGCCTACTTACTAAGTGATCCATCGCCTCTCCCTAATTTCTATTACTATCATTGTTATTTTACAATTGTTAATAAATATATTTCCACATCAATAAGATCCACATAGTTTATCCACATTATACATTATCCAATACAGCATAGTTTTATAATGTAATATATTTTTTATGGTGGCTGTTAAGTGTCTATTTTATTCTCCAAAATGTCAGTAAAGAACGATTTTATTGTTAGGGGATAAAACATTTACTTTACGTTTGCTGGTTGTAAAATTAAACTTAGCAAATTGGTAAGTAGAGTAAAATATTGATATATATTTTTTTAATGACTGTGCCCCTTAGAAATATATTATATGCAACATGGCTAAAAAGCGATTTTATTGCTTTGGAAATTAATTATTGACTCGGTCCTCTTGTGAAAGAACGAATTGTCACAGCATTAAAAACTTATTTACAGCCTAATTACATAATATACTATTTATTTGATAGTTTAAATTTGAAATTACCGTAAAAAATTACCGAATAATCCTGGTTTGTTGTTAATAGTTATGAAATTGAAAAAGGATTGCCATGTTAGATTTTTGATAGATCCTTACTGTTAAATAAGTTATTACTGTTAAATAAGACGAAAATGAGTTTTATGTAGCTGTGGAGAATTTACTTTTGCTTTATTTCTCAGGTATGTAACCACCCAGAGTTATTTGAGAGAAGAGAACCCAGATCCAGTTATATAATGCTGTCTGAAGACTATCACGTAGCTAAGCTTGTAGTCGAGGAAGCTATCCTAGAGGACTCAATACCTTCTCTCAGGCACTATATCTACAACTTACTCACACCATTTAGCCCCTACAACATACATCACGATATCTTCCATGATGGTAAATTATGCGACTTAGACATATTTTTATAATATAAGTCTTAACGCTTTCAGGACCAACGATAAGTGTTAGTGCCAATTTTTTGCGTGCTAAGAATCAAAACAACGACAATTAGTCTTGCAGAGGGTTTTTTTTGTTCCTTCTCTCGGTAATTTTGCTATCTAATAATAATAAATGACTTTATAAAGGTTTTCTGGATCTATCGATATGAGTTTTGACTAAACATTTTTACAACATGACATAAGGTTGATTTAAGGTTGGTTTTTTTTATAAGGTTGATTTTTATGACTTTTTAAGATATTTTTTCAGCGTTTGACTTCCTTTTTTGAATTAAAACTTTTTCATTATCTTTTCTATGATAATAAATGACTTTATCAACGTTTCCTGATTAAGAATTTTTACACTTTAATGTGATAACAATAAATAATTATAATTTAATTAAATAGATTATATAATTTATAAAGTATAAAAATCAAAATAGATTTAAAACTGTATTTTAAAATTATTATTGATTTAAATTGTGATGAATGCAGATTAATAAACTGTAAAATTTTTTACAATTTAAGATACCATGAACTGTAAATTAAAAAAAATAAAATTAATGCAGGCGGGGGATGTTCATTGGTTTAAAATAATTTGGGCTGGGGGAATGCCCTACCTAACCTACGCCTCTCAGTCCTGAAAGGTTTAAAAATTAACATATGCTTTAGAATGAAGGCATTAATTAAAAGGAAATAATTTATTCATTTATTACTGAATTTCAATAGAAAATTACCCTTTGTGGTGAATTTAAATTCACCACATTTAAACTGTATAACTATGGTCCATACTAGTAAGGCATTACCAGAAAGTTTTTGAATAACTGTATAACTATAGTCCATACTAGTAAGGCATTACCAGAAAGTTTTGGAATGACTGTATAATTATGGTCCATACTATTAAGGCATTACCAGAAAGTTTTGGAATGACTGTATAAGGTCCATACTATTAAGGCATTACCAGAAAGTTTTGGAATGACTGTATAATTATGGTCCATACTATTAAGGCATTACCAGAAAGTTTTGGAATGACTGTATAATTATGGTCCATACTATACTAATCAGTATAGTTTAACCATAGAACTGATTTTAAGGAGAAATATGTATGCAAATTATAATATGTAATTATATATGTTATTTAGATGAAAGTGGAGGTTGTTTTGGATTTAGCAGACTTGTGAATGTGTCTCCTGCTGAACTATATAAGTTAGCTTTGTTTGGATTGTTTTACAGGTAATTTGCTGAGTCATCTTGCTCTTTATTGATGCCTTGTTATAATAGTAATGTTATAATAGGAGGTCTGTTGGATCTTTCAACCTTACAATTTCTTTCTGTCCCTTCCAAAGTTGCATTTTTGAAATATAATGTGATAAATTTAATTTGGTACTTTATCAATGTCACTGTGCTGTTACATTAATTCAAGGGATTGCTCTTTAATACTATTGGAATCACAAAATGGTTGGTGACTTGGTGACAATACCTTTCCTCTAATTTTATAAAAATAATTACAAAATTCTTGGCTTTTGCTAGAATGCCATCTACAGTGCTAAAACAGGTAATAAATAACATGCCTTAGCAAATAATAAAATAAACACAAATGAATACAAACAAACCTATAAGATGTAGTAGCTCAATATTTGTTTACGCTTTAAGGTCATTTAAGTGTTTACCCCTCACTCAGTTCTCGCTCAGCTAATCCCCCCCAGAGTTTGTACTCACTCAATCATTTAGATGATAAGCACACCCTCCATACATGGCGTCACTTATGACTAGTCCACAGTGAGCCCAGTTCATCTAGCCCAACCAGACTCTTTCCAAACACAGCTCTGACTATTGCCTGCGACTAGTTCACAGAAGTTCATCTAGATCAGCTAGACTTATTTTCAGTGAGTTTCTGAAGAAAAAATAAGTTGATATTGTTTTGTAAGACGTAATATTTTTGTAGACTTATTGATTGAACTTTGTTTATTAAAGCAGTATGTAATAAACAATAAAACATTTTAAAACCCCAGAATATTTTAAATTATTTACAAAAAATTAAAATATTTAAAAAAAAAATTAAAATAACTTATACTTATGTAAAAAGGTTTGTCATGATGTTCTCTAACATACCAGAAATTAGAAGGAAAGCTGTATCACGTTGTAACAGCTAGGCTTCTAAGGCCTCTGTTTTAGATTATCATTTCACAATGTACAATGAATTGATAGGTGGCTACATGTCGCTGCATTGATGAGGTCCAAACATGGAGGTAGTAGTAAACCTAGAAGAGTCTCTGTTCTACTGGATGAAGTTGTTTTTCCTCAACCGTTCAGGTTCACCAGCTATACGTCTAGCTTTAATTCTCATTCTCAAGTCACTATATACTCTATGCCAGAGACTTTGGAACACAGGATTATTAGGTCCAGGAAACTAAACCAAATTGTAAGTTGGTTTAATTAGCTTTTTATTTTTTGCTTATCTTATTCTCTGTTTAGTTTCAGCTCGAGACATAGCCTTTTTAGGGGCTCAACTGCAAGTTGTTCAAATTATTTTCTACTTTATTTGACATTTTGAAATCCTGAAATATAATATTTTCTAGAGAAGAATATATATGTATTGTATAAATTATTTATGTAACTTAGGATTCAGACAGAAAAAATCTGACACTGGAACACTAGATCCAGTGGTCCTGCTAATGATCTAAGAAATAAAAAAAACATTTTGTGATCTACATAATTAAGACAAAATAATACGAAATAATATATATTAATACAAACTATTAATCTAAAACAGTCTTGAAACAATCACCCAGATAACTGGCAATGACACATTGATAGTGATAGTTTGATTGACAGTTTTGAACTGGAGAAGCACAGCTAGTGATCTTGTGACTTTTCTTGCTTAACCTTATAAATACCTTTGTAAAGGCACAATCACATTATTTTTTTCTCCCTGCTCTCTCACCCCACCTCCACTATATTTTTTCAAAAATATTTTATGAGCAAAAATAAAAGATGTAAATACTCTATTAACATATAGCAGTGTTTTTGGTCTGCTGCCCACCAATCAAACATTTCACCTGCTCAGTAATATTGTCGTCAATGGTGAATTCTAGTAAAGTATTGTTTTTTTTATTGGATTGATCATAGAAGAAAGAGTCGGGTGAAGATGTGATAGATAAGCCTGAAGAAATGAGTATTGATGATAAAATCCAACAGTTGAAGCAAGCTACTGCCGGCAGTGACTCAGCTAGTTCTAGTCTAGAGTTAGTACCTGAAATACCATACGTTGAGAGGGAACCTCAAGTTTTGGACTGTTTTCCTGTTTCTCTTCCTTCTTATGTGCAGCATTACGTCAGCAAAGTATGTACTTGAATATATTAATCTATTTTCATTCATTCTTTATAACCTTAGAATAATACTAATATAAAAGAAGGATAGGACCGGACCGTAAACACAATGGAATTTTACTGATAACACGAAAGCCGGTTCACTGGTGGTCTTAAGTAGGGTCATCAACCTAACAATATATCATTATTTTATAAATCTATCATAATTATGTATTAATGAAGAAAATTTGTAAAATAACAAATATAATTACTTAAAAAACAGCCAAGTATTTAATGAAATTGGTCTTAGAAAAGCAAAGAGGTAAACAAAGTAAGTGAATCTACATTTAGTTGACGAGGACTAATTATATAACATTTTTTTATTAAAAACGCTCAAATACAATTTATAATATACAAAAATTATAATGCACCAATATTTATTTTGATATTTAAGAATAATTGAGCATTAATTAAAAATATAACATAATAACCCAGCAACCGGAAGTATTGCCAACTTTGTTATAAGAAAATTGTACGAGGTGTGTTCAAAAGTATCGCGAATTTTGTGTTTTTTCAAAAATTATTAATTATTCATGAATATCTATTTTGTCCCCTTCAAAGTAATCCCCATGAGATATTATACACTTGTGCCAACGGTTTTTCTAATTTCTAAGCACTTCAAAAATCATTTTTTTTATCTTGTTCAGTCCTCCTTCGATGTCATCTTTATCTCGTCAAGCGTAGCATACGTCTTCCTTTCATGGGCCTCTTTAGTTTAGGAACAAGAAAAGTCACAGGGGGCCAGATCTGGGAATACGGTGGCTGCGGCATCATAGTGTGTTGTTTTTGGCCAAAAAGTCACCCACAAGCAACGATGTGTGAGCAGGGGCGTTATCGTGGTGCAAAAGCCAATTTTTGTTCTTCCACAAATCTGGGCGTTTCTGGCGGATTGCTTCGCGCAAATTGCACTAACTTGCAGGTAATATTCCTTATTGACCGTTCTACCCTGTGGCAAGAACTCATGATGCACCACGCCCCTGCAATCAAAGAAAACTGTCAGCAAAACTTTCACATTCGACTGAACTTGGCGCGCTTTTTTCGGTCTTGGTTCGTGCGGCAGCTTCCATTGAGATGAAGCTTCTCGGCCTTATGAGAACATTTTGTACCACCGATAAACGTTGCTTCGGTCCAAGGTATCTTCTCCGTATGCCACAGTCAACATTCGGAATGCATCCGCGCACTTAATTTCGTTTTTCACACAAAATTTGATACACGTTCTTTGATCCATTGTTTTGAATAGGTAAAAATCAAAGACGATCCAAAACGTGCAAGCAAAGCAGCTGTCAAACAATTAAGTGAACATTCAAAATGGCCAAGGTTGTCGGCATAAGTGAGAGACATGAGTACCAACATAACGCCACAAAAAAAATGAAATTCGAATATACGTAACCCGCGAAAATTCAAAATTCGCGATACTTTTTGAACACACCTCGTATATTGTTAAAGTGGCAGCATTACTTAAAACCACCAGTGAACTGGCTTTGTGATTATCAGTTATGCTCCTTTTATTTATAGCATTATTCTAAGTTAATTATGAAGTACAAAAAAATCTTCTAAAAAAATGCTTGAGGCCTGTCCTAATTCTAATTTGGGAGTTAAAAAATTGTTTTTTCCCCTCCATCAGCACAGGGCTTTTCCTAAAGATGGAGGATCATATTTTAGTCAATAAGTTACTATTAATGCATGTTAATTTTTGTTTTGATGTCATGTTATTTATTTTTTTAATTAATGTTGTACAATTTATCAAATAAAATAAAATATTTAAAAAATTAAATAAAACTTATGTGTTCCTGTTGTCCACAGGGAAAACTCAAATTTTTAAATAGGTATAAAACCACTAAAAAGAGTGTTTTTTTTATCACAATCAGATTTAATCTTTTATCAAACAGTTGTAATTTTCATATAAAAATGTACCTTTTTCCATTAAATTCACTGGTCTTACCATTTTTTTGTAGTTGTCTATTGATCTTGATAAGTAATCAAGATCTATTTTACTTGGAAAAATTTAGGATTTTTGTGCCAGGGATGAAAATTCTTACATTTGCTGTTCCTTTGAAAGGGATGTCAAGTGGTTCCAAGGTTGTACGATTTCAGATACATGCATAAGATTTCTAACCCTAAATGGCCCTAGGTTTATGCTAAATTTGGACCCTCAACAGTAGCCTACATACGATATATAAATGTTTTGCTCCATGGTTTCGAATGTAGGGATGCTTAGTCTGACAAGGGATAACGTGTTGTTTCTTGTTAAACCCATAGAAACTTTTAGTGAAATCACAGCTCATCTGTACATTGGGGACAAAATGCCTGATTCAAG
This sequence comes from Microvelia longipes, assembly GCA_018340805.1. Classification (NCBI taxonomy): domain Eukaryota; kingdom Metazoa; phylum Arthropoda; class Insecta; order Hemiptera; family Veliidae; genus Microvelia; species Microvelia longipes. Next base: position 21,060,626 of record JACMZG010000008.1, on the reverse strand, counting down.
ATTTATAAGGTGCAACACTATCTTCTATCTAAGGAAGTTAGCAAAATAGGTCCATCGACGTGGCCTACTTGGTATCACCATGGTTTACTGATGTATTGTTGTTGGTAGGTGGCCAGCCTGGGGAGACAAATGTACGCTACAAGTCGTCGCTGGGTCTGGAAGTGGACAGACGACGTGAACTGCGGAAGTGTGGAGGGCAAACAATGTCTGGTGTACGGGAGTCCTGACTCAGCTCAAATAAGTAAAATACCAGCGTTCTATCCAACACTATCAGGTCTTCAGGCTTCTACACCCACACATGGGTGGTCTAATATCTTTATACCAGGTTTGTTATTAGTTATTTAGGTTGTTATATAGCGCCACCGTCGCTGATAAGAAATTTATATCGGAAGGGTAATCGTTGTTAAAGTCCTTATAGGAGTTTTTTGGTTTTTCTTATTTGGGACGATTATTTCTTTAATTTTTTTATCAAAGTGCTTTAATTTAATTAATTTTAGGGCGTATGAACTCAGTAGAATTACTATTTCGTTAAAAAATAGGGTTTTAATGGGTTGTCACGAGTATTTAAATTGAGTGATAAGATTGTGGAAATCACAATATAGTGTTTTATTTTAGTTATTGTTAATTAATGATACTTTTAAATAATTTTAGTTTACACAAACACACAAAATTACTTTTTAATTGCATTAAATTCTTTAAATTAATTGTTACAGGTATTTAAATTAACTGATAACAAGCCGATTTTAATGGTGTTTTAATTTATCAATCAATTTTATTTACACACTAAATAATAATAACTCATTAAATTCACGTTTTTTGTAAAATGTTTGTTTATATCATCCGTTTAGGTTTTATTATTTCTGGGTTAAATCGGACAAATCCAAGTCTGTTGTGATAAGAGCCTGATTCTTTATTTAAAATCCTGGAATAATCTAAGTATTTATCTATGAAATATTGGCCATTTTTTAGCACCGATGGTCGTTCTATTAATTTACCTCATTTATCACAAATAACGAACAATAAAGGAATAAAAGAGAATTTTCAACGGCTCCCATGCAAATCCTATGATAAAAAAAAAATTTGATCACCCTTTCGTTTTCCCGCCATTGGTATTGCCAACCTACAACTATCTCTTTGAATCGCGAATAGTATAATTGCATTACAATACAAGCCAACAGCGAGATAAAAAACTGATTTGATGACTTAAATTAAGTTCATAGTACTTTATACACATCACTAGTTAAAATACTACAGTACTACAGATAAGAGTTGACTTATCAATTGAACCAACACACTTTGAAGGAAGTGATTCTGAAGAAGTCCGAGGATCAATAAAATAATTTTCCTCACATTAAGTTAACTCTAATATTAGAACAATCATGGGAGGGAAGTTTCAAGCAGTGTTATGAAATCTAATTATAAATTAGAGAGTTGAAAATATTATCTTTATAATGATGTTGCTTTGATGTAAGGCTGTTCTGTTGATACCTTGTATGGATTATTTTATATTTTACTTTCTTCACTCACTACTGTAAGATAAATAGGAAAAGTAGGGTGCTTGCCTTCAAAATCCAAAACCTAGATTACATCATAGTCATCCGGTTCAGTCACTTTTATGAAGTTATGAGTGGTTTTCATCATGATGTCTGTTTGTAATGGTGTAGCTGTATAACATTAATTCTGTGTTTCAGACAAGCAGACACTGGTTAGTGATGCAGGAAAGCTAACAGTTCTGGATACTCTGCTAAAGAAACTCAAGGAAGAGGGTCACAGAGTTCTTATCTTCTCTCAGATGACTCGTATGATAGACATACTAGAGGAGTACATGTGGTTTAGGAAGCATACCTACATGAGGCTTGATGGATCTTCAAAGATTTCTGACCGACGGGACATGGTTGCTGACTTTCAGAACAGAGCCGATATCTTTGTTTTCTTACTGAGCACACGTGCCGGCGGACTAGGAATCAACTTAACAGCAGCAGATACTGTTATATTTTACGACAGTGATTGGAACCCTACTGTTGATCAGCAAGCTATGGACAGGGCTCATAGATTAGGTCAAACTAAGAAAGTTACTGTTTATAGATTGATTTGTAAAGGAACTATTGAGGAGAGGATGCTGCAAAGAGCTACTGAAAAGAGTGAGATACAAAGGATGGTTATAACCGGTGGCAATTTCAGACCAGACGCTTTAAAAACACAAGAAGTTGTTTCCCTATTGTTAGATGATGCTGAAATTGAACAAAAATACAGACAGAAACAAGCAGAGAAACGATTAGCAGATGAAGCCCGTGAGAAAGAGAATGCTAAAGAAAGGAAAAGAAAGAAAGAGTTGCTTAAAGAATCGTTAAAATATATGAAAGCAGAAGATGAATATGTTGAAGTTTATGACGTTTTTGACGAGTCTCAAAATAATTCTGGGGATGAGGAGTGTTTGCTAACGACTTCACCGCAGTCAGAGAGGAGTAGGGGCAAGAGAGGGCGACCTCCAAGGCAGCAGTCCAGGTACCCTGTGAACATGCCACCCCTAGCTGTAGGGGTTGGAATGAGGCGAGGCAGTGGTTTGGGAGCGGGTAGACCTAGGGGCAGGGGTAGGATACCTAGGAGAGGTATTCCAGGCAGAGGTAGGGGTAGACCTCCTAATAAGAGTTATCAGTCTTCTTCTACTATGGAATTTTAAAATAACACAAATTCAGCCCAGTTTACAGGGTGCAGAAGAAGGCTAGGGCATTCCTTTGTTTATAAGTCTATTTTATAAAGGAATAGCAATAGTTTGGGGAATTCCTTTGTCAATAAGTCAATTTGGCCAAATAATATCAACAAGCAATCAATTAACTGGGCATTCCTGTGTCAATAAATAAATTTGACAAAGGAATATCAATAAACTGGGACATTCCTATGTCAATTGGTCTATTTGTCAAAGGAATATCAATAAACTGGGACATTCCTATGTCAATTGGTCTATTTGTCAACTTGGGGATTTCTTTGTCAATAAGTCTAGTTTATTAAGAAATATTGATAGACTAAGACATTCCTTTGTCAAAATGTATGTTTGACAAAGGAAAATCTAGGCTTTCATCCCCAAGTCCTCTGCCTAACAATCACATAAATTATTTAAATTCTTATCCTTAAAGTAGTGTGCAATCATTTTTTTGTTTTAAGTTACGAAGGAAATATTAAAAGGAACTAAACTCATACCATAAGTTAAAATTTGAGAACACTTGTTTCCTGTATAATAGTAATTCCCAACCATGTGTTGACAACATCAGTATAGTTTTGACAACAAACTAAACAGTTTAGTTTGTGTTTAACTGAACATGAACTAGAATATAAAAACATGAATGTGAACATGTTAATATGAAAACATGAATATAAACAAACTTAAAAGGATCCTATTTGTTAAAAACTGACTCTTCAAGGTGACTCTAGTGCACTTATTAATATTTTTTAACTTCTCATTGAGGCTCTCTAATGTATTAATATAAAAGTTAATTTTGAATGAGCACTAGTGGAGTTGTTCATAATGAAAGGATCGAAGAAAAGAGTCTCTCCACAAAACTATTAATTTATTCAAAGCGCTTTCAACCTAACATGAGGCCATCATCAGTGCCTGTACAAAACACTAATGATGTACAGGCACTGATGATGATGTGGAGAGACTCTGTTCCTTTCAATATAAAAGTTGTAAACATTATGGTTAAGTGTTTTACGTTGTGTAAAGATGTATAAAAGTAATGTAAAATTTTATAAATAATATTGTAAATTGTAAAGTATATTATTCTCGTTGTAAGTTAATCAGTTATACTATTCTGATAATTTAGTTTTAGCGAGTTCGGTGTAGTCTAATTGATCTATTTATTTGTATTATAATGAAGTTTCTGCTAAGATAAACTGTGTTAACAATTCTAGTTGAAACTAATTCAAGATTTAGAACTAGAATATTTCATAATAAAAATTGTAAATAGATTTTTAAATATGATTGTATTAAAAGGCTAATTAAAGCGGAAGTAACATTGAAATTAATAACGACTTGATTTTTTCTGATTGCATACAAAGAATTGATGAGAAAACTCTATACCTACACAAGCATTAGAGTGTTAAGCTTCAGTTGGAGGAGGAGGTTAAAGTCTCTTAAGAGATCTTTACCCTTCTAAAGTAATATTATTCTTTATTTAATAAAGGATGTTACAAATCAAATGTTTAAAATATTTTTTTTATTGATAAGAACACTAAAATCATATAATTTAGGTGAATTAATTGTATAATTTTAGTGTTCTCATGACTACCTGAGTGGTTTTTACCAAGACCACTCTCCAGGGGGGTGGCATTCGTAGGAAAAATACCCGGTCCATGCATGACGTCACATATCCAGCAAATAGTTCCATAGGGCATCCAATAGGATGCGCTGCAGTCTATAAAATATTATAAATTTTGTGTCAACGAATTGGACGCCAACATTTGGAGCGCCTACGACTGGCCCTTTTTTATCTATTATCACTTCTTTATTGCAAGAAAAACAAGAAGAAAAACAACCGCTAAATGCATAAAAAATCGTTAGTGATAACAATTTTTTTTAACAATTTTAAATGAGTGTTGTTTTATTTTTCGAGCATTTATGTTAGTTATTGTTAATATTTTTATGTAATTGTTTTAATCATAGACGTCTCAAGTGTATTCAATTCATTGTTCGCCAATAGAATTTCATAGTGTTTACAATCGATGTTCAATTATGACCATTCCCAGGGTTAAAAATAAAATGTTAAGCCGATTAAAATTTTATGTCCCTGAAGCCAGGGATTAGAACATAGAGAAGAGCTGTGTACCTGGATGCCTGTTAGCTAACATGTCTCTCAAAACGTAAGTTTTTATATTTTATTCGTTATAGTAGTTTGTTAAGTAGATACCTAATTAATTTCATGTTATTTTAATATTTATGCCATGCTTTACGATCAACTAAGGCACAAAATAAGGTACGAAAAGAACCTCTTGGCTCTGAATCAAATTGCACTTCATCCTTGCTTGTATTAACAGTTTTTTAGTATTTGTGATGCTGTTTTATATCTGTAGATTTAATAACCATAATTAGAACCAGAGTTTGGTTTCTTATTCTAAAAATTTAACTTCTGACTTGAGACTTATACACTTTTTAAATCTGTGATTTCTTACATTTTACACCAAATTAGCCAAATTCTACTCGGAAGAATGCTTGGGATGCTTTCCAATTCTATTTACTTATGGATATAAAGACTGTTTTGAGTTGAATTGAATATTTAAAGGACTCTCAATACTATGAATTAGTTACTCAAACGTAAATTAAATTTGTTTAGATTAATGGGATATACCTTTAGCAAAGTAACAAGAGGCTATAGTGATTTTTGTAGTTTTTATTAATTGAAAGTTTAAAATGATTATGATCTTTTTATCTTGGCCAGTCTAATTTACCTGACTTTGCACTCTAATCTATGTATTAAACTTTTAAGCCAGTAAACATTACTTTATATCTAATTTAAGATATTGTCACGCTTACTCTTCATTGGTTGATTCATTGTGTTATACTAAAATTTTTGTCAGAAAAGTGGTTCATAACAAACTTCCACCATCTTAATATACAACTTTTGAAGAAGAATAGAATCGTTTTCCTTAATGCATTTCGACTCTTAAAAATAGAGGTGGTTTAAGTTGTAATTTTGGTTTATGTTTCAGATCCTGTCAAGGATAAGTGTCAACGCTTCTCTAAGTGGCTGGAGGCTATTAGAATAAAGAGCTAAACCAAGCAAATCCCTCTGTGATATACCAAACAAAACGTGTCTGTGTGGATCACTTCACCGATGACTGTTTTGTTGGGGAACGCACTCTTGGTAAATTAAACTAAACTTAACGATAACTGACAAAGCTTAAAGATAAGTAACTAAGCTTTAAACTAGTGCAAGTAATAGTTTGTACTTCTAATTTTAGAGGCATAGTTTTGTACAACCAACTGGATAATTATGCGTATTAGTAAAATGCAATCCTACATCTAGAAACCTTTCCATCGTTTGATATTCTTCATGATTGATGACTCGACATAATGTCATGTCCCACTCTGTTTCGTTACATGTAACTCATCAGGGCACCAACAGAGCCTGAACTCACTATGACCTTCAATTAATTTCGAAGAATATAATGTGAAGTAATTACCAGAGACAAGCAGTGCTCTATTTAATGCCATCATGCTTGGCAAGATACTTTACATTATATTCTTCTGAATTTTAATTGAAGGCCAGAGTGAGTTCAGGCTCTGTCGGCGCCCTAATGAGTTAGACATAGCGAAACAGAGTGGGACATGACATTATGCCGAGCCATCAGTGATGACGAATGTCAGATGATGAAACAGTTCCCAGATGTAGCATTGCATTTGCTTGTTACATTTCCTTGGTGTCTCTCACACAATTATATTGTGTCAATTATTAATGTTTTGCAAAATTGATTATATCAAATGATATATGTTTTGCTTGCCATGCATGATGGCGGTAAGAGAGCACCGCTCGTCTCTGGTAAATACTTCACATTATATTCTTCGTAATTAATTGAAGGTCAGAGTGAGTTCAGGCTCTGTCGGCGCCCTGATGAGTTAGACGTAACGATACAGAGTGAAACATGACATTATGTAGAGCCATCAATGATGACAAATGTCGAATGATGGAACAGGACCCAGATGTACCATTGCGTTTTTCTTGTAACATTTCCTAGGTGTCTCTCACACAATTATATTGTATTAGGATCAAATAACATGATTACTGTATTCACAGAATTATTAATTATAACATTTGTGTAATAATGGAGATAATTTCTTTTAATAATGTGTAAATTAGTGGAAAATTTATTTTTTTAACAATTCTAATTTTAAGCTTAGAATATGTTAATTATTTTGATTTCCAAACATTAAATTTGAAAATTATTTATGTATGTAAAATAATTGTTATGTATATGTCTCTATTATTTACTTAATATACTTTTTTGTAAATTTATGCAAAATTTTTGCTTTTCTTATTATTCTAAAGCTATATTTAATTTGCTCTTTGTCTCATTTTGTCAAAACTGCAAAAGATTTTTTTTAAAAATAATTTTGAAGGTTAATTTTACCTTGTAATGAGGGTGTATGTAACATACATACATACATACAAGGTAATTAAGGTATATGTAACATACCTCATTATTAAAATTTAATACCAGCAATTAAGTTTGCATGGTTTAAATGAGAGTATTAAGCTTTTAATATAGCTTTTTTATTAAGCCCTCTCATATTTCCTAAAAAAGAGGGAATGCTGACAATACTTTGTTTTAAATAACTTTTCTTAAATTAACTTATAAAAATTATGATTAACTTAATTATAATAATTAAATAAAGTTTAACTTCATATTAATTAACTTTTCTTGAATTTAAATCTTAATTTTTATTAAAACTAGTTATTTATTATTTAAAAAAAAAGCAAGCAATTGTTATGTCTGTATTAATTTTATTATTACTTTAATAAGAAAAGTTGTTTAAAATAAAAATTGTAGACATTTCCTTAAATAGGACCAATAAATGAAAGAAATTAGACTACTATTGCCATCTAGTAGAGAAAGATGGAACTAAAAGGTCAACGACCCAGTAGTTAGTACCAAAGGGCATCCGGTAGGTGGCAGCTCTGTAATGCTACTTTAGGAATGTACCGAAATTGGCGCCAAATGTCCCCTCTATAATCTCTTCTCTATGCACTCTCTTATGTACAAAAGTGTTTATGCTAGAAAGTTAAAACTTGGTGCAAAATCAGCCTTTAGGTCTAGTTGTGGTTTTTGAAAAAAATCATAAATAAAATTAAGGTTAATATTTCTGAATAAAATGAACCCCTCGTGGGTTTAGCTGGGTCTCATTGTTAGGACTAAAGCCATCTCTCCTAACATGGGTTTAGCTGGGTCTCATTGTTAGGACCAGAGCCATCTCTCCTAACATGGGTTTAGCTGGGTCTCATTGTTAGGACCAGAGCCATCTCTCTTCATTGGCTGCTGTTTTGTTTGCTTTACAATTACCTCTGTAGTTTGACTGTTGGTATACCTTAATATTAACTTTAGATATAAATTTTACTGTTTTATTAATTATTTATATTTAATGAAGAAAGTTGTTGCTTATGCTGAATGAGAAAATAGTCCAAAGTAGGGAGGATGAGCAAAGCTTATCTGATGTAAGGAATAGTTCCAAGGTGCTTGTACCTGATACTTTTATATATAACTACAGCTGTAAAGTGTACACTTTACAGTATAAGCACTTTAAGTATAATTTTATTGCCATGCAATAAATGAATAAAGTTTTATAATTGTGTATATAGCATGGTTGTAAATTTATTTCTATTTCTTACAATTATAATGGGAACAAAAAAGTTGAAAAAGTGAAACTTAATCATTTAATAATAATTATCACAGACTTATATATGGAATCAAAACATTCAAAAATAAAATAAAAATACAATACTTGAAAACCAAATTGTTTCACATGTTTGGCATTTTACCTAAGTTTACATTTTTTCTTCTCATATTTTTTTTAAATTTACAAAAATAATCAGAAAACACCTTTTTTGTTGCTATTAATAGTTATTTATGTTGGTATGTAGCAATATACTGTTTATATAACATTGATGCTTGGGTAAACTTCAACAAATTTTAATTTAGCAATATTAAAAGTGAAAAATAAAAAATCACTGTTATATGTCTATTTAAATTGTTAAATTAAGAAGTGTTTAAAAAACACGAGTCTTTACAATTCGAAACAAAACAAGGCCAAATGAAATCAATCCTTTTTTATTTACAATTCTTTTATCTAAATATATTCCAGATTTCAATATATGACTGTTTGGTAAGTAGACAAAAGGTTGAGCTCTGTGATTAACCGATTTTTTTCAAAGGTAGAGCACAAATTTGTAATCGGCAAATCATAGCACCTAAAATTTTGTCTACTCACCAAATAATCATTTATTGTCGCATATTTTATTTGTATATTTTTTAAAATAACTCCATTTAATCTATAATTTTGACAATTTTTAACTTTTGATGGAAATCTCTTATAAAAAAATAAATAAATTAAAATAATTTTGGACATAAAATGTAAATAAAACATGGCAGTGATGTACTGATAAATACCAAAGCGTCCGTGTACTGGAATTTTGGAGACACTTGGAATTAAATAATAAGCAAGCACCTTTTTTAAGCTTTTAGTGAGCTTTTAAAAAGAATTGAATGAGGAATTTAGCTAAGAAATTTATTAAATCCACACCTGATACAAAACCACTTTGTGTGAATGTTAAAAGTAGCATCTCTTTTAAAATGTATAATATGTAAATAATATAAAAAGTTTTCTCTGATTAATTTTTAATGAGGTAGTTAACAAATAAAACAAATAACTTTCCTCTTAACTTATCAATTTCATACAATTTTAATACTGGGTTTCAATTACTAAAAAACAAATATTACTTAGTTACTTTTACAATTGGCTAAGCTGAACCAAGAAGTTAAAAATCTTTGTTAGAGTATTGGCATTATCAAACAATCCATGTATTTATACTTTTGACAAATGTGAAATAAAATGAAAATAATGTAAACTAACTTGACAGGTTATCAATTGATTGAAAACTGACTCTACAAGGCAAAATCAGTCTCGAGTAGCCCCCGGGGTTTTGACATCACCATGTCTGGACACTATTTAATGTCGACTCATGTGTCAATCTTACATAGAATCTGTACATGGGGTGTCACATGACATATTTTTGTCTTGTACAAACTCTATATGGTACATCCACTCATGTCATGGTTTAACCTGTGATAATCTCGACACTAAATAACATCGATAGGAGGGACCTGCTGTCAACTTCCTACGTAGTCTCGACATTACGATGTCTGGACACTATAAACCTGTGGTTTTAACATTCGTTTGATACTTCTAACTGATCTATGTGTTCATGTTAAGTCGTGTCGAGACATTCAAGTGTTGATACAACATAGAAGCCTGCCAAGGTAAAAACTATTGAAAATAAATACATCCAGTCCCTTCGTCTATTGTATTTCATTGTGTCGAGGCATCATTAACGTAGAGTTTGTACAGGACAGAAATACATAATGTGATACCCCTGTCCTGATTCTCTGTAAGATTGACAGCTAAAATAGTTTTAAGGCTTTATAGTATTAGTACCACGTAGAATATTTTTACCCTGGCAGGATTATAAGTTGTATGGACACATGAATGTCTTGACACATGGTTCATTTTTAAGTATCGAGGTTATCTAGTGGCGATACAACGTAGAATCCTGCCATGAATAGTTTTGAGACTACGTGGGAGCCGACCAATCCTGTCATATAAAATGAAAATAATTAAAACAAACTTGACAGGTTTCCATTTAATTTAGAAGATGACTTTACTAAGCAACTAACTCATAAATTTTAATTACTTCTTGGTCAGTTTCTAAAAAATAATATTAATGAAATGCCTGTTTTTTAGCCTAGTGATTCATTATGCTTGAAGATTAAGCTGTTAGATGGGTGCAATGGATCTACATTAGAGGCCTAGGCACTGAGTAGACATTGTATGAATGTTTTTTTTATTAGATAACTTCTATTAAATTCTTTTTTCACACTAATGTGGTAAGGTTATTACACTGCAATAACAAAAATCTAAACCAATAAATACAATTTTAAAATTAAAAATAATTATAAAAATAATGTTAAATGAGTTATAAGTTTAAAATTGTGAGGTTTTTCTATTTCCCCCACTTAAAATATTTACCTTTAGGTTAGTTGTGGTTAAAACTTAAATTTTACTTATCAAAATTGAAATGAATGTACTGATCTGACATACACTAAATCTGTGAGGTAGAATTACTTAAAATACCCAAATATTTAAATTTGTTTCTGACCTAAAATGTGGGTTTCATGTTTAGTGATAAATTGTTGATATAAATATATTTTTGATCCCAGATTAGTTAAAAAATACAATCGAATGTCTAATATGTAGTTTAAGATTAGTTTTTACAGGTTAAGTCTGGGTAAACTAGAGTTTGATATCAAATTTTAATTAAACTTAAGAAAACATAAATAATAACAAGATCATTTTTCCTTTAAAATTCAATTAAAAAGTCTGAATCCAATGTACAAAGCTGAGGCTCTAACTCACGCTTCTTCCTTTTATTTTTTCAATAGTGTGGCACTAATGATGCCCTCTATCTAGTTTAAAAGTTCTTTGCCAATAAAATTTGTGCTGTGAACGAGACTTTTCTTTATTATTAATTATGAATTCCATTTATGCTAATTCTCTAGATAGAAAAATAGGGGGTTAATAACTTAGTGGTCCAATGAGACAAAGTATACTAAGTTTAAAATTAATTTTGTTCCCTTCACTTATCTCTAAAAATAATACTCTATATCTCTCCTTAAACAGTTCAGAATTAGGTTACTCATACTTTACCTGATTTTAATGTTTAGTACAAAATTAGTAGAGAGCGTAAACAATTATCTCCTTGAAATCTACTTCAAAATATCTCTTGCATGAGGATTTCCCATTTATTATTTTAATTAAATTTATAGTGTAAAGGACGGGGACATAGATGTTTAATATTATTTACTATGCTAAAGTTTTGGGTTTGACCAAAAATTATTTAGAAAATTGATTCCATTGGTTATTGTGACCCCACCCTTTCAAGGAATTCTATCATTAATTGCTGATTTGTCTACTACCCAGATTTTAGCCTGAGTTACATTATAAGTCATTAATTTGATAACCTTTAAAATGTTATGTTAAAAGTCTAATACGTTGTAATGTGCTGTATATCTTTCTGTGTAACAATTTTTGATTTTAGTATGGCTAAACTTGCTTAGTTCCATTGATTTTAAGCAGCCCCACCTTAAGGTGCCCTGTTACCCAGACAATTGTGGTCTCCTCCTCCTATTGTTTCCATATTTTCTGTAATTCCCCATGCAGGGCATGCCTTCTTAGGTTCAGGCCCATTATGTTAAGTAGAGCCTAATAGTACGTTTTAGTTACGAGTAGCTCAAGCTTGGTATCTGGAAGCAGCATGTTCGTACCGTTTTCCACTCTTGGTCTGTATTCGTTTCAACGTTGCTTCTACTTCTTCCCTTGGTACAACATCATTATCATTAATTGCAGACATCGCTGTTCTTATAAGTAAATCAAGCAGATCTAGATGTTGGTCCCGTTGGTCCCTGGAGGGTGTGTTGGATCGGATCCATGTGGCTAGTTTGCAAATGTATTCACTGTTATGGCCAGCTGGTCCTGATGTCTGAGAGACTTGAAGAGCTATGTCTACAACAGACGCTTCCCCTAACCATCCGGGAGAGCTGGGCGTTGCTAGGTATGCTAGACAATCAACACTTTCTCTACCTATTTGGATGAAACTTAACCTGTAACAAAGTAAAAGAAAATATAATTTTGCGATTCAGAGCAAAGCTGTAGTATTGGTAACATTTGCAATGACCTGGATATAATAGATCAATATGGGACAATTTTTTAATTAAAATGCATCCTTAAAAATGAGTTTTTACGTTATTAATAATCAATAAATAATTTTTACTTTTACATATCTACATACCATAGATATGTAGGAAAAGTATTGTGTTTGCAAAAAAATCCGAAACTGGGATGACACCTGAATTATTCGTTTCAGGTGTTTTAAAGGCCTCCTAAGTGGTTTTCACAAAGTTGTCTGTTATCATCGTAGCTCCTAGTGTATTTATGCTGGAGAGTTGAAACTTCGTACAAAAATCAGTCTATAGGTGTAGTTGTGCTAGCGGAAAAATGTTTTAATGACATCATTAACCCACAATAATGAATCAGCAAAAAATCATAAAACGTGGAAAAATGTTGCGATCAATTTGAGATTTGGCACGCATGTAGCCACGTATAAGACTAACATATGTGCTAAGTTTCATGTCATTATCAGCATTAGTTCAAATTAGTAGCAAATGACTTGTTAACGTTTTTTTTAAATTGTGAAAAATCGGGAAAATCCAATTGAGTTGTAATTTAGTACAAGTGTATACCTTTATGTATTAAAAAAGTACAATAAGTTACGTTTTTATATGACAAATATATCTATGGTTTTTGTTGGATCATAAAAGTTAAGCAGCATTGAGCGTGGTTAGTGCTGTATGGGTGACCACTGAGAATGAAACGGATGTATTTAATCTTCGGACTTGCTTCGGTTGTCCTAAGACGAGCGAAGCAAGTCCGAAGACGTGTCGCAGTATAAATTTGGCGAATTGAATATTCTGTAGACAAGCGAAGTGAGTCCATTGTAGGGAAGATGAGCATAGTTCCGAGGTACCCCGTACCCGATTTTATATTAGGTAATCAATAAAACATTTTTTCATTAAATCGTTAGAAATCAGATGTGATCAACTTTTCTCACCTTTCTGTTATCAACAAATAGTGCTGCACTCAGACAGTACGGTCTTGATTAGGGCCTGGAAGGGGGATATAAACGCGATATAAACCCAAAATCGTGCTGTCGGCGTTTTCTAGAAAATAAAGGTACTAGGACAATTTTTGAGAGTTAAGTATTAGAGAAACCATAAAGTTTGTTTGTAATTTTTAATAGCCTCTTGCCTTGTTACCATTTCTGCAAGAAGTAGTACGAGGGCCTTTTCCAAACAGGATGAACACTTGCCCCTAGCTCTCAGCTGGTTCAGCTTTTGTTATGGTCGAGAGCTGAGCTTGGACTCATTCTACAGGTGGTGGGCAGTAAAAAAAAATAGAGCACGTTTTTACTTTTTAACTCAATTTACTTGCCATTACTACTGGTCAATACTAGTAGTGCTAAGTTAAGAACACGCTCGAGCTTTTAGCTTTTATTGAAAAGAATATACCTATACCTTCGACACGGAGTCATCTGTGGTGTAGTGGTTAAGATACACGGCCAATAAACAGAATGAATGGACTTTAAACTTCCGCGTTTATTTAGTCATGGGTTCAATCCCAGCACGGGCCTCTGGGATTTTTATAAGAGGGATAAAAATGGTGCGTACCACGTCCTTTAGAAGGGACGTAAAGCTGGTGGTCTCAAGCCTGTGCGTTGTCAAGTACTCGTTGGGTATAGGCAAAATATAAGGACCCTCATAGTTGATTCATTATAATACTATAGTGTGTCTGCCCTTGTAGTTTAAAGTGTATGGAGGTTTGGTTTAAGAGCGAGGGCATGTGTTGTTCTTAGTTTTCTCTAGACTATATAAGTCAGTGAAAATATGTATGATTGCTTGTAAAAAGGCATGAGAGGAACCATTGAAATCTACGGCTCTTCTGTCTAGATTAGATGAAATATACCTACACTTGAATTTAAAAGGATTAGAACACTGTCTAAGAGAGCTGGCAAAAAGGGCCCAACAACGTGGCCTACTTGTCTGGTAGTTACTACCACTCCCCCCATATTACTACTACTACTACCTTCGACACAAGCATCTGCTCTCGACCAGAAGCAGAGCTTGCCACGAATTTGAAATTAAAGTTTTATCATCTTGCTACAGTTGCTTTAGTGGCAAATTTGGAACACGCTCCTTAAGTTGAATGCATTTTACCTTTATAAGATGGTATCCTCCTAGTACACACTCTCTGTTCCAGAGATAATCTAATACTGTAGAGTTTTTACTGACTTCGTATCCTACTCCCCACACTTCTCCCTAAAAACACAAGACAAATTAAATTAAATGTGTATTTCTTAAAGTGTTGAGCAGAAAATGAATTTAAATAATAGTCCGGGAGTGATTGAAGAACACAATTTTCGAAAATTTTAGTTGATTAAAGAATAAAAGAAATTACATCTTTGTAGGATTTTTTTATTCGTCAAAATACTAAAATTATTAAGGAAATCTTATTAACATTAAAAGTTCATAATCGCTCTCGGGCTACCAGAGGTCCACAGACCACCAGTGTACCAGTGGTCTACAGAACGCCTGTTAAGAGTCACTGTACTAGACTTAGAATAATACTCTATATAGAAGGAGCACTACTGATAACACGGAAGCCGGTTGACTGGTGCAACTAAGTAATGCTGCCTCCCTAACAATATACAATTTTCTAAAAAAAAGTTGGCAATACTTCCGGTTGCTGAATTATTATGTTCTATTAATTAATGATTTATTCATAAAATACTAATATAAATATCGGTGCTTTACAATATTTAAAGCATTTTAAATTGTAGTTTAACGTATTTATTAAAATTATATATAATAAGTAGTCCTCGTAACTAAATGTAGATTCTTGTATTCCGCCACCCTTTTACCATCTTAAACCAGTTTTATTAAATACTCAGCAGGTGTCTTAAGTTATTATATTTGTTCTTTACTATCTTTCTTCATTAATAGATATTTATGACAAATATTTAAAATAATGTTTTGTTGGCAGCATTACTTAGTTGCACCAGTCAACCGGCTTTCGTGTTATCAGTGGAATTACCTTAGAATAATACTTTATATAGAAGGAGCACTACGCACGAAAGCCGGTTGACTGGTGCAACTAAGTAATGCTGCCACCCTAACAATATACAATTTTCTAAAAAAAGTTGGCAATACTTCCGGTTGCTGAATTATTATTGTTATTTATTAATGAATGATTATTCATAAAATACTAATAAATATCGGTGCATTACAATATTTTGTGCATTTTAAAATTGTAGTTTAACGTATTTATTAAAATTATAATATAATAAGTAGTCCTCGTCAACTAAATGTAGATTCTTGTACTCCGTCACCTTTTTTGCCATCTAATACCAGTTTTATTAAATACTCAGCAGGTGTTTTAAGTTATATTTGTTCTTTACGATCTTTCTTCATTAATAGATATTTATGACAAATATTTAAAATAATGTTTTGTTGTCAGGTTGGCAGCATTACTTAGTTGCACCAGTCAACCGCCTTTCGTGTTATCAGTGGATTTACATTGTGTTTACGGTCCTGTGCTCCTTCATATATATAGTATTATTCTAAGGAATTACATTGTGTTTACGGTCCTGTGCTCCTTCTATATATAGTATTATTCTAAGGTACTAGACATTGGAGAACCTCATTATTCTTTAATCGAACGGTTTTTGGCGAAGTTTTAAATTGTTAAAATTTTATTTTGGGGAATAAAAAAAAATAAGGCCTCAACACACAAAAATAAGGTGGGAATAAGTTCACAAAAAAA
Source organism: Microvelia longipes (assembly GCA_018340805.1). NCBI lineage: Eukaryota > Metazoa > Arthropoda > Insecta > Hemiptera > Veliidae > Microvelia > Microvelia longipes. The sequence goes on along the minus strand of JACMZG010000008.1, from coordinate 21,044,428 downwards.
TTGGATATTTTTATTCAAAACTATATCTTATGTATTGACTAAAGTAATATGTAAACCAAGTAGGGAAACTACTATACTAACCCGTGTAAAAATATCTGACATGCGTGATCAGCTGATAGCTAGCTCAAATATAAAAAATACATAGAGATATTATTTCTAGAGGGCCCTATAGGTTAAATTTTGAAAACATCGAAAAAGTAACCTGACCACTTTTGCTTATAAATATAATCAAATAATCAGTTCTAAATTACATTAACTTATATAGTAAAACGTTAAAAATTCAAATTAAACACAAAAAATATGCGGGAAACCGAAATAAATGTATTGAGTATAACCTTAACCCACTCTAGAAGGAAGTTTCAATGAGGTTACACAGAGCCCCTGAGAGCCCAAAAGGTGTTTCAGGCCTCTCAATGTATTAGATAAGCTATGAAAAAATAGCTAAAACTAAAATAATTGCTCATGAGCCTTTTAGGATTTACGTTTTTATTTACTTAATTTTATTGGCAACCCTGATAACATTAGGTGAGTTACCATAGAGATATAATACTAAGAGGCATAGCCTATCTCAATACATTGACCTGAAAACATCGTTTTGGGGCTCTGTGTAACCCATTCAAACCTCCTTCAAGAGTGAGTTGAGGTTATAATGTATCAATTGTTTTCGGCTCTCCACACATTGTTTGTGTTTTGATTAGTATTATCAACGTTCTTCTAAATACGTTTATCTGCTTACGGCAGGAAAATTAAGCATTACTGAACTAATTTTAGGCGAGAAAGTAGCATTTCCCAGCCGCCCCTGCCTATGCTGATAAAGAAAGTTAATACATAATTTTGTAAACATGATTAGTTAATAATAAAAAGCCTATTGAATTTATTTGATAATTTATATAATGAATAATTACATATTTAACTAATTAAATTTAAATAAAACAATTTGTAACGCAAATCTTAATTAGAATAAATTAAATGATTATAAAAGCCACTTTTTGTCTTAGGTTTATTATCTCATTTTTCTTGTCAAGTCATTTACTACTTTTATCATAAGTTCATAAGTTAGTTTATTCTTTAGCGTTTTGTGATGAATATCGTCGAAGATATAGAAGAACTTTTCGAACATACCTCGCCGGATGTTTTGGAAATAGCTACAAATGCCAAAGAGAGCCAGTCTACTACTCGGCAAATCAGGAAGTAGGTATCTCAAAGCATATGAAGTCAAAGAATGGCTCAGAAAAAAAGTAAAGAAGTAAGTGAAAAATTAAAATTACATTAAGTTTTTTCGATGTTTCAAAATTCAACCAATAGGGCCCCTCTAGTTATAATATCTCTATGAGTTTTACTTTTTATTGTTTTTTCTTGCTTTAATATGCACGTGATAATTAATGATTTTGTATTAAATTCTGTGAAATAATTGTACAATTTTAAAGAAAAAGAGAAACTATAGAAAGGTAAACACACGTGTTTTATTAATTTTAAAGAACATACGGACGACAGTGTTATTGCCTTGAATATAACTTAAAATTATGATTGTTTTATTATATTCAAAAATTAGTTTAATGTTGTTAAATTACTAAATACAACTAATAGTTTAAGGGGAAAAACAAATATCCCTCGCAAAAATGTACTAAGTTAAGTAGTGCACACAAAAAAGTTTAATTAGCCGCTTGTTTTTAGTAATTTAAACAAACCTAGTATTTAAAGATTCGCACTTAAACCTCTATTGAATGTGACAAAACGTATTTCTTATACAAATTATCTACATTTTGTACTAAAATCTACAAAGAAATGCAATAAAAACAAAACTTTTGAGTACCGTAAATAGTTTGTTTACATTTATAAGGTAAATCAAATGGCACCTTAGAAAAATTTGAGCCAACTCTCTGGTGGACAAAATGTGATCTACATGCCAGGTTTGACAGAAATCGCGTTTGTTTCCCCACTTGGTTTATATATTACTTTGGTATTGACATTAAAATGCATTTGCCAAGATTAAAATTTGTTTGCTTAAGAACACAAATCATACATTACCTTACCCTTTTTTAAGGTATTTATAGTCACAAACATACTGCTAGATTTGGTGATAATAGTAACCCTGCATTTTTTCAAAAACTGGTTTGCTGAGGCAAAATTTTCAAAAATTGTTAAAATTAAGGTTCTATTTAGGGGGGGGATTATAGTGTATTTTGGGCGCTGAAATAAATAAATCTGTTTCAAAGTTTGTGTTTCGATAGTTTTTGAGGTCTGAGATTGGGTGAAGAAGGTAAACAACACCAAGTCGAATCAGTAAATAACCGGAAAATACGGTGTAAACAACAAATTTCAAGTAAGGTGTTGTTTGCGATTTTTGGGACAAAAATCTAGGAGTTGAATGAAAACGGTACGAAGTCGATACGAGCAATCAAAAACTCTAAGCCAGAGTACCAGGTTCTAAATCTAGAAGTTTATGACAAGTTTAAAAATAATTCTGACGCGAGGTTTGCATCCCAGGCGGATTTCCTTTGAAATGCGTAATTCTATTATGTATTTCTGGCTTACATTTCCTGTTTATGCTTTACAACTTAAGCAATAGCATCACGGCTTGTTACTATTTTCTATATTTTTCAAAGGAAATGAACTATAACCTTATAAATTAGCGTCAATAATGGTGTGCACTAATTTTGGAAAGATGAGTGTATAGTTTTGTACATCAAATGTCATAACTATGGACATTTCCATAGTTTTAAAGGTAACACCTTTTCATTTCTCGATAAAAAGCGAAAACTTTTTTATTTTTTCATCGTTTTTAGTGATAGATATCAACCATAAAAGAATAGTCTTTGAGTCCCTAAGTAATACGACAATGCAATTTTAATTATTTATTTTAACGCATCAAACACCTTACAAAGTCGCTAAATAGGAAGATTTCTGAAACCCTTTTTTAATTCGGATAAATATGCATCTAGGGACTTTCGAAAAAAATATGACCAAATATTAATAGAGATCTTTAATTTAGATTATATGAAGATTCAAAAACACCAGTAAAAGTGAAAATTGTAATTTTCAAGGCACTCTTAAAACAACTTACTTAGTTTCAAACTTTGTTTGAAAGAATTTTCTTTCAAACAAAGAAATCGAGTGACTCTTCTGTGAACTGAGTACTTCCAGAGAGTCACGGACTTCCCAACCTAACCTGACCGAAGAAGAGACATGTGTCGAAAGTTTTCAAAACCCCTCTAAATCTCTTCGCTTCACCGTTGTTTATTATTAATAAAATTGTAATATATATATTATATAATATATATATATATATATATATAATATATATATATATATAATATAATAATAATATATATATAATATATATATATATATATATATATAATATATATAGATAAACCTCAAAAATATTATGTATTCTGATCGGTAAGTCCCTCATTTAAAACAAATCTCCTCCCCCGGCTCCCCCCTTTCCATGACTCTAATCTCATAAGCTTATATTTCTTTGAAAATTCGCTTAAATACTATTCATAACGTCTTATATTGGCTAATAAGGATGATTATGATAAAACGTCGGTTTCAGATTTTTAGGGTAAACACATTATTTTTTTATAGACCTACGCCGGTAAAAATCTATGACGGTAAAATGAAGAAAAAATTCTTGTATAAAAGATTGCATATATTTACGGAACCTAAGTTCGCTAACCCTTCTAATTTCATTGCCACTTGGTAAATGTTAAAAGGTTCAATATGATTAGGGGTTATCAATCATATTGACACGGAAAAGGACATAGGTACTTAATACTATATAATACGAGTTTAACAATAAAACACGTGAACTTATTAATCGTGTGCCAAAAGGTACTCAATGGAAATAAAGCAAACCCGTGTCATCCGCGAACAATACTCCACTTGATGTTTGTCGTACCGAATTAACTTGGCTACCCCTATCCTTGATTAACTTTAATAAAATGTCTTTTATGGCATAAAAAGATCATTGTCTTCTTTCAAAAAACCCTAAATAAGATTAAGACTTCTAATTTGAAGTTGACATTAAGTCTTCGCATCCTTCCTGTTCTAAAAACAAAGGATAAGCAAAGAAGTTGTTTCCTGTACAGAATGCTGTCGAGCAAAGAAAATAAACTTATTCCTGAAGTAAGCTGGAGTAATGTTTTTAAAATACTAACAGTATAAAGTAATTCCTTTCAAATTTTCATGTTACGAACTTGTAAAACTTCCGGTTACTACTATTTCTTTAAACTTGGTGGATAATATAGTTTGGTTACACCTCGCCAGTTTTTTGGATCAAGCTAATAAAGCTTGGTTCCACCCCACTAGTTTGCTAAATAAAACCACTTCAGGTCAGTTCCACGATCCACCTCACCAGTTATGTGGAAAAGTTCAATTTATACAGTTTAATTCTACCACACTAGTTTAGGGAATAGAATCAATCAAGTTTCCCACCAGTTTCCACCTGTCCAGATCAGAGGATTAAGCCCATTGAGCTTGTTTTCCCTACTTATCTTGTAAACACGATATCTTCCAAACGATAAATATTTTCTAATCAACCTCGAATTGAACAGGAACCCAATTGAAAACTATGGTGTTATGACGTCAATAACTCGGTTTTCTGAGTACGTAAAATAAAAAAAAATACGCCGGAGATATTTTTTTTTGGTTGTGCTGAATCCAATAAAACCGGTCTAAAGTCGATACATTGACTTCAGTGGTCCCGTAAGACCACTCATAAGAGGCCGAAAATTCGAAAACTTTGGTAAACAAGCAAAAAACCTGGAATAGGGTCGGTAAACAACAAATTTTGAGTAGGGTGTTGGAGGTCTGAGTGGATTGAACATATTTTGAAATGGCTGCGAGCACTGAAAGTACTTAATTTTGGGGGCAGGGGTTTGAATCTTGGTTCCGGAGATAATTTTTATCGACATATTATACTTATAAGTTTTGAACTAAATAATGATTGCTGGGCAATTTCCTTTGAAATACTTGCATTCATGCTCACCAATCCAATCCTTGCTCAGGTATTCAGTTAATGCTTCATAGTCCAAACACTATTATTTTTTTTGTAAATTTTTCAAAGGAAATGGGATTAATGTTAAAGATGAGCATAAACTGAGCTTTTTATAAGTGCGAAATTGTTGTGCAGAACTGATTTAGCATGTGCAAACATAATTTTGTACAACCAATTCAAATAACAGACGAATGTCCTTTGAAAATTCTAGGCAAATTGACAAACAAGTAGAAGTGTTATCATTTGACTTTCTACTATGAAACATAAACCGAATTCCTGAGAAAGAAAACAAGCATTCCTTTGGAAATTCGCTCGGCTTGCGGACCATACTGAAATATTTATGTCAACATCTAAATTTGTTTGTTGCAATACAAAGGCATTTAATTGAATGATGCTAAAAAATACGATAATACGACACACGGCTAAAATCAGTTGACAGCTTGGGAAAATAATGCAAGGGAGCCAATCAGGTTAGTAATAGATGTTAAACCACGTCCTCAATTTCAAATCTGGCCAACCATATTGTTTCCTAAACTCTATTTTCCAACGCTTTTAACTGGTTTTAGCCGTATCTCGTATTATATCATATTATAAACTTTCGATTAAAAACTAAATAAAGATCTCAGTCTATTTCACTGGCTTTGAAGTAAAAAGTTGACATTTCTATAATTTTGAGGTTATTTAAAATTTAAAAGGCACAGACGGATAGATTGTTCAAGTCAGGTGGTTGAGAGAACAGGTGTAACAATCTTTGCTTCATAATAGTCTTTATGTTGGGAGTACTGATTTAGTAACCTGTTGTAGGTGGATTATTCAGGTAGCCAATAGAAAATCACACTACCCTTACTAACTACTTAATCGAAACATAGCTTCTGAATAGTTTTTAAATCAATCTGATAGAGACACATTTTTATTGCGGAGAAATAGGGATTTTATAACAAGAGTTTGCGGTAGATCTTAGTAGATAAAGTATCTTAAGAGATCTGCATAGTGTCATGTATAAATGCGAAAATCTATTTATCAAATATCTTTTTCCGACACCATCATGTAATTTATATTTTATTGCTATAATCTTTTTGGAGAAGTCGGAGTATTTTTTACAAGTGTTTGGGATAACTTTACCTTCTTTCAAAAAGAGTTGTTCATTGTAGGATCCTCTATTTACATTCTGACCTCAATTGGAAGCAAGAGATTGTAAAAACAGGTGTTGGAAGTACCGTCTCTAGGTTCCGACCTAGAAGTACCAGTCTCGTTCCCATGGCAACAAAATCTTAAGCAGGTGAAATCCATGATTTGGGAAAAGTCAAGAACCTTAAGGACTAGATGAAGATGCAGGTGGAATCAAGGAAAAGAGAAGTTAAGAGACGTGGGAAGATGTAAGCATCTGGTTGAACAATAGCATCTCAGCTGTGATTTTTTTTTAAATAATGGGAAATATAATGCCATAGCCATAGCCACAAAGGAAAGTGGTCAAGTGTAATACAGCTCACATGGGAAGCACCTAAAATTTGAGGTCGCAAAGTAAATCGTTTTTAAAAATCCAATAATTGCCGTCCAATGTCTTTCTTATTAAAATTAGTTATGTTTCGCTCTATACTCCTGTTGATAGGAGATAGTCGCCGATAATAATCCCCAGTGGAGAAAGCATTAAAATTTATAATTTTGGCTCATATTTCATATGCTGAGTTCTCGCTTAGCTCTAGAGCAGCGATTCTGATCCCTTAGATCGCGACTCAATGTTGGGACACAAGCAATTATTTTTGGGTCGCGAAAAAATAATTTGTATAAGTATATGAATTTTTAAAAAATATGTAGTTATACTCAAAAAGTTGTATAACACAGAAGTATTTTATTAACTTTATTTTCTTTATCGTGTTAAAACTTAAATGGGACTCTCCCCCTTGTATTTGACAAGTGTCGTTCCACTCAGCATTAGATGCATACGGCTCATACATTAATAGGTTCATTTGGTCTAATTCATTATTGACCTAATTGTTATATTTATGGAATTTATAACAATTAATTCTGGGAAAGAACAAATGGAGGCGTTAGCCGTTTTAAAATTAAAATAGAATAAAGTTAAACCCATATTCTGGTTTGGCGTCAGGCTAAACAGAATCCAACATCAATAAATATCCCAAATGCACCCATGGTTCCATGACAGGAGAAAAAAGCATACTATTGCAATTCTTGGCTGGGAGGATGAGCGTAGCGAATCCGGTATAATGAGGAAAAGTTCCGAGGTACCCCGATTTTTAGTAAATTAATTTGGTCATCGTTGAATGTCTAACAAAATACTTAGCCGGTCAAAATTGCTCATATATAAAGTATAAGAATTTGGTCGCAAGGTAGTTATTGTTAATTCTTTGGGCCAAGAATTAATAATAACTATTAATAAGAATTAAATTCTTGGGTCAAAAAGGTTGAGAAAGATTAGTCTAGAGCATGTTTGCGCTTATATTTCAGGAGCTAAATGGAACAACAACTTTATTACGAATCGTAGTTCGATAAAAAAATATACCAGCAAATAACTACCCCAATATACAAAAATATATACTCCCCAATAATTTAATACTGTAACATCAGTATGATATTGTTAATTAAACATGAGGACATATGTGATACATTAACATTAAAGTATGATTTTATTATTCTTACTTGAACACGAGTTCATATGCGATGCATTACAATTAAAGTATTAACAGGAAATAGAGAAAAATAGTTAAATTGAGGTTAGAGAACGTGCCTGATTAGACAAATATCCGTTTATATATCATCTGCGTATGACAGCAATATTTGCCAAGCTTTTTTTCATTTTGACAAAATAAGGCATATTTATTATTTTTCTTTGTGACCTTGAGTATCTTCGCCGCACCGAGTTTATTCCCATAACGTGGGGAGATATTGAAAATTTAACGCTTTAGTATTAAGCTGGTTAATTTACAACTTTTGCAAACATTGAAAAAAGCTTAATTTTTTTATACTAGGCACTATGCCTACTCGAATATTTAAAGTTGAGGTCTTGTCAACTCATTCCATTTCGCGCAGTGGTAAAAGTGATGGATTTGCATTCAAAAGTTTGCTGGTTCAATCCTCAGTCACATCGTATGTTTTAGGAAATTTATCTTTATTAAATTTCTGTTTGTAACCAAATAATTCTGGTTACGTCTTACGTCGTATAAATAGTAAACCCCTTGACTTGAGAGTTATTGTCCACCAATATTCATGAATTTTTAAGGCATCATTTTCAATATGGCGGTAGGTATTAAGATACATTTAGTTAATCTATTTACCACTAAATAGCTACACGTGAGTCAAATATCAAATCGATTGGTCAAATTTTCAATTTATAAAGATTATTTAAATAATTAATGACTCAGCGAAATTACGGTCTAGTGTCTAGAGACATTTAGGTAGCATAACTACCTAAATGTTAGTTCATCCTAATTTTGTTCTACTTAAAAAACTCTATTTATTTTTTCACAATTATTGTTTGACGGTCTGGTTATCTAGTTTTCTGTTTAATAGAACTTACTTTGTTATGAATGATACTTTATCTACCTCTTTTAAAAGCTACTTCATGAGTTCACCAAGCAGTCCTCTGCTGCTCTCTATTTTTATTAACAATTTTACTTCTTTTGTTTTCACTGATTTTAAATTGTTTGCGGATGAACTTAAAATATATACACCTGTGATGTCACTATAATCCTCCTACCTGCTGCAATCAAGTATAAACGGGGTTTTACCATGGGCTATATTGAACAAAATGGAACTCAATGTTAACAAAACGGTATTCATTAGGCTCACTCGTAGAGTATTTCCTAACATGACTATATGTTTGATAATGAACTACCGTGTTTCAGAGATCTTGGAGTACTGCTTGATTCAAAATTAAAATTTGATCTTTACGTAGATTGTATAGTTTCTAAAGCTAATTTAAGTTTAGGTATGATCCGATGTTTGAGTAAAGGTCTCTCTTTTGAGAGTTATTTCAGGGCTGTATTGTTCTTTAGTCCGTCCTCTGCTTGAATATGCTGTCCCTATTTAGAATAATTTTACCAAATCCAGATCTGACTAAATTGAGAAAATTCAGAGGGTTTTTATTCGTAGTGTCTATTTTCGTTATTTTTAAAATCGTGTTATTTATCAGTATGAATCTTTTTGTTCTCGTTTTAGACTCGAAACTCTATCTATGAGGAGAAGTGCTTACGAAGCACTCTACATAGCTAAAGTTTTCAATGAATACTTTGCTGTCTGTCTTGAACCATGAATAACGTCTGTGCTTCCTCTTGTTAGAAGACTTGGTCGTTGTCTTTATATTAATGAAGTTACCACCGTTTCACCATTACTACGTTGTGTCCATAGTTTTAATTCATTAGGTATAAATGTTACTGAGTCACAAAGTAATAAAATATTACTGATATCATTCCTCTATTACCCTTAATCTTATAGTTTGTTACCCATATCACTTTGTTACCTTCTCAGTAGTTTTGTCTTTTTGTCCTTGTATATACAAATTATGATTTATATTTACTTGTTTGTTATCTAATATTAATGTTTAAGTCGTGCAGGTAGTTTACTTATTATTACTTGCTTATTTATTTTATACATATATTTTTATGGTTTTATCCTCAAATTATCCACCTATCCACATATCTATCCCAGCTCTGTTCTATTAAATTTATTTTTAAGTAGTATTGTTATGTTCTAGTTCAAATAGTATTGTGTTGTTTTTAAATATAAAAACTAACTTTTAGCTAAATTTAAGTTCAAGTAGTTCATGATAAGCATTATATTAAATGTCAAGTTAAGCGCTTATCATGTGATTTAGTGTTAGTGCCAGTGTTAATTCTATTAAAGTTATAGTGAAAAGTGATCAGTTTCACTTGCAAGGTGTTTTGTTACAAGTTGCAAATTTCTAATTTTATTTGCATTCTTTGTAGTTGTTTAAATTGCGATATAACTTAATAATTAAATAAATAACTACCCTTAAGTCTGATTTTTCTTATTAAGTTTCAACTCCTTAGCGTGAGCACAGTAAAAGTTTGTGCTTGATATAGAGAGCACAATAAAAACCACGTCGTAAACGTGCTTTAAAAGAATGGGTACAATGAATTTTCTGCTTTGGATATTTTTGGGCGAACACAAAACTTCCTATATTCGCATGGGATTTGGCAAGTAGAATCAGTTTAAAATTCGTTTTTTTATACTTTTGCCTACAAAGGTGATTACCGGTTCTCACACTCTGCTTATAACCACCGCAGTATAGACTTTTTTTATGATTTCACTTCATTCCTATCTCTATGCATTACGTTTCTGCATTTCATTGAGAATTAAAAGGTAATTTCTTTATAATGTTAACGCTAAATTATTTGACGATTTCTGCTGTTTACTAGTGTAAATTTATGAGAAATAAAGATTTATTTTATTTATTTATTTTAATAATGCGTGATACATTTACGTCAGTAAATATTAATAATTAATCGTAATATGAATTAGCATGTATATAGAGTGTATGGATATGTGTTTACACTAAGTTTTTAGACAACAATAAAATTCTAAAAATACGTTTTTAATTAAAATTAATAAGATTATTCCAATGCTCTTAGCGCTACTATTATTATTTGATTTCAACCTTCTACGTGTTTATCTGACGGAATTTAAAGTCATAAAAATGCACAAGTCAAGTATACGTAGTGTTTACTAGTCAAAGTTGGCAGCACTCCAAAGTCAATAGTAAGACAAGACGTTTCTGTAATCTAGTAATATTTTGCCAATGAATTGACCATTTTGGCAATAAATTTGGATTTTTGGCAATGAATTGTACTATGCTGGCAGAGGGAAATATGTTTAGAAGTGAAATATGTGAATGAGTTGATGTAATTCCGTTTTGTCTAGACACCTGTCATAACATCGTCATATATCGTTGTATAATATTCAATTTTCTTCTGAATGACTTCTCAATTTTAATTTGATGTATTTCCTTCCTTTTCTCCTATAAATGAGAGGAAAATAATAATGTTACACCCACTTTTAGCGAATTATCAAAGAATAAATGAGCTTATGAGAGAGGGTTAGGGGGGATGGATTTTTAGAAGGGGGACTCACTGAGCAAGAATGTATATTTATTGTTGTGGTTTATATATATATATTATATATATATATATATATATATATATATATAATATATATTATATATATATATATATATATATATATATATATCTATATAGACCACAACAATTAATATACATTCTTGCTCTGTGAGTCCCCCTTCTAAAAGTACATCCCCCCTAAATTTCTCCACGACCCCAATCTCATAAGCTCATTTATTCTTTGATATTCGCTATATACGTATATGTTTGTACCAGATTGTTTTCCTAGATATTTCTAGGAAATAATCAAATATTTTTTGACACCAGACAATATTTGTGTGGGGATACGTGTAACAATTCATTTAACATTTCCAAGTAATTAAAACTGGGTAAAATTTTCTACTCAACAATCACGAAGAAGGTACTTGCTAAATACGTTATTAAATTTAAAAAAAGATTACATAATACATTAAAATAAGGTTTTTAATTTTTTTTAATTATGCGGCATGTGATTTGAATCAGGAAACTGTTGTGGAGAAACCGAAACGTGTTGGTTTTATCCATCAAGTTTTTTATACGTTTAGGAGAGGAAGATAACCTTATGCAGATGGTTGCCACAAAGAAGGGACTTAATTCTTTCTTAAAAAATACAATTACTAGGAATCTATTGTAACCATGAACCTATAGCTTTTTGGTTTACATTTTGTAATTCATCTACCCTTAGTCATAAAAATAATGTGGCTGGTTTTAAGAAACCCCTTAGCCCTCTCTTATTCAGTAAATTATAATAAAATTATAAAAAATATTTTTTAGAGAAAAAAAGTGATAAGAACTTACATTTTTTTCTTCTATCAAAGTCGCCACTCGTCCAGGCTGCAAATAGACAAATAATGATTAAAAATTATGTAGAACATGGTGGATATGAATATATATGGGCCATATTTTATAAATTTATGAATTTTATACTAAACAAATCATGATTAAAATTATGTAGAACATGGTGTTTATATATGGGCCATATTTTTCAGTGGACCAATGATGTAACATATTACTGAGTCCCCAAGAAAGAGGGAGGTGTTATCAATTAAATGCTGAAATCCCCTATACGGTCTATAACAGTGCATGTTTACACTAATTTATTAAAAATAACGTTTTAAATGCACAAAAAAAGAGTGAAAAGCGCTTTTAGCAAATTTTCTAACCATGATGTGGATACGGGTGTGAGAGGATTTTTTAAGAAGGGCTGATCAAACTGAAAAAAAAAAAAAAAAATATTCATATATATATATATATTATATATATATATATAATATATATATATATATATATATATAAATACACAGCCTAGGCTGATTTTGATCAAACAAATATTGTTTTAAATTGTATTAGATGAATCGATGTAAATTCTAAGATCAAATAAATGGTTATTCATTCATTCATATATATATATATATATATATATATATATATATATATATATATATATATATATATATATATATATATAACATATTTGTTTCTAGACATTCTATGGGACACGATAAGTTTTAAACGCTTTTTCGATCATTTCGGATCGAAATGACTCTTGATTCGAAAATCAACCTTGTTAATGTTCTGAACCCTATTGTTTATTAAATATGTACGGCGTCATTGACCCCATATGACATCACGAACATTTCAAAAAGACACAAATCTTCCAAATTGTTTAGATCGGGCTGAAATTTCGTACACATGTACAACTATTTATGGTTAAATTAAATACATAGTTACAGTTTATTATTAGTTTGACATATATAACATAATGTAAACAAATCACGTTTTTGTGTGTATCACAATACACTTGAAACTTCAACACTATAAACCATGGGGACGCCGCTTAGCGTCTGAAGCGCGAACCGCCGAGGCCGAGGAGCGGCCAAGAGGGCTGAAGGTCTCTTGTTTTATGTTTATAACCATCTCTTAGAAGAGGAAGTTTCAGTGAGTTTACTATGAGCTTGAGAGTTCCAAAAACATATATAAAGCTTCTTAATGTATTGAGATATGCTGTGCCCCATCCAGTTACATATCTCTATGTTGTTTATGATGTAGAAATATTTGTGTTTTGTGTAAGTAGATTGTTACAGTTACATGGACATGTAGAGAGGCGGTGTTAATTTTCATATATCCCTCAATCCATCTAATCTATGGTCTAGATTGCTGTAATTAAGGTTGAATCGAAATAGCTGGCAGGTTTATTAATTATGTTAATTGATCTTCTTGTCCTCTTACACAGCAGTAGTCTATAATATTCTATTTTCCTTGAATTTAGTCACTATATTTGTCATTTGGAGTTAAATCCCCCCCCCCCTATTAAATCAAATTAGGTTTTCAGGAAGTTGGTTAGTCGTTAAACTGTAAAGAATTGTTTAGTTGAACTGTTTAATTACGAAATCTTATAAATACAGACGACTTGAGCCCTGAACTTGACTTCTTACCGCTAGCCCACGCATTTCTACAGAAGCAATTATCAACATTGTATCAGTGATTAAACTTTATCGTTTATTAAGGGTGATAAGAAAAATCAACCTCGTTGGAAGTAAAGTATAAATGAAAAAAATCGGGTACGGGGAACCTCGAAACTTTTCTTTATCACATCGGATTCGCTACGCTCATCCTCACGGCTTCACTCGCTTTGCTTCAGAATATATAAGTGGTTAAATTACTATATAAAAGTAGACTTAAATTCTATATGTTACAAAATTTATATTGTTTTAATTATTCAGCCAACATTGTGGCCATCTTCAGAACAATAACTAACTTTACATAAAACTGTCACAGATTACTTAAAAACATTAAAAGGTTCATAAAAATGTTCTAAATAGTTAAAAAACTTAAAAAATGTACACTGCAACACGTCTTCAGACTCGCTTCCCTCGCCTTCATGTAGTAAATAAATCCGTTTTATTCCCAGCGATCATCCGATAAATGCTTCCATGCTTAACTTTGATGATACAGTAAAAATCATGGATATACTTGTCGTATTGAATCGAATCTTGGTGTATTTCTTTATTAAGTAAAGTTAATACAATTGTTCCAAATTTCAATTCAATTAGATTATTCTCGGTTTTTTTACATTTTTTTTAAAAGAACGTAATCAAGTCATGTGATAAAAAAAAATATTTTCCGGATACCACAACTACACATATAGACTGATTTTTGTACAAAGGTTCAACTCTCTAGCATAAATACACTGCAGCATAACAGACACAAGCAAATACAGACAGAAAACTTTGTGAAAATCACTTAAGAGGCCTTCAAAACACCTGAAACGGATAACTCCGGTGACATCCCGGTTTCGGATTTTTTTTGCTAACACAATACTTTTCCTATAAATAAGGAAAAGTAATAATTTGTCATTGTTAATTTTCCTCACATGAAACTGCGAGAACATGGATCATCAAAGGGATATGTTTATTTAATATTTGTTTTTTCCGAGTTTTTATTTATTTTACAAATATACGGGCACAGGCCTTTTACAATATTATATAAATTCACAATATGTTTATATTGTGTACGAAGCAGTCATTTAAAGAAGTTTATAAATGTTTTATGCCATTATTATAATACGACTCACGGCTAAAATCAGTTGACAGCGCGGGAAAATAGTATTGAGTAACCAATAAGGTTGGCCTGATTTGAAATTGAGGGCGTTGTTTAACGTCCAGTAAAAACCTCATTGACCCCTAGCATTATTTTCCCACGCAGTCAACTGATTTTAGCCGTGTGCCGTATTATAGCTACCTAATATTGCTATGTAAGGTTATATAAAATGATTACGTAGAGAGGATATTAACCTATTATGTGACGCATTTATTATGCGTATTATTTTTCACCAGGGCAATGAAACCTTGTATTGCGCAGCGCAAACCTTGTAACACTACGAGTTGTAATGCTTTTGCAAAGTATCATGTGACACGCGTTGTTAGAATCTGATAATGCGGATAGCATTACTCAGCGAAACGAAAATTATTATGCCTTGAATAAAATAAGGTATAAAATACGCATCTTTATACTAACAAAACAAGAAGCCTCAGTACCTCGCAGCCACATTTAAAATTTCCAAAATTTTTTTCAGCATCAGATCGGAACTGATGCTGAAAATGAAATTTTACTTTGTCTATGAGTTAAACTAGTTTGTCTATGAGTTAAACTAATTTGTCTATGAGTTAGCTAGTTTATCTATGAGTTAAACTAGTTTGTCTATGTCTAGTAGTATATATGTGTGTTATACATTTTAGTGTGATAAAATAATTTTTAGAAATTTTTATTTATTAGGCTTCTGAACATTTATAGGATTGATTATTGTACCAAGGTTCATTCGAATCCGAACAAGTGTTGCCGTGTCCCAAAAAAAATTTTTGAAAAAAACCTTTTCCAAACGTACATTATTTTACCCTTTCTTTTCAAAACCACACCCCCTCCATGATTTGACCTCGTTAGCTCATTCTTCCTTTAGAAAATTAGCCTAATTTTGGCTACGCAATAAAACTTTAAAATTTTTAGCCTAGCTTTTACGAAACAGCTAAGTGTGAAACAGCTGCTCTTGGATATATGACCATAGTTATGTTTAGCGTAAATATTGGGTGGGTGTCAGCAAGCTGGTCAAATTTCCTGTGGAGTGCTTGATTTCTTGCTTAACTGTACAATATTAGCTTGATTTTTCGGCTTACGCGTTATGGTTGCAATGTCAGATCAGTAATACGTAGATCTGGTTTTCAAAGGAAATATTTACGCTAAACATAACTATGTTCATACATCCAAGAGCAGCTGTTTTACACTTAGCTGTTTTGTAAAAGCTAAGCTAAAAAGTTTTATTGCGTTTCCCAAAAAACATTGACTTGTAAGCCAAAGTATTACTCATAATAAAAACAAGGTCCGTCAGCCTCTTGGCCAAGAGACTCTTGTTTCCTTCATGCCTCTCTATTATATAAGGATGTTGAATAAAGGAGATGACGCACTAAGTCGAATTGCCATTCAACAAAGTGACCCCATTGAAAATCAAAATATAGAGAAGAAATCAACACGAAACACACGTCAAAAACCAACTACACATGCTTGGTAAGAACTGCGCATGCTTATGATCCTTATAACAGCACAGGTCTTAAAATTTAGAGGCAAACTTAACTCTCAATGGGTTTCCCATTGTTTTGCTTGCGAATGTTATAAACGAATAGAAAAAAGTTCATATCTTTTAACTGTTTTTTTTTGTTAATATTGCTTAAAATTAACAACATTAAAGAAAATTAAGAACATTACAACTAAAATTGAATCTTGAAAACTAGCAAAACATTTCACTATGCTAAAAAAAGACAAAATATTAACACATTTAACTTATTCTCTACGAAAAGTAAACGGTAAAGCTTCAATTACTCTCACTAAAGTGGCTACCTAGAGTCCAAAATGTAAAATATAAGCACAAATGACTTGACAAGCACCAAATATAACAATAACGAAAGCACTGAAGAAAGTTGAGAAGCAAACTCGACAACCAAGAATTGTATAACAACTTAGGTACATAACCTGCGTTTGGCGCCTTTTTTAATTATAACCTAAGGGAAGGTAAGTTTGCTCCTATTTCTCTATCTCATATAACTTCCACGGGGTCAGAAATAACCTTATTGCGTCATCCCCTTTATTCAACATCCTTGCTATCAACATACTAACAAATATGGACATCATAAGACCACATAGTTGTTGTCCTACATCAGTTCACCATATTACTAGTTCATATAAGGTGCATACTGCCACGATATAAGCGAATTTTCAAATGAATTTGTCAAAATACCTGATTTGTTTACATTATGTTATATATGTCATTCAATAACACTGGAACTAATGCTGATAATGAAATGTAACTTTGTAATTTTTTTAAACATACATAGTAGTACATGTGTAAAAAATTTCAGCCCAGGTCTAAACACTTTTTGAAGATTTGAGATTTTTTGAAATGCTTGTGGTCATTAAATATGGGTTAATGACGTCACACATATTTCCTAAACTGTAGAGTTCAGGTCATTAACAAGGTTGATTTTTGTACCAAGTTTTATTTCGATCCGAAAAAGTTATCTTGTCCTATAGACACGTCTAGGAACAACACTCTCGTACATACATACCATACACACACACACATTGTTAAGGTTATATATATATATATATATATATATATATATATATATATATATATATATATATATATATATATAAACCTCAACAATATATATTCTTGATCAGTGAGTCCACCCTCTTCCAAAACTTCGTTAAAAATTGAACTGTTCGGTAAGAAATCACGCATTAAAACGGAAATTTATCCGGCTTACGACCTCTCATCAGAATTATGTAATAACTTGAATGATATAACTTATTAGTATCCTAGTATTTATAGATTATTTACTGTGAAGGTTGGGAACATCCTAGATTTTAGAAATTTTGTCTCTCTAGGACATTTTTTGCCAAATTGATTCGTAAAAATTTAATTGAGAATTAAATGGCAATATGACACCTATTGGTAAATTGATGGTAAATTTTTGTTATTACAAAAAGTGTACATGTTTATCTCCGAAGAAACGGGTCTTAACCCGTTTCTTCGGAGAAAAGGAAGTGGTCTTCCTTGCGAATGGTCTTGCGATGGCTTATGGACCCATCGCAAAACCATTTCCTTACCATTAAACATAACTTTACGAATAATGTAGTGTATATACAGGATGATACATTTCAAATACATCTCTCTGATTAACTCAACTTTTTGTGAAGCTTTCGCAATAAAAATAGTATCTACTCCTACTAATTTAACCTGTGGAAGTTTAAATACCCAATTATGTTTACTTTTCCTCATTTATACCGTAGGTATAGAATAAAAGTATTGTGTTGAAAATCCGAAACCGGGATGTCACCTGAATTATCCGTTGTGAGTAGTTTTCACCAAGTTGTCTGTATGTGTGTGTGTGTCTGTTATGCTGCAGTGTATTTATGCTAGAGAGTTAAAACTTTGTACAAAAATCAGTCTATTGGTGTAGTTGTGTTATTCTGAAAATAATGTTTTATGACGTCATTAACTGAC
The DNA here is from genome assembly GCA_018340805.1 of Microvelia longipes. Lineage (NCBI taxonomy): Eukaryota > Metazoa > Arthropoda > Insecta > Hemiptera > Veliidae > Microvelia > Microvelia longipes. The sequence goes on along the minus strand of JACMZG010000008.1, from coordinate 21,026,235 downwards.
AATAATGACAGCAAAAATGTCAACAAATCAAAAAGCGCGGAAAAATTTTCCCATCAGTTTGATATGTATAAGTCTAACATAGGTGCCAAGATTAATCTTATTATCAGCAGTAGTTCGATTTTTATTGAATGCCTTCTATACATTTTTCAAAAAATTGGAAAAGAATTCAATTAAGTTGAAATTTGCCACAAGAGTATATATTTACGCAATAAATAAGTACAAAAAAAATTGTTTCAATACGACAAGTACATCCATGATTTTTGTTGGATCATAAAAGTTAGGCAGTATCGAGCGTGTTCAGAGCCTAGATGGATGACCGCTGGGAATGAAACGGATGTATTTACTATCTGCAAAGCTAGTCCCGATTTTCTGGTAATCGCTTGGCATGTTAGGTAATTGTTATGATTAAGTTAATTGACAGATGTCATTGTTATATTTAATTTTGAAATATATATTCAGTTATTGGATATACCATACTATGTAGTTATTAGTATTAGTGATAACATAACATGGCGCAGATCGGAATTTAGAATGAACAAACGGAATAGTAAGTACGCACAACAAAATTATTAAAACAATTAAGCATAGTTTTAAACGTAATTTAAAACATGGCAAAGACTAGGGCGCAAAAAAGGAAAGAAGAACTAGATCAATGCGAGCAAAGCTCTCTTGCAAAATTGGAGGAACAGTTTACTTCTGAAATCAGAGAGCTTAAGAATACTATAGCCCAGTTAATAGGAGCTAATGTTGCGATTGCCAGTACTAGCAAGAAAAATGACGATGTAGAGCAAGGTTTGAAACTGAGTAGTGGAATACCACCTCCGGATAAGCTGAGCGAAGAGGCGTCTTACGCTCAATACTCAGACTGGAGACAAAAGGTGGAAAATTATTACACACTACAAGGATTAAAAATAAAAGACAAAGGTCAGGTGTCTATCTTGCTTGCATCTTTTATGGAACAAGCCATGACGGACGTTCTCAAAGTCGTACTGAAAATTGACTATCTTGGAGAGCGTAGAGCTTGCGATGTACTGGATAATATCGAGGATTATTTTAAGAAGAAAGAAAATGTAAGAGTTCGTCGTTCACATTTCTTACAAAGAAAGCAAGAAGAGGGCGAATCTTTTTTAAATTTTTATAGAGAAAAAGTAAAATTATTTAAATTAAGCGATCCCTGTACATATTGTTATGACAAATATATCATGGACCACTTGATTGAAACACTTTATGATGCAGATATTAGGAGAAAGTGCAGAGCGTTACCCGCCTCTGCCTCATTGAATGACATCACTATGCTCTGTGAAAGAGAGGAGTCAGCAGTTAAAGAAGAATTGCAGGCGAGTAGGCAAATTGACACCATAAACAAGAAAATAAGAGATCCCAGAGATGAAAATAAAAGAAAGTGTAACCGGTGCAATAACGGCTGGCATAAAGCACTGAGAGATTGTCCCAGCAAGGAATTCAATTTGTAAGAAATGCAGGTCCAGGGGTCACTACGCTCAGTGCTGTAGATCAAAGCAAGTGCAGGCTCTTGATGACGTAATTAGTGAGGAAGATGAAAGAATTAGTTACATAGTTCTAAAGGCAGTTGAAAGTGTAAGTAAGGCAGAGATATCGCGAAGCGTAGAAGTAGAGGTTAAAGCAGGAGAGAATAAATTCTACACCAAGTACAAAGCTACACCTGATACCGGGGCAGAAGTATCAGTGGCGGGAGAAAATTTTCTAAAGTCCTGTGGTTATTCAAACAGACGTTTACTTCAAAGTAGCGTAAAATTGCAGTCAGCTGATTCATCTAGGCTTCAAATACTAGGGGTAGTGAATTGCAAGATAAAATACGGAAATGAAGAGACTCAGACTAAAGTATTTATATGTAAAGGTGTTAAGGAGTTGCTGTTAGATAGAGCCACCATGATGAACTTGAAAATGATTCATCGGGGCTTTCCTAAACCGATTAACAGAATAAATATATTAGAAGATATCCCGACTGAACCTACCCAAAACCAGATAGAAGAAGTAAGAGAAGCACTGATTAAAGAATTTAAGGACGTATTTGGCTCAGAATCACTGAAACCAATGGAAGGACCACCAGTTCACGTACATTTAAAGCAAGGGCAGTTCCATATGCTGTAACGACGCCTAGGAAGATCCCATACGCTTGGAGACCGCAAGTCAAATTAGAGTTGGATGCGATGGAAAAGAAAGGCATTATAAAAGCATCAGGAGACGAAGCGTGCGAGTTCGTAAGTCCGATGGTGGTAGTGCAAAAGCCTAATGGTAAACTAAGAGTATGTGTAGACTTCACAAGGTTAAATCGATATGTTGCTAGGCCAGTGCACCCATTCAAAGGGCCATGGGATGCTGTTTCAAACATTGATACGAACGCCAAATATTTTTCAACGTTTGATGCAGCAAGCGGGTATTGGCAACTGGCTCTGGATGAAGAAAGTCAAAAATTAACAACATTTCTAACACCATGGGGTCGGTATAGGTTCCTGAGATCACCAATGGGATTGGTAAGCTCAGGAGACGAATTTTGTAGACGCGGCGATGAAGTGCTGCAGGGACTTGGCAACATGGAAAAGGTAGTTGATGACATCCTTTTATACGATAAAACCTTCCAGGAACATGTAAAAAGGACTATTGAGCTTTTAAATAGATGCAGAGAAAAAAAATAACTTTATATGCAGAAAAGATGATATTCGGCAAATCAGAAGTACCGTATGTGGGATACATTATTAGCAATGAAGGAATTAAAGCCAATCCTAAGAAGTTAGAAGCGATTCAAAAGTTTGCTACACCTAAAAGTATAACAGAGTTGAGATCGTTCTTAGGTATGGTAAACCAGCTAGGATGCTTTTCTAAAAAAGTAAGTGAAGCAGCATATCCCTTAAGAGAGTTGCTCAAAAAGAAGAATTTATTTGCATGGGCAGAGGTACACGAACAGGCCTTCGCAAGAGTAAAGAAGATATTAACTGAGCCACCTGTATTAGCACACTTTGACGTTAAGAGGGAAACTGCTATATTTACTGATGCGTCGCGGCTAAATGGCCTTGGGTACGCTTTAATGCAAAAAACAATGGCATATGGAAATTAATACAATGCGGATCGCGGTTTCTGTCAGAAACTGAAACTAGGTATGCTATGGTAGAGATAGAACTCTTAGGGGTCGTATGGGCAGTTACTAAGTGTAGAATGTACCTTCTAGGCCTAGAGTCTTTCTCTGTGGTGACGGATCACAAACCTCTCGTACCAATTTTAAATGACAAGCTATTGGATTGCATAGAAAATCCCCGAATAGCAAGATTAAAAGAGAAGCTTGCGGGATATGGACTGAGAGCAGTGTGAAGAAAGGAAAAGACAACCTTATATCCGATGCATTGTCTAGGGCCCCTGTGCAAGCTCCAGTAGAAGAAGACTTGCTAGCAGAGGAGGCAACAGGAGAAATACATTTTCTTACCGCATACCAGATAGCCCAATTGGACAGTACACTAGATGAACCTGAGCATTTGAAAGATATGATGCTAGAGAAGCTAAAGGAACAAGCTGAGAGAGATGCTACGTACAAAACTCTACGTGAGCGCATTCAGAAAGGCTTCCCTAGTAACAAAGATCAGTTAGAACCAGAACTGCTGTGCTACTGGAAGGTACGAGATGAGCTGTCTTGTGAAGAAATCTTAGTTTTAAAGGGAAACCAAATAGTTATACCCCAGGCTGCTAGAATAAAGGTTTTAGAACGCCTACATGATTCTCATCAAGGCCTTGAAAGAACGAAAAGGCGGGCCAGGCAGTTGGTCTATTGGCCAGGCATGACTAGTGACATTAAAAATACGGTGGAAAGTTGTGAAAGCTGTCAACGTTTAAAACCTTCTGTATCTAACGAACCATTAATCCTCGAACCACCACCCACCAGACCCTTTCAAGATGTTTCTGCCGACTTATTTTCTAGCGGAGGATGGAAATTTATGGTTTATGTAGACCGCATGTCGGGCTGGCCAGTGGTTTGCCAATTCGGCAAAAATGAGCCAGACTCTAAGAGAGTGATCTCATGCCTACGTAAAATATTTTCGGACACGGGTGTACCGGTAAGGCTAAGAACGGATAACGGACCACAATTCAAAGCACAGACTTTCAAGCAGTTCCTTAAAGACTGGAATGTGGTGAGCAACACGTCAACACCATACCACTCCCGAAGCAACGGACATGCCGAAGCAGCAGTCAAAGCTATGAAAAATCTAATTATTAAATGCACCAATGATGGGAAGCTAGACGAACAATCATATTATGCGGGATTATTAGAATGGCGCAACACCGAAGGAAGGTGGTAAGTCACCCGCGCAATTGCTGTATGGTCGGAATCTGAGAACTCTGGTGCCGGCTCATGCCAGGGCTTTTAATAGAAGATGGCGTGAAGAGGCTAGAGAGTATGACCAAAAGAATACTGAAAAGGAAAAAATGAAAAATTACTTTGACAGGAATACTAAAAGGCTAAAAGAAATACCAATTGGAACAAAGGTTTTAATACAGGACCCTATAACTAAAAGATGGAACAGGGTTGGAGAGATAGTGGAGGCGGAGAACACCGAAGGTACACAGTTAAAACTCCCAGTGGACGCATATACGAAAGAAACAAAAGATTCTTACGACCAATAAAATAAAAAAAAAAAAAATAAAATAAAAAATAAAAAAATAAAAATTAAAAAAAAAAAATTTTTTTTAAAATAAAAAAAAAAAAAAATAAAAAAAAAAAAAAAAAAAAAAAAGGAGTTGAAAAGGGAGATGTTGATTAAGTTAATTGACAGATGTCATGTTTATATTTAATTTTGAAATATATATTCAGTTATTGGATATTACCATACTATGTAGTTATTAGTATTAGTGATAACATAACAGTAATCTACTTACCAACACGTGTTTTTCTACGGTAACTTTAAAAGTTAAAATGGAGCATTACTTTAGATTACTTATTTCAGAAATTGTGTTGTATATCCAACGATTGGATTAGCAATAGAGTTCCGGTAATTTTTCTCGAGCTATCGTTTGGCATACATTAGTAAATAGTAGTAGTGATAGTAATATGGGGGGAGTGGTAGTAACTACCAGGCAAGTAGGCCACGTGGTTGGGCCCTTTTTGCCAGCTCCTTGAGATAGTGTTCTACTCGTTTTAATTCCAAGGGTAGGTATTTTTCATCTAATCTAGACAGAAGAGCCGTGAATTTCTATGGTTCCTCTCATGCTTTTTCATACAAATTTTTACTGACTCTTATAGTCTAGTGAAAACTGGGAACAACACCTGCTCTCACTGTTAAACCAAACTTCTACACACTTTAAACTACAAGGCAGAAACAGTATTATAGTGAATCTACAATGAGGGTCCTAAATTTTGCCTATACCCAGTTTCATTTAGAGTAAGGAATCTTTAACGAATACCTGACAACGCACAGGCTCGAGACCACCGGCTTTAAGTCCCTTCTGAAGAACGTGGTTCGCAGAATTTTTATCCCTCTCATAAAAATCCTAGAGGCCCGTGCTGGGATTGAAGCCATGACTAAAGTCCATTCATTCTGTGTATTGGCCGCGTACCTTAACGACTACACCACGGGTGATTCCCTTGACATACATTAAAGACTATTACCATTTTTAAATAAAAATAAGCTTACTGGTACACGATAATTCATCACTTCTGTATATTATATAGGAAGAATAAAGGACTGAGAAATATTACAGGAATCAGCGATATTGGTAGCAAATTGTCCAGGTAATGACTCAGTTTCAGAAATAATCTATGCAATGGCATGCTCTAATTAAACTTTTTAAAGTTACTGTAGAAAAACATATGTTAGTAAGGAATGTGCTGAACGAAGTAGAACACTACTTCGTAGAGGTCACTATACGAGGATGTAGTGAAATACCTATTAACAAAGAGACTAATACTATTAGAGGGAGGATACAACAGTTCTTATCATTCCTTGGGTAGCCGTAGGTGGTACATACGTCATTCTTTATTTCATAATAATTACAATTCCACGTAAATATTACATATTTTCGATTATTATGTTTTAAATCAAGTAAAATGAATTAAAATAAGTTTAAATATTATCTAATGCATGTATTCTTTAATCGATTGTGTTGGATAAAGTGGTTTAATTTGGCATTACTGAAAAATATCCGCCGTTTGTAGAGTGTGTGCCTTAATTGGGGTTGTAAAGGGGTGGAGGAGCATTTAGTGTCTCTCTTGGGAGACTAGGGGTAAGTACAGTTACGGCACCTATAGAAACCGTCTCACTTACAGACCCCTTATCACTGTGTTAATCGGGTTCTGTACCCTCTAATAGTATTAGTCTCTTTGCCTATTAAACTAAAACTAGGCTCTTATAGTTATCCCTTATCACCTATTTATTCATATTTTAGTAATTAAATTACATACGTGCCAGACAATTACCAAAAAAATAATTAGGTATTTAAACTCCTAGTAATCGACTTATAGTTGAGGTGGATACCACTTTATTGCTATAGATCTGAACGGAGTTGAATAATCAGAGTGATGTATTTGAAATGAACCACCCTGTATACAACCAACCTAGTTAGGAAAAGGTTAAAAATGTCCTCACGATACATTGTCGGTTGGTCCTGAGAAACATCAGCTACTAAATTATTTCAGTTTTTGGTCTGCCTTTAGATTATTTTTATTTAAATAGAATTTATTTAACTCTAAATAGCATAATTGATCAAAGAATATTTATTATAATACTTTATTATTATTACTTATATAGCATCGAGAGTAGTTAAGTGTTACTAGATTCTAGCAAATACACTTCAGTCACCTAATTAGGTGACTAATTAGTAAATAAATCAAGTATTGTTCAGAGAGGATGATTAGGACAACTTTCCTTTTATAGATGGAGAAAGGTACAAGGTGGCTTAGTCGAGATATATTTTCAAGTAACGTTTGTGCAAACTTCTTAAACAAGGACATGCACCTAGAGATGAATGAGAAGGTATTTAGAATTACATGCCTCTTTCGAGTTAAAGGTCACGTGTTCGTACAGATTATTTCGTTAACAAAGAGGCTTTTACTACTAGAGAAGGACTTGGGTAGTATAGCACAGTGATAAGGATTTGGTAGAGTGGCAATTAGGGACTTTTACTAACGCAGTAATAAGTAGTTTTGTTCACAAAGTATTTTTGGTAAAATTGCTAAGTTTACTTTTTTAAGTTATTTAGATACACCGCAATATCTGCATTACGTAAACAATTTATAACTACGGTTAGTGTAAGTTACGTCAACGGCACTGATATTTCAGAGAGTCACGCATCTTTTTATAACATCCATATCATGTGTACCGAAACCGACAGTAAGCGCAGACTTGTGTATCTGGACTTTGCTTAAGTTCTCAGTCGTTTTAGCTTTCAAAAATGAGCTTGTGAAGTTGGGGTCATGGAGTTTAATTTTACCCATTTATAAGCTAATTGAACCTATTAAACCAAATTATCAAATATTGAATCATAATTATAATACATTTTAAAATTAACATATAGACATTTGCCTCTTGCTAAACCAGTTAGAGTAGATATTTCGTTCATTCTGTCACTTGGCATACACATTTGGTTCATTCTGTCACTTAGCATACACATTTGGTTCATTCTGTCACTTATCATACCATTTGGTTCAACTTAGCATACACATTTGGTTCATTTCACTTATCATACACATTTGGTTCATTCTGTCACTTAGCATACACATTTGGTTCATTCTGTCACTTTATCATACACATTTGGTCCATTCTGCACTAGCATACACATTTGGTTCATTCTGTCACTTAGCATACACATTTGGTTCATTTACTTCATACACATTGTTCATTCTGTCACTTAGCATACACATTGGTTTCATGGTTCTTCTGTCACTCATACACATTTGGTCTTTTATCATTTGGTTCATTCTTTCACATTTGTTCATTCTGTCACTTAGCATACACATTTGGTTCATTTTCACGCATTCTGTCACTAGCATACACATTTGTTCATTGTCACTTAGCATACACATTGGTGTTCATTTTGTCACTTAGCATGTATATTTAACTCGTGGTTTTAGCGACTTTTTGTAGAGAAAAATATGCGCAAAAACGCGTATACTTGTAAAATGCATTACTTAAAATTTAATCATTTACAAAACAAGGTTAAGGTGATAAAACACAAATGATAAGTAATCAAGTCGGAAATAAAGTTTAACTTAAATGAACTTGATTCTTAAATGGTAACATCAAGGAGTATGAATATTTATATAATGCTCCTTGGTAGCATACTTTAACTGACTGGGAAGTTTTAAGAATAAAATTCTTACAAAAAATACAGATTTTTAACTTACAGATAAATAAAAAGAATAATCAATACAATTTAATTAAACAATGAGGATTGTGAAAAAAAATAATTTGAACACTTTTCAGATTTGTATATTTTTACAAATCTATTGATGATCATAAAAAATTAGTTTCAATAAATTTATAAAGTATAAATGTAAATAATTTCCGGTGTCCTACCTTTCCTGGTGTGCCCCGGTGGGCAGTGTTGCCTTGCCGAAGCCAGTCAGTTTGTTTATGTAATCAAAGTCCGGCTTCCAGCACAGCGATCCGTATCCGAAAATCCAGATTGTATCAGATTTATTATTATTACTATAGGAATTATTTTTATGAACTGTATCACTATTAGTATTATTAATTATTTCGGAATCTATGACTAAATTATTATTACTATTTAAATTGTCTGTTTTATTTAAATTATTTTTATTAATGTTATCTAGGGAAATTAAATTTGTTATTTCGACCGAATTAGAACTGTCTGTATGGTCATCACTATGGGTCAGCTTGCGGTACGGACGCGTAGACATGATTGATTCAAGTTGTCGCTTTAATCACAGAACCCCACTTCTTGAAATCTAATTTTAATTTTCGATTACAGAAAGATCGATCTAAGACACAGATAATTACATCCCTCCCACGCTTGCTTCCCTCTTTTGACTTCCCCTATTTTAATTAAAACTTCCCTGCTAAATAATAACTCGATAGAATCGAGACCGACGCGATCTATGAAATGTTAAACTCTTCATTTGAAGTACTTTTACAGACTGAAAGCTAGACCTCCTCTCCGTGAAATATTTATATACAATTCTAATAATTATCACTTCTGACGTTACAAATAGATCACGCTCTAAGCCAATTAAAAAGCTATATATGTCAACAAATAACAAACCATAAATCCAAATTTAACCAAATTAAAATAAATAATATTAAATTTAAACACCTCAAAAATTAAAATTAAAAAATTACTACAAATAAGAATGTTAAAAAATTTAAAATTTAAGAAGAAAATAAAAATTTATAATAAGTGCATATTTACGCGAAATTTATTAGTCAAATCTCTCTGGTTTATATGTTACCTTATAAAACCTACTACATTTTTTTTAAAAAACATAAAAAATCAAAGTCTGATTTAAAAGTAAAGAATAAAATATAATTATATTAATTAAGTTTTTTATTTAAAAATGATTTGATTATTTATTTTTTAAGTAATAGTTAATATTTATTAATTCAATAATTATAGTATAAGAGTGATTTGTTTATCAGGGAGAATGATAGTCATAAAATAGTTATGTACAGTTATTATTATTTTGAGAAGTAAACACCTTCCGCGAAATGGTTCCTGCATCACGTTTATTTAGTTCTTATTATTTTTTTATTTACTACGGTAAAATTTGTGATTTTAATTGACATTGGTTACGTAATAGCAAGTACAGAGTAAAATTATGTTCCTTTAGGTTTTAATTGACATTGGTTACGTCATAGCAAGTACAGAGTAAAATTATGTTCCTTTAGGTTTTAATTGACATTGGTTACATATAATAATAAGTACAGAGTAAAATTATGTTCCTTTAGGTTTAAGTTGTAATAAAAAACCTCAAAAGCTCTTCGGCATACGCGCTCGCATTTTTTCCCACTGTCGCTAGTTTAGAGTCACTTATTGTACAGACTTCATATGTATAAATAAACAAATAAATAAAAAAAAATAATATATATATATATATATATATATATATATATATATATATATATATATATATATATATATACATATATATAGATATACATACACAAACACAGATATATACAGGGTGGAACAATTCACTTAAACCAACATTAAACCATTAAAATCATGGTGAACACATGGTCCTAGACTAACGAAAATGGTCTCTACCCCTAGTAAGTCGACCACCCTGAGTTCAAATTCACCAAAAAAATGTGGTAATTTATCACCCAAATGTGGTAATTTAATTAGCACTTTTCGTTTTTTATTGGTACTTTAAAAAGTCAAATTGGACTATACCATGATATAGACTAATTTAGAAACTACATTATATCCTAAGAAATTTTATACCAATATCACAAAATTCCGGTAATTTTTTACCGAGCTATCGGTATCATTGTGATAGTACTATCACAATGATAGGGTTATTTGCTTGTATGTCGATCGATAGCTCGTTACCGGAATTTTCAGATATTGGTATCAAATTTCTCAGGATATAATGTAGTTTCTAAATTAGTCTATCATGGTATGGTCCAATTTGACTTTTTAAAGTTACCAATAAAACGAAAAGTGCTAATTAAATTACCACATTTGGGTAATAATTACCAAAACAATTTTGGTGAATTTGAACTCAGGGTGGTCGACTTACTAGGGGTAGAGACCATTTTTGTTAGTCTAGGACCATGTGTTCACCATGATTTTAATGGTTTAATGTTGGTTTAAGTGAATTGTTCCACCCTGTATATATATCTGTGTTTGTGTATGTATACAATGTATACAACTTGTGTATTCTATACAAGTTAAGCATAGTATAGAAAATCGGGTCCTGATTTTCAGGGGGATTCCGGCAAACTTGGCACGCATATACTCCTATATAAGACCAATAAACGTGGCACGCATATACTCCTAGACCAATAAACTTGGCACGCATATACTCCTATATAAGACCAATAAACGTGGCACGCATATACTCCTAGACCAATAAACTTGGCACGCATATAAGACAATAAAGTGGCACGCATATACTCCTAGACCAATAAACGTGCACGCATATACTCCTAGACCAATAAATTGGCACGCATACTCCTATAAGACCAATAACTTGGACGCATATACTCCTATATAAGACCAGTAAACTTGGCGCCATACTATCAACAGGAGATATTTTTCAACCTTTATAATACGACTTGGAATAAACCATGGTGTCTGTAAATCCTACGTTAATAAAATTAATTTAAAGGAAGATCCAAACTGCAATACTTGCAATGTAGTCGAGGATCTTGAGCACATTATTATGCACTGTTCTCGCTATTCAGTGGGGCGCACTGCACTATTCAACGAGTTACATGCTACCAAATGTGTAGCTCAGCCGTTTAACTATACATATGTCACTAATAGCTACAAAATCTAATAAAGTTTATAAAAAACTATACTTTTTTGTTGTCAAGCAAAAAATAAAAATTTAGCTACATAAAAAACAAATACGGGCCTTTGGCCCGTAGCCGCTAAGCGGCGTAAGCCCACCGGGCCGCTTTGCGGCCACATTGTTGTTGTTTTGTATTATGTGTTGTTTCATTATTGTTTCTTGTTACATAGCATTTTGCCATGTATCTAGCGAATTTTCACAGACTCTCCTCACAAGCCCGCCTCGCGGGCCTGAGACCCTTATTAATTAGATTTTATTAATACTCTATTGTTAATAGTAAGCAATAATATTAAAATTAACAAGGATTATAAAAAGAAATAATTATTATATTAAAATACATTTTTTATAGATTAAGAATACAAGAAAAAAATCCACACGTTGCAACTGTTGGAGTAACTTTGTATAAAGGGTAAGAAAAGAATTATAGTTTCATCTTCCGTCAGCTTTAGTTATCGTTCTATCTAAAAACAAACAATAGAAATAAAACAATAACTAAAAATTATCAATACTATAATTAATAATTGATTAATTCAACTGATAATTAAAAATATATCAAATAAACTTAATAAAATAAATAAAAACAATAAAATACTTATCAAGTGTTCAAACAAAAGAAACAATTAATAAAATAGTATGACATAAAACATACATTCTATGTATCAAGTTACAAAATTAAGCAGTGTTAATGTTGATTCCAATAAAAATAATTAGTAAACTACAAGTTAACTTTACAAAGGGTAAATTACAAATATAACGTATTAATTATAAGAAGAAATAACCAGCAGCTAATTAAACTTGTGAGCACCACTCAACTTTTTATATTTTTGCAAGTGATAGTGTTTTCCCTTTATATAAAAAATATATTTACATTTTATTTAAACAATTAAATACATCTAATTGTATACAAGAAATTTGATTTAAATTTTATTTATTTAAAAAATGCTGAGATAAGTTAAAAAATGTTTGGTGTTTTTACAAAATCCTTATCTTAACAGCTCTATCCGATATCCAAGACTTATTTTAGAGGCGACCGCGAAGCGGCCCTCATTATAAAAATTTATTTGACAAGGCAAAATCCTACGTAGCATCAACTTATCGGAAACTATAAAGGCGTAACGCGGGTACTAAAAGTTTTACAACCTGTAGCGAGTAACGGCTAAGGGCAAAAAACTTCAGCTTAAAGGTCTTCTACTCTAGAAGACTTATCTTTCTCAAAATACAGAAAATAAACATACATATATATATATATATATATATATATAATATATATATATATATATATATTATGTTTAAAAACATAAATGTTTCATATATATATATATATATATATATATATATATATATATATATAATATATATATATGACACAATATAATTGTGCGACAGACACCTAGGAAATGTAACAAGCAAAATGCAATGCTACATCTGGGAACTGTTCCATCATTGATGGCTCGACATAATGTCATGTCCCACTCTGTTTCGTTACGTTTCCTAGGTGTCTCTCGCACAATTATATTGTGTCAACTATTCATGTTTTTGCAAAACTCAGTAGTATCAAATGATATATATATATATATATTATATAATATATATATATATATATATATATATATATATATATATATATATAATATATATTAATTTAGGTTTAATGTTGTAGGTCTAACATGATTATATTTGATACTGATAAATATTTCGGCAGCATTAAACGGCTTTTTCTTCGACAGATGCAATTTATCTGTCATTTATTTTACAACAGTTTATCTATAATAGTTATTGGAATATGTTAAGCTAACAAAATGGTCAAAAATATGTACAATAGGACTTAGCGAGTTCGGAAATAGACTGCAATACACAGTATTGCTAATTTGTAAACCCTCACTTTTACTCTAAATTTAGATCTTATGACATAAGTTGATTTTTATAGAACAAATAGTTTTAGTTTTATCCTACCTCATCATAGAGCTTATGTCTCTTAACCTAACTGATTAAGAGAATTTATTAAACAAATATTTAAAAATTATAGATTATCGTCTCTCTTATTTACTCTATTTTATTTTCATTTTTACTTACCTACTATCATAAGAATAAAGAAAAGGTAACTAAAGGCTATATAGACAAAATTCATAAGACATGTGTTCCATTGCGTTGAGAGTACGAAGAGTAATCTAAGGATCGAACTTAGTAAATAACGATTGCTGATGAACTTTTGACTTTATAGCACTCGTATAAAAATTAAAATAACTTCAACATAAAACTTCGCTTTACTGCCTTGTTATGCAATAAACTATTATTTTTTTAAATTAATTGCATTATTGCTACACTATAATTTTTTTTTATATTACTACTTGAAATACAATGACAATTAGAGCAAATATAGCATAATAACCCTTCTTAGAGAACTCAATGACGTACTGAGTAAGTCAAAGAATTATTTAGTATAACTTGAAAACTAATTATTTGATCAACTGTAAAACTAGAGATGTGTTGCATCAAAAACTCAAGTAAATATATCGGCGCTGAGAGCCACTCCCAAGCTCTTTTTGTTTATATAAGTGGCATATTGCTGCGATATAAGTAAATTTCCAAACATAATAGTAAAAATCGGGTATTGGGTACCTCGAGTCTCGTGCATGGCTACATGCGTGCCAAATATCAAATTAATCAGAACATTTTTCTGCGATTTATGATTTTTCGAAATTTTTTTGAGTTATTATGTCGGGTTAATAATGTCATAAAAAATATTTTCCGAACATTACAATTGCATATATTGACTGCACATTGTACAAAGTTTCAAAACACTAGCATAAGCACACTAGGAACTACTATGATAAAAAACACACACACTGGCAGACACATGTTGAGCCATCAAAGTTGACGAATGTTGAATGATAGAACAGTTCCAAGATGTAGCATTGCAATTTGCTTGTTACATTTCCTAGGTGTCTCTCGCACAATTATATTGTGTCAAGAATTCATGTTTTCCAAAACTCGGTAGTATCAAATGATATATGTTTTTCTCGCCAAGCATGATGGTGGTAAGAGAGCACCGCTCGTCTCTGGTAAATAAAATACTTACTGGTAGAATGAAATGATAAATATTTTATGTTCATAATTTAAGCATATATTCAGAACATTTGTTTGAAGTTTGAAGTAGTATAAAATGAGTACAAATTTTTTATGTCCGGCTTGTGGACTATAATCTTTTCAATGAAACTAATTATACATTTTATAACGATCTAAAAAAGCTATTCCTGCAAAGGATGGTACGCCAGTGACAGCTAGACACAGCTGTCACAACCGTAGTGCTAGTTTTTGTACTACCGTAGTGCCACTTTTGGCACTACCGTGCCCAAAGTGTAATATCGTGTGATATAAAGTAAACAGTTCTAAGGATCTGTCTCCGAAAGTTGCTAATTATCGCCTTGCTTCAAAGAAGAACGCATGTCAAACAAGACTAAGTTGTTACAGGCTGAATTAAGAGTAATAATTTTAATGACTCTGTAATTTCTTTTATAAGTGCAGGTTACAACGACAGTATTGTAATTACGAATGTTCGCTAAAGAAATAATTGATTGCAAACTACATCGCAGCAGTTAAGTTAATCTTAATAAATAATCAGCGCGTGGATAAAAATTTTTATAAATTAATATGACTCTAAGATAAAGCTATGATTCGTTTGCGCGAATGGTCCTCAGCTCTACTGTACAATTAAGCTAAGAACAATAGTTTTAACCCGATTGTACGTTTGCGCAACGTTAGCTAAGACGTACAGTCCCGTAGATGTACATTTCTATTAAAATCCTATAATAAAAAATGGTTAGCTCCGCTAAAATTTAAAAATTTGTATTTACGCGAATGGCTGTCAATGCGATTTTTTTATTATGAATATTGTTGATGAAACGCCAAGTTTAGTAATTATAGAGTAGCACTCTTGATAAATATCTCCATAAAGAAGTAGCAGAAACGTCTATTCTTGACTATTCTCGTAAATAAACGTATACTGTACTTACAGAGCTGGACGTCTACGCTACTGGGTAAACGTCTAGCTCTTTCGCTGGGCACGCGAAAGAGCGTACTAGCGTCAAATATCAAAAAGTCTTAAAAGGTCGTCTTCGCAACTGGGCATCTTAGCTACATATTTTTACAGCCGCGGAGACGACCTTCGTAACGATCAGCGTAAATGACCGACAACGTTTATTCTCTTTCTTAATGTAGCTAGAATGAACTGTCGCGTTGCTATACAGTAGCGTTAAATGTCTAGACTCCAAGCGAATGAATATTGTGTCTAATGGTCCAAACCACAGAAAAACCAGGACATTAAGTTTTTGTATAGCTTTAACTAGAAGCAACACGTAGCCCACTACAATACTGACCTTTATTCCTGCTCATGAAACCTTAGAGCAGAAATATATTGATTCACCCTCCCATTTTCCCCCTCCACTTCACATAAACGTCACCTTCTGATGAAAATTTGCTAACAGATATCGATATCCATGTTATTGTATTAAAATTTCAAATGGGTACCATTTTTTACTCCTATAATAATTTGTACCGCAATGTAACCATTCTTTCCCTCATAAAGAGGAATTTATTGCAGTTAAGGAAGCAAGAATGACTTCTATTATTAAAAAAAATTAGTTTAATTGGAAAATGGTATCAAGCCTGATCATTTCCCTATTTGTAACATCTGTTTTGAAATTAGTTGGAAATCTTAGTTGCAGATGATTCAGTCTGAGAGACAGACGATATAAAGAAATGAGCTGACTAGGAGGATGATATCTATTAGTAACTGTCCTACATAGTAATCGCTAACAGCTCATAGTGTTGAATTATTCAGTTTGAACACCTCAATAGATAAGTGAGTTTTAAAACTTGATAGCAATAGACCCATTAATTGCTTTCACTAAATACATTTATTTTTTGATTCGTCATCATATGAAATCTGCCTTAGAGTGTGGTGAACACCTGGTCCACCTAATGGTACTACAACTTTATTATGAACCAGGTTCATTCTCCACAACTTTGTTTATGTTTCGGTTACTAATAAAAACATCGTCTACACGAGTTGTTGAACACTGGGTTGAAAACCTATAATGTTTTCGGGGTTGAACCCTACTAACGTCTACACGGTAGGGGTTCAACCCGGAATTCAACACCTAAAAGGTAATTAAAACCTTTGCTTATTAGTTATCCTATTGTAAAGGTTAAAGTAATTAAAGTATCTCTAATTTTTTCTGGTTTTATTTAAATGTAGCCTTTTCTTAAACATCATTATATACTTATATATACTTTACTTATACTTTATATATACTTTTATTTCTTCATTAGTATTGGCAGAATTTCGTAAAACGCATTTTAGTAAAATAGAATAATAAAATCCAAGTAAATAAACCAAAAATATTTCTAAAAATACAAACAAAACTTATTACAGCGAACTGTGACTTAAATTTGAGCTGAAGTTTTAATTTATTTTTTTTTAATTTATTTTATTTTAATTTAATTTATTTTAACAATAAAGTTTCGGCAGCTGGCAGCATAATACTGCTAAATCAATATTTTGATTAAATATCATGAGGAAAAGGTAAATAAATTCATAATAAAAATTCAAATGTTTATTAATTAACCGAAAAAATTAATAGCAATAATAATTATTATAACCTGACATTGGACACCGGGTTCCGCCCCGATAAGTGTCTACGCGACACATTATCGCGGATTCAACCTTCAAATTATTGGTGTCGATATCGGTGTTCAACGCCAAATTGAACCCCCGTCTACACGGAGTAAAATCGGTGCCGAGGATTCAACTTGGTGTTCAACCCAGTGTTTAGCACAACGTGTAGACGAGGTAATTTGAGAATTTTGAGTTTGTGGCTAGAATTCGCCTGAGTGTGATGCGGTGTATTAGGATACTGTTAGTAAACTCTTCTTAACATAGAGGTATTATTACTAGAGGGGCCCTATTAGTTCAATTTTGAAACATCAACAAGTAACCTCACCACCTTCGCTAATAATATTATGAAATAATTAATACAATATTACAGTAACTTATATATATATATATATATATTATATATAATTATATATATATTAAAGTTAAAAATACAAATCAAATTGCGGAAAAGAATTGATTTATTATAACCTTAGATCACTTTTGAAGGAGGTTTCAAAGAGGTTACACAGAGCCCCTGAGAGCCCCAAAACGATGTTTTAGGTATTTCAATGTATTAAGATAGGCTATGCCCCTTCTAAGATATATATGCTTCTCAATGTACAGTTCGTCTGCTGGGTTAAGCAAACAAACATCAGAGCCTATGCCGCGGACTGTTGAAATCCAGATAAATGGCACTCGGTGTCTTTTATTTACCCCTCTTGTCTTGCTCCCCCCTCCCCAATAAATCAAGACGTACCCTTATTGTTCTTGCTACCACTCCCTAATATATATAAGACGTAACATTTTAACGGTTTTGAAAATAAGAATATGAGAAGCAGCTAGAGGACTTGCATCAGGACAAAAGTTTCCCAAAGCCAATTTCTTTAGTAACCTTCGATATGTTTCGATATGTGTTTTAAAACAACTAAAAAGGAATTTTCGGTCAAATCCCGGTTTCGGGTTTTCAGTACAAGCATAATACTTTTTCCATTTACGGTATAAATAAGGAAAAGTAAAAATAAATTATTAATATTTCCGTTTTCCAAAAGAAACTTACAGGGTGTTAATATTGTACGCAAGCTTGCTGGATACTTAACAGTGTTTCCTAGGTGTCTGCGGACTGACTTGAGATGGATTAACCTGACATTTGTATAAAACATTAAGAAAACCTTTACAAACTTAAGTGTACACGCGAGTTTATTATGTGTTAGGATTATATTTTTTATTATATTTAACGTTTAAGGGGTTAAAATATAGAGGGTTGGTATATTGAATTTCGTTGAGGATGGGAAGTAATTGATTCCATTTAAGAATTTTGGTGTAATAAACAATATTAAAACCAATACAAAATAAATTTATTGATAGTAAAAGATATAAATTGTGATTCTATTAAAAACTGAGATAAATCACAAAATTGCAACGTAGACCAACTGTCAGTGAAATTAATAGCTCTATCACGAGCTCTATTTGTGCCAACATGATTATTGAAAATTTGAGATCATAAATTACAAATAAATTTAATTTTACAAGACTTTTTATTTTAATATCTATAATATTAATTAGATATTAATTAATTTCTTTAAATTGATTATTAATAATTAAATATTTGTGCGTATTATTTTATAAAGGATGAAAACGTCAGAATTTTAATTTTTAACTAAGTAAGAAGTTAAGAACAATGCATTCTAACTTGATATTTGATAAGTAGCTCTATGTTAAAGAATTTTAGAAATTGATGCAGACAGTGCTCTGCTTAATGTGAAGCATTCTCTTTTTGACGATAGTTTTAATTTATGTTTTAACTTTCCAAGTCCTTAACTCAGTCCAAGGTGTTTAGAATGAAAAGCAAATAAAATAAAATTATCTATGTCCAAAGAAGTTGATTTTAAACCAAGATTCATCTTGGTTTTATTTGGTATTTATTAGCACTGGGTATTTATCTAAAATTGCAATTGAATGTACATGCATGTATTTGAAGGGTTCTAAATAACAACCTAAATAAATTACAACTCCATCAACTGCTCGCTATATTCGGGATTGAATAATTGCATTGATAAATCAACCATTTTCAAATCAAAGGAATCATTCCAGAGGTGGACCACACCATAATTTCAAAGATAAATAAGATGACAATACTTGCCATGAAATTATTGCTCTTGACATTTAAAAAAGAAAAGACCACCCTTCTTTAACACTGAAAAGGGCAACAAAACAAATTCGTATCCGAGCCCATAGATGTCCTTGAGACGCTACTAGAGTTCATACATCGTATTATGTCTAATGGTTTGATTACCCTGGTTATATCTTGTTGGAGACATTGATGTATTGTCTACACCTATTCAACCCACCTCATATAGGTTTTACGTTTGTACCTTCTTCACATGACCAGTATACGATAGGATTAGGTAATGACTCTGAACAGGTTTAGGCTTAAGAATAATACTTATATATATAGGGACACAGGACGTAAACACAATGTAATTCCCTATAACACGAAAGCCGGTTGACTGGTGCTTTTAAGTAATGCTGCCAACCTGAACAACATTATTTTAATATGTCAAAATATCTATTAATGAAGAAGTCGTAAAGAACAAATATTATAACTTAAAACACCTGCAGAGTATTTAATAAAACCGGTCTTAGATGGTAACATTTAGTTGACGAGGACTTTAAATATTAATTAAATAAATTCGTTAACTACATTTAAATGCTTTAAATATTGTATTGCACCGTATTTATTAGTATTTTTTCATAATTAATAAAGAACAAATAATCAGCAAACCGGAAGTATTGCCAACTTTATTTAGAAAATTGTATATTTGTATACACATATACTTGAAGCATTGCCCAAAAAAGAGCCCGGTAAAAGTGCAAAACACGACGTTTGTATAATCACTTCAAACTCTTATCAACTGCAGTTGTAAATAAATACTAGTTTTAATTATTTATTTTTTCTATAATTTGTTAGTATTAATTATTTTACTAAGTATTACCTCTCATTTGACATTTACAGTGCTATCTATATCTTTTATAGAGACGTAGTTTCTGTTTAATAATTCTAATTAACAATAATATGCTCAGTAGAGTAAAAGTCAAATAGACACATTGTAAGGTTATCTCCATTACTCTGCACAGAAACCAGATATTTCCAGTTAAATCAGTTGAACCCAAACACAATCAACGTTGATTAAACTCTGTTTTCGTATTTATTTTATCTAATTGCTGTCTTGTTGTTTATCCGATACGTAATATTTCTCTTGCATACAACGAAACATAAATAAATGACCTGGTAGCGGGATTAAAGTTAGCCAAATAACATTAAATTATTTGACTTATAGTATCTGACCTGGACATAACCTAACTTGCCAAATTTAACTTCCCCCTATTGGCAAATCAAACTTTGTAAGAGAGCTGCAAAGTTTGTTTAGAACATTGATATCAGAAGAGTGGTGCTTTCTAAAAGCTCCTATGAAAAAAGTTTATTTCATATAATTTTTAAAGATTTAATCAATATTATTTATGCAATACAAAAAACTTTCATTTGCCAAACATAACAAACATAAAATCTGGGGTACGGCAGTGCTCCCGCCAAGTCTAGCAGTCACTGTCGTACCATCCTTAACTGGAAGCATCTCAAAGCTATTTTCACCCCCTCGAATCTTTTTATGAGAGGCATAAAAAATATTATTTTAATACCAACAAAGATCTTGATGAGCTGACCAATTCTACTGAATTTGGTAATGAGAATTGAAATCATAGAATGAATTTATATGATTGGAATTCTTTAAATTTCAATTCTTACTGAAGGATTATGAGATATGGAGGCTCAAAGTTAAGCAGTTTTGACCTTCACTCACTCATCAAAATTCTAAGGCACTTCCAGCAAACATAGACACTTGAAATTTGGTATATGATAATTGTTGATGTAAAAATCAATAACAGATTATCAAAACTTAAAAATTACAGTTCCTTCTGCCTTATATGTTCTACCTAAGTTGAAAGGTAATCCTAACCTAAATTTCACGTATAAAGAAACATTTTTACACCTAGCACTACCTAGTAGAGAACTTAAAAAATAGAATATTGACAGTATTATTTTGACAGAACATAACAATATCATAGATATAGGCAATTTACCTATCTAATGTTTAATTAAATAAATTGGTGCTGTTAAGTAATAAATTCATAGTGTAATATAGTGAAAGTAATTAATAATTTAATAATATTTCTTGGTGTATTTCTGTAAGGCATAAGTTTATACAATAAGGAATGAAATCCCGACAAAAACACATGCGTGTCAAAAAAGAAAAGTTTAGCGTAAGAGGTTGTAAAACATAGGATACGCAAATCTTAAGTTCCTAATTAAGCTTATCAATATACGAGGTCTTGGCGGTATCACTTTGTGGCTAGGCCATAACGCAGCTTGAGGTAGTGTGGTACTAAAGGTCTAGTATAGACGTTGACATTAGACATGCTTTATAAAAATACATTCAGCATATTTATATAATAAGCGCACTATGCACTTCTGTGTGTGCTGCGTAATGGTCAAGTCAAGAAGTGGAACCGCTAGTACCTCGTAGTATAAATTTCCTAATTATGCTTGTAAATACAAGCATAATTAGGAACTTTAGACTTGGAGTATCCAATGATCTCACAACTTTTTACGCTGGACATAGCTCCTTTTTTACACTTATGATTTTGTTTGGATATTTACTAACTTTTCATAACTTATACTATTTTATCATAAATGATTTTCAACTCTTTTATCGATTTATTCATAAAGCATTATTGTTTTATAATAAATATTTCAAACACTAATATTATTCAGGATGCATTTTGATAAAAACTAAAAAAATCGGATTCAGGGTGCCTCGGAACTTTTCCTCCTCAAATCAGATTCACTACGCTCATCCTCTCTGCTTCGGACGGGCTTCGCTCGTCCTCAAATAGTAAATGCATCCGTTTCATTCTCAGCGGTCTTACATACAGCACTGAGCACGTACAATGCTGCTTAATTTTTATGATCCAACAAAAATCATGGATATACTTGTCGAATTGAAACGAAACTTAGTGTACATATTTAATAAGTAAAAGTATACTCTTGTACTAAATTTCAACTGAATTAAATCATTAATGATTTTTCACATTTTTTTTAAACGTACACAAGTCATTCAATAAAAATGTAATTAATGCTGATAATGAGATGAAACTTGTCACATATATTATTCTTATACATGACTAAATGCGTGCTAAATCTCAATCAAATCACATAATTTTTCCGCGTGTTATAATTTTTTGAAATTTTCGCTGAGTCATTATTGCGTATTAATGACGTCATAAAAAATAATATTCGGAATAGCACAACTACAGCAGAAGACTTTTTTGTACCAAGTTTCAACTCTCTAGCATAAATACACTAGGAGCTACGATGATAACAGACACACACACACCCAAACATACAGACAACTTTGAGAAACCACTTAGGAGGCCTTAGAACACCTGAAACGGATGATGCCGGTTTTATCCCGGTTTTGGATTTTTTTACAAACACAATACTTTTCTTATATACCTACGAATATAAATGAGGAATAGTAAACAATTGTAATTTTTTTTACCATTTATTGCAATTTAATAATTTTATGGAATAAATAAATATTATTTTATTAATGATATAAAAAAACAGGCTTTATCGGCTAATATTAGGGGCTCAATATATTCCAGTGGTGATAGAGTTGATAAGGGAATTATAGTTTCTAACGTTTTTTCATAATGAGAAACATCTTCAGGGTTGTAAAGCTGTGGTTTTAACTCAACGCGTCTAGTTTCAGAGCGTAATGCGTCGAAGCATCATAACGATACTCTTTGTCTGTAAAGATGTTTCCAACGATGGAATTGAAACGTTGTCAATTCAACTTCTCCTTCCACAATGTCTTCACTATAAGATTTTGGTATTCTTACCTTATTCTTCTAAATTCTCTCTAGCATTTCTAAAAATCAACTCTCACGGGATAAAAAATAAATTCACTCATCTTGCACGACTATCTAGAAATCTATTTAGAAGTTAAACAAGTTTAAAAGAGGTTAAACAGTTTAAACGACAATGCTACATCTCTGACAGGGTTACCTGAGAGTCGACTTCTCACGTAACATTGGAACGCGTTATTTAGAATGCAGAAAACGTTTAATTAACACAGTCTGACTGTCAGTGCGTTCGCGACGCGTTGTCTGTACACTGCCTGAAAGCGACTATTTGCATATTGACCGTTTTACTTCTTAAATAATTAAAATGTGTTTTAACTTATCTACTCCTTTAAAGAGTAATACGTGTTTGTCGTTTTTTACTTTTCCTACTCATGCTGTAGAAAAGTAATGTGATTACATTAAAAAATCGAAACTGATATTTCACCTGAATTATCAATTTCAAGCATTTTAAGACTCACTGGGGATGGGGTTTTTTACATAGTTTCCCTCTGCATGTGTGGTCCTAATCCTTATAAGGAATCATGGCTATTATTTATCATAGTTAAATTTAAATTAATAAGCTAGATTTAAATTAATCATAAATCCAATTTGTCCCCTCAAATATTTTTTTTTAGTTAAAATATCATTTTTACCCCCAAGTAAAAATTACCATTTTAGATATTCCTAATCATTGTATTAAATCATTACCGTTTTTACCACCAATCTTTAAACATTCCAATTCACTCTACATGAAAATAGGTAAAAAATACACTATCATTATAATAAAAAGTATATATTCTTGAAGTAGAAGAACAAGACATTATTTAATTAATAATTGGCAAGTTCTTTCCTATCTCGAAAGCTCTATTTTCTGTGATATTAATTTTACTAGTAGAATTCTTTATCGGAGCTACTTCTCACAAACTAGAATTAAATCTTATGGTGTCTTTCTTGTCAATTTTTCAAACCCTCCCGACATTTGTAAATATCAGACTTGGTACTGTAAAAAATGGTGTTGGAGAATAGGTGATAACTTGTACATGAATTTGTGCTAAGTTGATGGCTGGCGGTTCAAAAATCCCATATTTCCGACGGGGGTCATTACATGTCAAATCAACACAAAAAAGCACATTTTTGGACTCAGTGTCACCGATGTGACATTCAAAATGGCTGTATATAAAATATTGCTTAGCGTACAATTTTTATTTTGGTGGTGATTGAAAGCTTAAACTTGATAATTTTAAATAGATTCTACAAACTTTTTGATAGTTAGTTACAAGTTTTACTTAATGTGCAAATTAAAATTTAAATTCCAATATCACAAAGGCCAATTTTTAAAATTTTCAATAAATTCATTAAATAAAGAGCTCAAACTCTTAGTAAAATGTCCACAAAATTTCATTTTGGGTTCGCCATGGGATTGGACATAGTAGTGCATAAGGTGTTTCAAGATATGTCAAAGTGTAAAAAAGACACCTTATTTGCAATTCTCATCAATGACAAATTTTAACTTTTTTACTCTTTTAGACATATATCTTGACTCACGTTATGCGCTACTGTGTCCAATCCCATGGCAGTCCCAAAATAATAACTTTTATGGACATTTCACTAACAGTTTAAGCTCTTACATTGATGAATTTATTCAAATTTGGTACACGTTATTTTGAGACGTCTAGCATAGTTAATTTGGTAAACGCTATATTGAAACGTCTAGCATAGTTAATTTGGTACACGCTATTATTGAGACGTTTCTGCATAGTTAATTTTGTAATATATGAAACGCTAGCATAGTTAATTGGTAACGCTATATGAAACGTCTAGCATAGTTAATTTGGTACCTATATATTGAGCGCTAGCAGTTAATTTTGTAAACGCTATATTGAAACGTCTAGCATATTTAATTGGTACACGCTATATTGAGACGTCTAGCATAGTTAATTTGGTAAACGCTATATTGAGACGTCTAGCATAGTTAATTTGGTAAACGCTAATTGAGACGTCTAGCATAGTTAATTTGGTACACGCTATATGAGACGTCTAGCATAGTTTAATTTGGTACACACGCCATATTCAGACGTCTGGCATAGTTATTTTTTTATTAAGTGTAAATGTACACTTATTTACGAATTATCGGATACGGGGTATCTCGAAACATTTTCTCGTCACATCCGATTCGCTATGCTTATCCTCCCTACTTCGCCTGTCCTCATAATATGCAAGTCGTTAAATTTATACATAATATAGTCCTGAGATAGTAAATACATGCGTATCATTCCAAGCGGTCCACCATCCAGGTACTGAACACGCTCGATGCTGCTTAACATTTATGATCTAACAAAAATCATAGATGTACTATTTGTCGTATTGAAGCGAAACCTAATGTACTTATTTATTGCGTAATGGTCTACTCTTATACCGAATTTCGACTTAATTGGATTATTTCTCGATTTTGTATATTTTTTAAAACGAATATTTTTGGCACATATGTTAGTCTTAAACATATCTATATAATATTAAATAAATACCCGTATAGAGCCTTGTAGCACATCAGGGATAACCCCTGCGGGAATCACCTCGGGTGGTAGTGGCAACGTCACGTCAAGTGTATTTTAAAGTTTGGCGATAATTTATCTAAACAATAATCTTCTATAAACTGAGAGCGCAACCTGGGATGCGAACCTCAGACCTCCGTGGGTGTCAAAGGTCAATGTAAAGACTAACGCCTTAACAACCTCGGCCACGGAGGCGGTCAACAGAGCTATATGCTTGCCAAAATTCAAAATAATCGCAAAATTTTTGCTTGTTTAATGATTTGTCAACATTTTTGCGTGTTAATACCGTTATAAAAAAATATTTTCTGGGTATAGCACAACTACACCCAAAGAATGATTGAAAGTTTGAACCAAAGTTTCAACTCCCTAGTATAAATACACTGGTAGCTATGACGATAACAGACTTACACTCACACACATACAGATTCTAATGTGAAAATTGAATTCACACATATTAATTTTATGTGAAAAATTTCATGTCTCTACGACATATAGTGAGGAAGCAAATAAGGGAATTCGAAAAAGCAATAATAATATTATTATTATTCTAAAATATCGGGTACCTCAGAACGTTTCCTCACTACTTCTTGCTCTCGCTTCGTTTGCCCTCAGAATGTAAAAACATTTGTTTTATTCTCAGCGGTCACCCATCCAGGCATTTCTCTTGCTCGATGTTACTTTACATTAGTGATCCTACAAAAATTGTAGATATACTAGCCGCATTGAAATAAAACTTAGTATACTTATTTATTACACATGTTCTGATACGCTAGGACTAAATTTTAACGCAATACTTTTCCTATATGCTATAAATACGCTATATATACGCTATAAATGAGGAAAAGTAGGCAAAATATAAAACTAATTTTAACACAGCTGTTTCATGTATTTTTTATGAAAAATTTGTGACAATTATTTTTAAAATAAATCTTTGAAAACCCTCAACTTATCTCGGCAACAAAAGCTAATTGTCCAAAGTGTGTTTAATATCTTTTTTTAACGACAAAAATTATAGATTATAAAGATCTAAGACTGCGGTTTTAACGAGCTGTAATAAAACCCTGGTATTTACCAAAGATTAATTATAATTAAAGAAAGTTAAAGGACATTTTTTTAGGGAAAAAGTTATTTTTTGTTTTTAAGAAAAAGAATGTTGGTATTGAAAAGGTAGAACTCGCACGTGTTAGCAACAGCTGGCTATCAACATGTGGATTTATTAACCGAACTGGTTTAGTGAGACTAAATAGTTAAATTTAATGTAACTAAAAAGTTATTTTTTAATATGATCTTAACAAAATTCCTCAACTAAAATGATATCATATCTTAACAGTAAACAACAAACAAAAATACAAACAGTGTGCCAATCATAGAACGAGGCTTCCTTCCATAGGCGATTCTAATTAGGGCTAAGCCCCCGCTTTGAATTTAGCCCCTCCTCCCCAAAAACATCCGGTGACATCCCGGTTTCGGATTCTTTGCAAACACAATACTTTTTCTATATACCTACGGTATAAATGAGGAATAGTAAATATAGACATCTTGCAAATCTGATTAAATTTGAGTAACACATTGAGCCTGAGATCTATAGATCTAACGTGGATTTGCTAAATAAAAACATACTGATTAAAAGCGTAATCACATTTTTAAATCATTTGAAACCAGAGTAAACTTAAAGCTA
Source organism: Microvelia longipes (assembly GCA_018340805.1). NCBI lineage: Eukaryota > Metazoa > Arthropoda > Insecta > Hemiptera > Veliidae > Microvelia > Microvelia longipes. Next base: position 20,998,885 of record JACMZG010000008.1, on the reverse strand, counting down.
TATAATACAAATATTAAAGAAAATATTAAAGAAGTTTCCATATAGCTGCTTCAATTTAGCACTTCTGCCATTCTAATCACTCACATTAATAAAAAATAAAACAGTCGCAAAAGGAAGAGGAAGCTGTGCGAGGGAGTAGCCCCCGTTGAGTTACTTAGGTGTCCTGGATCATTACAACTTTGCTTTGACCAGATGCTTACCGTCCATCTCAGGGTAGATCAGTCCGAAAGACATCACTTCCTGGTACCCAGTGAGATGTTGACAGCTTAAGCATGTGAAACATTACGTCATGGCACTCTCTGCCTTAGAGTCCGGGGAACTTCCAAGAGGTCTTAGAGTGAACTACAGCGAGTTCCGAATGTAACCTCGTGCATCCAACTCCTTACACAACCCTCTATATGCAATACCAGCATAACTCCGTATATATACTTCATAGACAATTCCTTTACACCAAACCGAGATCTTTACAAACAGTTGCTGATTCATTATTAATAATTATTGTAGTAAATAATACAACTTTAATTCCTTTAAGTTGAGGATAATTTTATAAAAAATGATCTAGAAAAAACTTTATAGGGAGCTCTTTTTTAAATAATTGAAAACGCGGGTTTATTTTAGACCCCAGAGGCCACCCGGCGAATATTGTTATCCCAATGTCATAAAAGTTGGGGTTTCATTTTAATTATAATCTATTGATAATTATCTAAAACTGAGAGTAAAGCCTGGGTCACGATCCCCAGATATCTAGTGTTGTAAACAAAGACGAAATCTTTACTGGCGAATCACTTAAAGCAAGCGGATGTTGTGTTTTTAGCGAATACATAATAAAATAACGCTCGTATGGTTCTGTTTATTGAGGACCTATTCCTCCTATTTTTACAAAGTGACAACTCGTCTCACGACCGTTCTTGTGTAATATTTTATGAATATTTTTAGTTTTCCTCATTTATACCGTAGGCATATAGGAGGCAGCCTATATGCCTTATAACATATAGATTATTACCTTGATAACATAAAGGAAAAGTATTGTTTGCAAAAAAATCTGTAACCGGAATGAAACCGGTATTATCTGGTGTTTTAAAGGCCTTTGTGAAAACCACTCAGGGTTTTCACAAAGTTGTCTGTCTGTGTGTGTGTCTGTTACCATCGTAGCGCCCAGTGTATTAATGCTAGAGAGTTGAAACTTCATACAAAAATCAGTCTACCGCTGTAGTTGTGCTATCCGGGAAATATTTTTTGATGACGTCATTAACCCGCAATAATGGCTCAGCGAAAATTTAAAAAAAAATATAAAACGCGGAAAAATTATGCGATCGGGTTTAGATTTGGCACGTATGTAGCCATATATAAGAATAACATATGTAAAAAGTTTCATTTTATTTTTAGCATTAGTTACATTTTTATTGAATGACATGTGTACGTTTTATTAAAAAAATTGTAAAAAATCAAAAAATGATTTAATTGAGTTGAACTTTAGTTCAAGCGTATGAGATTTTATCAGGTAGGACAACACACGGGTATAAGGCAAATTCAAATTCTCCCCACACATCAAAATCCGTTCAGTAATGTAGGCTTTATGTGCTTCAACATATAATACTACCGTTCGCTAGCTTAGTTTTTCGCTCCGCGCAAACGTAGGAATGTCAAATTTGATGTTTTGTTAAGTAGGAATGCGCATTGGCATTAGACAAATCTAAAAAGTTCCCACACATCAAAATGTTTTTAGTAGTTGAGACAGTAGGTGCGTCAACGTAAAAATACCGTTCACTAGCTTAGTTTTTCGCTCTGCGTTCAGCGTAAGAATGTCGAATTTGAGATTTTATGAGATAGGAATGCACATGAGCATAAAACGAATTCAAAAAGTCCTCATACGTCGCAATCAGTTGGTACAAAAATTAACCTTGGAGAGGACACGAACCTTATTGAAAACCAGGTTGTTGTGACGTCATTAACCCGGTTTGCTGAGTCACCAAAAATTTTCAAAAATCCGGCTATGTTCAAGGTTATTATTTTTTGCCGCGAAAAAAGTCTTTATTTATGTTTTTGGGACGCTGAATCGATTAAATCCGGTTCGAAGTCGATACGACCACACTCAGTGAACAAAAAATCGAAAAAACTATAATAAATTACCAGAATTTAAAATTAAGGTCGATGAAAATTAAATTTCGAGTAGGGTGTTGTATTCTATGTATTTTGGGCGCTAAAGTGAATAAAACCGGTCTAAAGTACGGCACATGGGTAAAATCAGTTGACAGTGCGGGAAAATAGAGTTGAGGAACCAGTAAGGTTGGCCTGATTTGAAATTGAGGGTGTGGTTTAACATCCAGGACTAACCTTATTGGCTACCTCGCATCATTTTCCCACGCTGTCGAAAAAACGGTGGTCAATTACCAAAGAACCTAAAATAAAGTAAACCACATATTTCAAGTGGGGTGTCAGTAGTTTTCTGTTTTTTGAGCCTGTAAGTTGAATGAGAGTGGTCCGGAGTCGATAGCTCTGGACTCAAAGCTAATGTACCTGGGTTCGAATCCTGGTAAGGACGATAATTTGTTATCGTTTTTTTAAATTATATAAGTTCATAACTACAAAATGATTCTGGCGCGGTGGTCCCCATGACGGGCGAATTTCCTTTGAAATGCATATTTCCGTTCTTAAAAATCCATTCGTTCCTTAAGGATCCGATTTTTTATGCTTTATACTTGAGCAGTTACTTAATTATCAAGCACTTCTCGTTACTCATTTTATCTGTATTTTTCAAAGGAAATGCGCTAAAACCTTTAAAGAAACCGATTAAGCATTAAACTAGTGCTAATAATGGTGTGCAATGCCAAGTTTAGAGGCATAGTTTTTTAAAGCCAACAGGATAATTGTGCGCATTTACTTTCAACAATACAGAAGAAATAAGTTACGAGTAGTGCTTGATAATTGAGTAACTGCTCAAGTTATAAAGCATAACTTGTCCATGTCGGGATCACTTGGAGTGATCCCGACATGCGGACCACGGCGCCAGAATTTCTTATTCATACTGAATAGAAATAAAAAAAGTGATTTGTTTCCACTAAAAATATATTTTAACTGAATTATCTTTAGATTTTTACTTGGAATCGGGTCCAAAGTGGTGAGGATGATAGTTACGAATTCGAGAGGAAAACACCCGAGGAACTCTAAAGATATCTAGAGTCACATGAAAACCTATCTCAATTGGGAAATGAAACTGAAAAGCATTGTTACAAACATGACGACCCGAATCAACTCCTAAGAAACCTCATCACCTTAAAATTTACCAGACAAGCTACCTATACTCATTTATTTTAAATAAATGGATGTTAATATTTTTGTTTTTTGAATGAATCATATGTAATAAATTAGTTAATGATTAATTGATAATGACGTCATGAATATTGCGAATTAGTTTCAAGGGTCGATAGACTATCGACATGCTCAGTATCGATTCGTTACATCTCGATGTTTTTCTTCTTAAACTCTTCGATGAGTTTTTAACCGTGAAATGTATAAGGGTAAAAAGAAGCCGACAGTATTGGGTACACACTTTACCAACATGACACGCCTTAAATGAGCAGCTTAGTTTCTGCCAACAAATCGTTGTAATAATAGTTTGTGCTACAAATTAAATCATTGCGTTATGCTAAAGATCTTTGGGTACATCGCATACTATTTCAACTTGTACATAAAATTGCAGGTGTATTTCTATGCGGACCAAAGGTTTGCGAAACTGCCATGGAGTTTTTTATTTTTTGAGTACTTGTAAAGCCTAGTGGAATAAATTAATTCTATATCACTATATTAATGATAAAACATTTGTTAAGAAACTTTAGAAGGGACGTTTCGTATAAACCATAGAGCATAAAAGATATTACTTCCGTGGTGAACATACTTTTGATGTGTCAAAACAGTTTGAATTGCGATGTCAAAATCTGATTAAATGATTACTTCAACAATTTTTTTGTCAAATATATTGCATTCATTTATTTTACAATTTGTTTTCCAAGATTCGAACTTGCTGCAAGATTTATAGAAAATTCCATTTTATATTCATGTAAGTATTTTAACTATAGTCAGAATAAATTTGGAACTAATTTGTCATCACCGTAGACTTCCGCGGTTATTGTCATGAAGTTTTAGGTCTTCCGGTGGTGACCTCATCATTGTAGATAAAGAATCCGGCGTTTCGCATCCACTGTGGGAGGCATCTTCAGGGATGTATGACATCATGGAATGCTCTACAAAACTGAACTCAGTTCAGTTTTGAACTGAGTTTAGAACTGAATCTGTTCTGTGTCTTTGTCTAAAACTGTTCTGAATCTGTCTTCCGGTGAATCCACCTAAAGACCTAAATCTTAATTTGTCTTCACTGCAAAATCCTCATAGGGAACTTAAATAAATGATCTTTATTGCGTTCATTTATTTATTTGAAATTAACGGATCACACGATCCTTTAACATATAGTAATTATTTAAAAAAAAACAATACTCAAAGGAGAAGAATTTTAACAATAAATACGTTTTTCAAAGAAAACAATATTTATACATTTATTTATTACTTATTTATAAAAACAATAATACACTTTTTAAGTGGTAAGCAATAAGGGACTCCATAGAGGTCTATAGACAGGATGGAGTGCTTAGAATACAGTGGACTTGAATTAACAAGTGACTTTTCTCACGTATTCTGGGCTTTCGATATGACTGGAAATGTCAAAAGATGAAAAAATTTGATGTTTCTATAAGCGACTATTGTAATTATAGAGGAGGTAATGCTTAATGTCATTCAAAACAACATTATTCAGATTTATTCCTAAGTTATTTTATTGTAGGATAGAGCAAAGTTAACATTTAGTTTGTATCAAATTAGACTACTTCACCTAGATGGCTTTCGATTCTTACTGTTTTTCTGAGTTAGTGAAACTAAAGAAAGCCCAAACACGATGCTTCGGCAAACTTAATACTTCGATATAGTTTTACACCATTTTGGTTAATCCAACCAAAAACTAATTGTTTTTGAGAATCCGTGCAAAATGTTTAAGTCACGGCAACTGGAAATGAAAAGTTTTGAATAGACAAAACTTTACTGAAAGACCACATCTGTTGAATTACCGAGGGATCTTGTATTTAATTCCAGAAAGTAATCATAATGGCGATAGAAGACAAACATAATAAAGCTGGAGATCAAAAAACTAGTGAAGAATTTGGTGAAATTATGGACAGAATATTGGAATTTGTTGGAAAGGCAAAATCAAAATGTAAGTTAATTATAAATAACTCTGTAATGAAGACTTCGGAATCTATTGTATATGTGAAGTGTATGATTTCATCAAAGATTTATAAAAGAGGGTGGAGTGGGGGGGGGGGGCGGGGGTCGGAATGATGTTTTGGGTAGCTTGGTCTTTTAGCTTAGGTTTTGCGAGACTATATATATATATATATATATATATATATATATATATATATATATATATATATATATATATATATATATATATATATATATAATAAATAAGATTGAATAATATTGGATGGTTGAATAAGCTGTTTTTCGACCGGATTGATAATATTTAATCAAACATGGTACAAAAATCTACTTTGGGGATTACACGAGCGCGAATGAAAAACAGGTTGTTGTGACGTCATTAACCCGGTTTGCTTAGTCAGCACAATATTTCAAAAGAGGAAAAAAACGCTGCGAAAAAGGTTGTTGTTCATTTATTTTGATGAGCAGAATCGAATGAAATCGGTCTGGATACGACGTATGTGACCAAAAAGTCTAATTAACCGGTAAACTTGAAGCACGGTCGTTAAAAAAGAAATGTCGAATAGTTTTTCGATGTTTTTTGGGGTACTATATACGTCACTAATAGCCTGGACTCTATTTTTATATATGTTTCCGGTTTATGCTTTACAACCTGAGCAGTAGCATTACTTAGGGGCAATACCATTATTTATTACACGATATTTCCGGACTTAAGAAGGACATTGCCTAGAGTTTATTTATTTAAATTAATAACTCGCAAGCATATGATTGTTTATATTCTTAGCCCCCTTTCCTGATAACTGCAAGGATTATCAGTTTCGCTGTTTATTAGGATTACAAGGATTATCATTTCTTTTGGGCCGATTTCTCAGCCTTATAGCAAACAATCTTATAGCAATGTTTACTACAGTAATATAGTATCCAATATAAGTATCTAATGTCAGACAATTCATTTAGTACAATGAATGTCAGTTAGACATTCCATTTAGTACAAATGAATGTCAGACATTTCATTTAGTACAATGAATGTCAGTTAGACATTCCATTTAGTACAAATGAATGTCAGACATTTCATTTAGTACAAATGAATGTCAGTTAGACATTCCATTTAGTACAAATGAATGTCAGACATTTCATTTAGTACAAATGAATGTCAGTTAGACATTCCATTTAGTACAAATGGATGGTACATTCAAATGTACATTGTTTATGGTACATTCTGAAACGCTTAGTTGGATTTCCTCTAAAATCAACTAATTAAATTTTCTATTTGTAACAATTTTCATGTAATTTGGGTACCGTATTTTATAAGAAATGTGTACATCCATCTATCCTTATTTATTTATTTAAGGACAGTAATTATTTAAATAACCATTAAAAACAGTAGCGCCAGAGGATTTCATCTTAAAATATGAAATAAACCCTAAAGTCATCATCAGTTCCGGTGAAATGAAGGAAAGAAAATTATTATTATTATTATTTATGAGACTTTTCATTCTTGAGACTGAAGGTAGACTCAACAATGTTCGTCGAATGAAAACAGGTTTTTATTCAAATTTAGTTGAACATGTGTCTATGGTACTTATTAAGCTAAGCATAAGTTCCTTTTTTACACCATTTTTCTTGTCAACAGCTGCTCAGTTAGAGAAAAGTACAGGCGAGTTGTTCGAAAGGATATCAGAGAGTGAAAAAACATCAGACAGTTTAAAATCATTACTGAGAGCGTTCAATGACGAAGTTCTGTCTGCCAACTCGGACCCTGCAGACAACGGAGACAGCCAACTCGAATCCTGTTAAAAGCAGGAACGGCCAAGTCGAATCCTGCTAACAGCTGATAAAGCCATTTCTGATCCTGTTGACAGCAGAGACAGCCAAATCGGATCCTGCTGACAGCGGTCTCTTGAAAACTAACTTTACATCTACTGTGACTCCAGGTATGACTGGAAAAAATCATTGCAAAACTGTTGTGTCTTATTTCATGTGAATAAATGTCTTCCGAGAGCTTGAATTTTGCCGAAATAGCATAATAATTTTTACAACTTTAGCAATAATTATTGCTATATTTAGGCTCGTACAGCCCATTTGTTCCAAACATCAAAACATAATTTTATCTGTATTTTTCAAAGGAAATGAGCTAAAAACCTTTAAAGAAACCAACTGAGCAATTAACTAGAGCAAATAATGATGTGCACTGCCAATTTTTGAGACATAGTTTTGTATAACCAACATCATAATTATACGCATTTCCTGTGAAAAATTATGAGGTATGAGCAGTGCTTGATAATTGAGTAAATGTTCAATATATAAACCATAAACCGGATCGATAAGCCAGAAATAGATTGTTAAGCACGGAAACACACATTCCAAAGGAAATTCGCCCGACATGCGGACCACCGCCCCAGATTTTTTTTATATCTTGTGAATTTGCATATTTTTTGTATCAGTGATGAATATTGTTGGGTTGCAGTCATACAGAAATGTGAAGATAGAATTGGGTGTTAGGATTGGGTGTTATCAGACCCACCTTATATTAAGGGCGGTGGTTTAAAGATTGAGAGGAAAATTACCTCTCATCAGGTTAAATCATACACATAAAATGAAAGTATTTATTTTTAAATTCGGATTTTTATGGTATAGAATGCACAAAACTTTACCCATTCCTCTAAAATCAGCTCTCTTTTCTTATTATAAGCTAAAGTGTATGCTAATCATAAAAAATAGTTTATGATAGTATCATAAAACGCATATCATCCAATTTTCCAATTTTAGTTGATGTCTTGAACGGTTGATTCGAGCTCAGACTGATTTCATTCTACCCAGACCCTTAATATTCATCAAGAACGAAAGCTTACTCAAAATTTGGCTTAATTAACGGTATATAAAGTTTTCCGATTATTTATAGTTTTTTTTACTTAGTGTGGATACATTTGCTCTGGACCAGATTTAAACGATCCAGGTAGACGACTTAATCTTTTATGTTACCGTTTTTTATTGAAAATTTTGCTGACCCTGCTAATCAGGTTGACCACACAAAAACTTAGTTTTTCAATAGGAAACATTTTCTCAACATATCTAAGCCATTCTCCTTTATTTTATTGTTACAGTAAGTATTGTCTTTTTATCAAATTTTTTATGGTTGTTTAAACATTTTTAAAATATTAGAAAGAGTTTTATTGTTGGACTCGAATTCGGCCCAACCTTCTGTTTTAATTATCTCGTTAAAATTTTCGTAAAAGAAATTGACGCATCGGCTGGTCAATTCATCTGACTGACAGAGATCAGCTGCTTGGATGAAGATGAAAATGTTGTTGATTGTGATGATCCTGGACATGTGGTCGATGCAGAACGTTTTAAGTCCGTCCAGCTTATACTTATTTGCTGCAAGCAGAAGCTTATCTATAATATCACCCAACCCATAGCTTGGTTTTCCTGAAAAGGTTAAAAATATGAAAAAGCAAAAGCATGAAAAATTTAAGTGATGGAGGGGGGGGGGGTAGTATACGTTATTCACCAGACATGTAGGAACAGCTTTCCTTTGGGTCTTAGTACACTTCTAGGTCTTAATACACTCTGATAGGTCTCTTATTTGTGTAAATAAGCCTGCGCCTAAAAATTTCTTATTACATCTAGGTTTGTAAAAGTGTTCATGACTCCATTGGCTCCTTGAGCTTTCCTCTCAAAAAGCCTTGGTTCTGGCAGAATTCCTGCCCACCATCAGCGCACTTAGTTCCTCTTTGTGTGAGGAACTAAGGATCCTGACCTATACTAAATAACTGCAGGGTTCCCTTAAATCATACCCTTATGCAGTCCACTTGTTAAGCTAATAAGCTTGCTATACTTGGCGCATATTGCAATTAAGAAATCTGGATATAACATGCAACCGCAACCCCTTAAATTGTAGTGAACCAATCCCCAAGTGCATTAGGTGCAGGTTCGTACAACCATTTTAGGATAAAAGGCAAGGAATATTTTAATAGGAGAAGTTTTACAATATATTGTCCCCAATTTAATATACTCGTTACATCATTTGCATTTGAGACTTGAGATCTATAATCCAATCCAATCATTGGCTTGGCTCCAAAAAAGATAACAATAAACTAATTTATTTGGTTAAGGTCAAATAAATTTATATATATATATATATATATATATATATATATTATATTATATATATATATATATAATATATATATATATATAATATAAACTTACACATAAATATAGTTTTTGTGTCTGTGAGAGATAAAAGGTTATCCTTTAGCCTCACTTTGGAGCTGCATGCATGTATAGGAAGGGTTTAGTAAAAATAAGTAAATTCACAGAATTTAGTCCGGGTACTTTTCTTGGAAGGGGAAGGGTGGCTATCCGAGAGGTAATAGATGACAAATAATACATAAAAATCTTACCTGTATAGATATAATTAAGAAGAGCCCTCATAACACCACCTTCAACATCAGTAATATTGATTTTATTGCTTTCGACTTCTCTCTCTCTGGTTTTCTCGTTGATCATTGCTTCAAATACACTGCTTCTACTTATTAGCACTTCTTTATGAGCGTTGTAAGTCCAGTCCTTGCCGCTTATAACTATATCTGTAGGTTTGCTAAACAAAGTCTCAGAATAATCTTGTTCGCTGATAATTTGCTTCATCACATCTTCTGATACCTCAAAATTTGGTATTACTAGATCATACATTTTAAAACAAATTTCGTAAGTGTTAAAGACATCTGGTATAAAAGGGAAGTTCCAAGTAGGCTCGAATTTGGAAACACCCCATGTTTCTCCAACCTTGAAAATCTGTTCTATGGGTTGAATTCTTGGTGCAGGACTTAAAATTGAAACGTGATGACTATTTTTTGGCGATTTGATTAAGCGAAGTGCTATGCTGTAGTAATTCGATACACAATTAAGATGGCAAATTAGGGCTTGCCAATCGTTTTCGTCGTTTGCGCCAGTGCTAAACGTAAACAAATTATTTCTCTTCGTCGAATCGTTAGCTAACCCGGTTTTGCTAACTAAGACGTTATAAACAGGAACATCTAAGTATAATCCAACTTGAAAATTAGTTACATTGATATTTACATTTCCATCACTACTACATTTATCTGTTTCAATCGACTTCCTCCAAGTTTCATCGCTAACTTGTTCCATTTCAAAAGTTGATGAACTTAAAAATTAATTTAAAATTTTCTCAAGTTAATAACTTTTTCAAAACATGCCTGAAAGAAAATATTTTAAATCATATATAGTATCAAAAAAATTACGTCAAATTATTTAAATACACATCAAACAATAGCTTTGTAAATAATTACTTGATTAGTTTGTTATATGTATCAAATTTCAAAACATTAATTTTAAAATCATGAGGCTAGAGCGAATTGAAGCTATGTATAGATAGTTAAAGTTTTTCTAAAAATATGATGTTTAAGTTTCTAAAAACAAAAAATGCAGCTCCAACACATTCCTTATTTTTACTTCCATCAGAGAATATTAAAACATAATATTTAATAATACATTTAAATCTTATTAACATTGCGTTAATCCGTTAATAATATTTTTGAAAAAGCCTTAGCTGGAGAGCATGGTATTCTAAAATATATTATTTGAAATGTAGTTCTATTAAAAAAAGTAATCCTAAATGTTGTAAAATGTTCCACACGGTAAAGACACATACGTACACATGTACTATATATATATATATATATATATATATATTATATATTATATAATATATATATATATATATATATATAATATATATTAATATATATATATATATATTAATGTATGTTATATATGTATATAGTGTATATATGTATGTATGTGTGTGTGTGTGTCTTTACTGTGTGGAACATTTTAGAAAGTACCAACATTTAGGATCACTTTTTTAATAGAAACTATATTAAAAAAAACTTTATAGGGACCTCTATTTTAAATTTTTATTTAAATTATAAAGCTTTTGAGGGGGAATAGGCCTAAAATAAAAGTTACAAAAAACTAATTTTGCCAAGCTTCCGATATAATTTAATCTTTTTCAACGCTTAACATAATAAATAATAACACAAACAGTTACATGGTTGCTAAAAAATAGATTTTTGGACAACAACTAGCTACATTCCAGTTAAATAAACAAATAATTCTGGCGCGGTGGTCCGCATGTCGGGCGAATTTCCTTTGGATGCGTGTTTCCGTGCTTAAACAACAACTTCTGGTTGGAATGAACTGGATTTTTTATAGTTTTTTACATATATTAAGTTTACAACAACTAAATAAATAATTCCCGGCGCGGTGCTCCGCTGTCGGGCGAAATTTCATTTAGAATGCGTGTTTTTCCGTGCTGAAGAACCCATTTCTTGCTTATGCAAAGAACCATGCCATAAGCGTGGTTCTGGTTCATGGCGTTAGAACTTTAGCAGTTACTCAATTGTTAAGCACTGCTCGTAACTCATTTTGTCTGTATTTTGCCAAAGGAAATGCGCATAATTTATCCAGCTGGTTGTACAAAACTATGCCTCTAAAATTAGAAGTACGCACTATTATTTGCACTAGTTTAAAGCTTAGTTACTTATATTTAAGCTTAGTCAGTTTTCCTTTGGAAAATACAGACAAAATGAGTTACGAGTTTAACAAAATGAGATCAGTTTAACGGCTTCTCTTTTGGATTTATTTGACTTATAGTCAAAAAATGTTAAAGCAATTCTTCCTAGAAGTTGGAAAAATGTTATTTTTTGGCAATTTTGCATATCTCTACAATGTTAAATTACCATGGCACATCAAATAATTAAAAAATCTCTAAAACAGGAGAAAAGAGTGGTTTTATTGAAAAATGTGTAAGAATAAAATATGTTTATTTTATTAAAATATTGTATATGAGCAGCCCCACTATGTATTTTTTTGTAAATATATTGTGTTTCTCTCTCAGAGAGTCTAAAAGTCGTATTATTAGTTTACTTCAGAAAAAAATATATTTTGTTAAAATAACACATTTTCTGTTTTATATGACAAAAATTATTAGTTTTTGCAACTTCTAGCAACAATAGCTTACATTTTTTACTATTGAATGGATAAAAATATTTAGATTTAACTTAAAGGGCAATTATTAAGAATGTTTTTCCGTTCTTGGCTAAACTTTTGCTCATCTCTTACTTCCTCTAATGCCCTACCATAAAAAGTCCATAAAATTAATTTTTTTCAAAAAAAAATTGTTCATGCAAATTTTTGGGCAGTACTTCCAAAATATTTGACATAGTAAGTAAATTTTACTCAGCTTTCTAACGAGATCAATTTCGCTTTTCTAGCTTAAACAGTTTAAACGCTATTAACAATTTTATGATGTGAGGTCAAATATTTTTTTAAAATTAAATTACCTTAAGGGAAACGGTTGGAGATCGGGTTTGTATTATAGGAACATTTTTGTTCCCTTTGAGGGTTCTATCACCTCCTTCTTTGGTGGACACTTTTATATGAAACACCCTGTATACGTCGCTGCCAACTCTTGGTGCGTGCTTCTAATTACTTATTCTTTACTGAAATACTAATTTATTTCTCATTAATTATAATTTATTATTTTATACTTAAAAGAATTAAAGTAACAGCTTAGTAAAAATGATAACTAAAACTAAATTAAAATTTAGTGACAAATAAAAATATATATGTCAACGCGACAGTGATATGGTTCCCTTATATTCGGGACTCGAATTTACCTCAAGAGCTCTCAGTTACCTGAGAAATCAAACTGTCCTCGGTGGGGATGAACCCGCAACCGGTGTTATTAAAATAAGACAGCTTATAGGCTGTTTTATGGTTTTATTATCGGTCATTCAAATTTCTACGAGGGCTCCGCAAAATTATCACGTGGAATGTTCTGATTCTAGAATTTCGATGCTATGATTCAGCTCTTATGATCCAGATACCATAACTTCTGATTTCCTTTCCTGTCATTCCTCGATTCTCATAATGAACTCTTTCGTGGTAGTGATTAATTATTAAGTTGGTATACGCCTTCCTTTAGATAATTTTATCGGATTTTTTTCACTATTGCCTAACTAACTGGCATGTCGTACTCTCTCTCCAAATCGCATAATCCCTACGTTGTCTATAAATAGACTAAGCTGACCAGAGTGGATGCATGCGATAAATTATAGAATTTAATAAGTTTTTTTAACTTTTTCTTAAATGTTTGCTTTTACTCCGATCTAAGTATAACTAACTCGGCTTCGCACAACTCCTCTGTATATATTTTCAAATCGAAGGTTGATTTTATTGAAGGTTTTATCTCACTCTATTGTTTTAATAAAATGTTTAAATAGACTGCCCCAACCCTAAATTAAATTTCTCTATCGGTTGGATTGAGTTAAATATATTAAGTTCTTTAACGGTAACTCTATATGACCGTCTTACATATTTGCCCTTACCCAAAAATTTTGGACTTATTACCTTATCCCAACTTACAGACGAATGAACTCCATAAGGTTCCGTATGGTTCCCAGGTATAACCTCCGTTGAACAGAGCGCTGTGGGGCAGTCATTTCCTATTAGAAGCTCTATATCTATAGACTCTGAGAGAATATGTATCGCCAGTGGCGTAACTATAGGCCCGCACGGGCTCGCAAAGCGGGGGGCCCCCAACGGTTAAGGGCCCCAAAAAAGATAAAGATAAAATAAAAAGTAAACTTATTAATAAAATGGTTTCTGGGGCATGGAATCATTTTAGAGATTAGAGTAGTCTGTCTTTAACATCATTAAGTCATGGGGCCCCCTAAAAGATTTGTATATAATCTCTTCACCTAAAAATAGCGCCCTGGGTGTAATTATAGTATAATATTTTTTAAGAGCATCTAGTCGCGGGGCCCTTTGTTTGAGTTTTATAAAATCTCTTTACCTAAGTTTAAGTTTGATTCTTTTGTATAAAATTGGCTGGTAACAAACACATAAGGCGAGCAAAGCGAGCCCTAGAATATTAAGTTATGTTTTTACACTTTGCAATATAATTAGGTACTGATAAACTTACACGAAGGAGAGCGAAGCGAGCCCTTGAACGTTATGTTATATTTTAATTATTTTTCCTAAAATCAGATATTGACAAACAAACTCATATAGGCGAGCAAAGAGAGCCAACATAGATATGTTGCTTGCGATCTAAATTTAAATCCGATCGCAATATTTTTCCGCGTGTTATGGTTTTTCGAAATTTTTGTGGAGTCATTATTGTAACATCGTCATAAAAATATTTTCCAAACAGCACAACTCCACCTATAGACTGATTTTTGTACAAAGTTTCAACTCTAGCATAAAGACACTGGGAGCTAAACTGATAACAGATACACACACACATACAGACTGGAAACATTGTAAAAACTACTAAGAAGGCATTTAAAACACCTGAAATAGATAATTCCGGTGACATCCCGGTTTCGGATTTTTTTTCAAACACAATACTTTTCGCATATACCTACGGTATAAATGAGGAAAAGTAAAAATATTCCGCATTGCATATGCTTAGTACTAAGTGCGCAAACCTACAATCGAGTGGATGAACTGCGCATGAATAAATCCGGTATTAACTTCATGGTTATGGATGACTCTAAAAAAATATCGTTGTCATTTTCACCAAGCAGATGTTTTATTTGTTTTCGCTTTGTAGTTTTCGAAAAACCGTCGGAATATGATGTATAAATATAACCTGTATTATTTGGTGAATGTCTATGCACCGTATTATTCCTCTAAGCTTTATTGTCCTAAGTCTATATTACCCTAGATTTTTGGTTATCTAATAACTCTGAGATTCAGCGTAACGAGACCTATGTAATATCACCTTAAGCTTCAGGTAACCATGACATTCTAAGGACGAGCAAAGCGAGCTCGAAGTCATACCACCTTATATTTGGATAACTACTTTATTCTGAGGTTGAGCGCAGCGAGACCGAAGTAGTCTTAGCTTAGGCTTTGAATAAGCATAAAATTCTAAGGACGAGCAAAGCGAGTCCTAAATTATGATGAAAAGGACCGAGGTACCCTGTGCCTGATTTGTTATTTCAGGCTTATGAGCAAGCACACCCCTCCCTTCAAATTTAACTGCTACGGTTAAATTTGAAGTAAGTTTGAGTCTATTTCTCTATTATCTTAAACATTGGTTCATTACTCTAGTGAGTCATACACTCTATGCGAGATTTGTCTATTTTTAAAATACTTTTTGTTTTAGGCCACTACAACCTTTCATAATAATTTGTTAAGGAAATCTATATTTTAACAAATTTTCACCTGAAGATTATTTTATTTTTTGACTTTTACCTTTTTGTATTCTTGTTAATTTTTAAGTGAAAGCAAAGAAATGAAATAAAGAGGTTATTAATGGTCATCTTGCGGTGAAGTAATCAAAACCAACGTGAAATGTTGTTGAATTTCGTTCTTCGCAACCAGGCACTAGTGTGGGGTCACGGCGTGCTTCGCGTGCCACGCTTTGATAGCACGAGAACCAGTTAAAAATCGTGAAGTAGCCATCAATTTCTAACTAATTGCATTAGAAAGTCAAAAGATCTTACAAAGATCTGTCTAATAAACACTCATTTGAAGTAAATAAAAAAAGAGGAGGCATCAAATTCGGAACAAAACTTTTCAATACTATGTTTAAATCTGCACCAGAAAGGTTTGCCACTAACAAGGGTCCGAGTAATATAAAGCCTTTAACTTGATGATAAAGCCACGTAACTATACGTGTGATTAACGAAAGCAGTAAAAAATTTGGTACTGGGTTATCTCGTAAACTGCGTAGGCTTCCGCGGTTATTGTCATGAGTGTGGTGACCGCTTCATTGTAGATGAAGAATCCGACGTTTCGCATCCACTGTGGGAGGCATCTTCAGGGATGTAGGAAATCATTGAATGCTCTACAAAACTGAACTCATTTCAGTTTTGTAGAGCATTCCATGATGTCCTACATCCCTGAAGATGCCTCCCACAGTGGATGCGAAACGACGGATTCTTCATCTTCAATGACGCGGTCACCATTGGAAGACTTAAATCTTTAGGGTTACCTCTCAACTTTAGTTTCGCTGCGCTCGACCTCTGATTAGAATTTTTATCTAAATTCTGGGATGTTATAATTTCAGACTCGATTCGCTCGTCATTAGAATGTCATTATTATCCAAAGCCCAAGCACGTAGTACTTTAGTCTCGCTGCGTTTGAACTCTGAATGGATGGAACTATTCGGACTTGCTTTGCGCGTTCTAAAAATGTAATTACTATCCATAAGGATTGGTGGTATTAATTTGGCCTCGTTGCGTTTGACCTCAGACTAAAGTGGTTATCTAAAGTCTAGGGTCTCATGACATCGGACCCGCTTTGCTCGCCTATAGAGTGTCATCATTACTCGAAGCTTAAGTTGGTATTACTTTGGTCTGACTACGTCTGACATCAGAATTATCAGGTATTCAAATATCTTGGGCGTTATTTTCACGCTGATCGGCGTCTCTAATTTTTTACAAATAATCAAGATGCAATACCGAAATTCTTTATAAAACTGGATTCGGTCTCATGATCATTATTATAAGTGCGTATCCAACAAATAACACAGGAACATAAAATATTAAATACATCGTAATAATTTTAAAATAATAAATTGTATAATAACAAATACTCTAAATCCTAATAAGAACTACATAAGGAAGGAATGTTTTGATTGGCTTGAGTATATTTTATTCATGGAAGAGTTAAAGGTTTGAGTGTTTGGAGTGGAAATAGTTATTTAAATTCACCAAATTCAATCATTACTCCCGAGCTTGTTATTTAGCCGAGGAAACCTAAATGTTTAAACCTAGAGACGAAGGCGAGTGTTTTCTGGTGTTGGTTAAGATGACTGTTAAGTCCCGAGGTAGGTAAAAGATTTTTCTCGAGGGGAGAAAAAGTTTTATGTACTTATAGTTATTTATAGTTTCCTTAAAATTTTAAGAAAATTTTAATCCATTCCTTCATTCCTTTTTTTAACTTTATTGATTATTGTCTACAATAAATGTATTTGACATAGTGCTCATACTGGTTAAAGTGACTTGGCAGTCTTGATAGAAGGAATCATCCAGTGGTGTAACTCCTTGGGGTGGTTAAGTAAATGTTGATATTTTACTTAAAATATCCTTCTTTCCGACAAATAAACTTTTACTTTTGTAATTTCATAAAAAACAACTAAGAGATTTGTTGTCTTGTAACACATAGTAATTACTGATAACTCTTTTTTTGGGCTTAATTACTATGTTTAATTTAAAATGCAGTACTGCAATAACTATTTATAAAAAGTTTAAAAATAACAATATTAGTACCTAGTAAAAAATATTCGAAATTCTTATAATTTGCAGAAAAGAAAGGACTTCACATTCGCCAAGTAATTGACTGATAAAGAGTCAGATGACCAAATGAATCTTTGTTCAGATTTTTAATTACTGATATTTTTATTATATAAAAATCGTTTTAGGTTTATTTTTTCAATGATACTCGTATATGATAGGGAAAATACTTATTTTTTATGTTATACCGGGTAAAAAATGAATTTTTTTCTCCCATCTAAAGGAAGAGAGATAAGTATATTTATTTTTGTTTTATTGATTTGAAATCTTTAATAATTTACAGGGTTTTTAAAAGCTATTTTTAGTTTTTAAAATTTACCAAAACATCGAGTGAAAGGATCGAGTGTGCAATAATGCATTACGTATAAGTATTGAGGGTTTAGTCTAACATCTATTTTGTAGTCTGACTAGTATCGCATGTCATTTTCTAAACTACAAATATTAGAAGGAAAAACTTGTTTAGCAGATCTGGGAGTTACTTATAGGAAATCCTAATAATAAGAGGCAGTTTTTAAGGGAGAGGGGGGAGGATTAAAAAGTTAAGTGACTGACACTTCAATTGACTCATCTTTGTGAAGAACTTAAATACTTTGCTTCTAAGATGCTTCATTAGATAATAAAGAATTTATTACAAGAAATATATAATCTCTGAATTGTCTTGTATTAATTTATTGTTTACGTGAATTTATAATATGGATTTTAAAGAATTAAATCCAAATAAATGTTTAAAACTGACAACTATTGCATTTTACTGTGTTAATTGTATAAACACCGCCACAACATTTTATTTTAATTAATTGTGTAACTTGTTGGAAAGCTATAAATATGTTTTTGTGTTAAAGAATTCAAAAAAGGAAAAATCAATTTCCCTCTTGGCTTTCATTCCCAGAGCTGTTTTTTTCTTAAGTTATATTTTAATTGGGTTTTCTCTTTTTGCCTTGTTTTTTAGTTTTTATGACTTCTTAATGTATTAAAAATGCCAAATAAGGATAAAATTAAGCAAATTAAAATAAAATTTTGTTATGTCAACCTGCAAGAACAACTTACTGTTTCGGTCTAATGGAATAATGACAGTAATAAAACAATTAAATACTGATGTATAAGACATGCTATGGGTAATTAAATTTAATCGCTTAAGAAAGGTTAAATTTCTTCGTGACGTATATCTATAATATATATATATATATATATATATTATATATATATATATATATATATATATAATATATAATACATGGTGGTCCATTTCTACATTACATCACCCTGATTAAATTAATTTGTTTGGAGCTATCGCGATAAAATTGGTATCTGCTCTCACTAAATTGAGCACTGGAAGTTTAAATACCTAATTATTTATTTGGAAATCGTCTGGCATGTATGGTAGTCTTATTACCAAAATGATTTTGTCTACTGCAACTTAGAAAAATTAAAGTGGGGCATACCTATGCATTAATCATTCAGAAACTGTTTCATATCAAAAACAATACAAATGTGATTAATTTAAATAAATTAATTATTTATTAAATTAATAAATAAAATTAAATTCCGTTAATTTGCTCGAGCTACCGTTTGGCATAGGGTAAAATCACGAGTACCCGGCACCCCTCAGCGGTTTTTCGGAAATAGTAAGAAATCTGCTAGGTTTAGGCGAAAACAAAATACATATATTATTAGTCATCGTTAACCTTGAGGTTAATCCCAGATTTATTCAAAAACATTGCCTAATTTGCCTAAATGAGCTAATTGAATGGCAGTCAGTCTTGATGTCTTGAATATGGTGTGTGTTTTTCACAAGTTTACTTAAAAGACGATCAAAGAATCTTAAAGTTTAAGATAAGTTGTTCAATTTTTATTAAACAAGATGATATATATTTTCTCATTCTTTAGTGTTTATTGAACATGAAAATGTAGATTTTGTCAATAAGAATTAATGTTTTAACTAATTAAGAGGGGTGCCGATTACTGGGTCTAAAACAAAAACACACTGATCCAGTAGTGGGCACTACCTTATCTATTATTTTGTTGTGAGTATTTTTCACTTTTATTTTGACTATTATTCAAAATTCGAAAAATTCAACTATTCTTCTTTTTATTATTTTCTCTAATAATATAGCTTAATTAGAAATTAAACTAATAGGTCTGTAGTTAGTTATGTCTAGTTTTTCATTAGATTTATACAAAGGTGAAATTATGGCAGATTTGAAATTATCGGGGAAAATTCCAGAATCTAAACTTAAATTAAATATATATATATTAATCGTTTAATAATTTAAGGTTTAATTTCCGATGCATTTTGAAGTTCAGAGTATGATATGAACATTATAACTATCACCATGAATATAGATTATAACTAAAATCATTATATTATTAAGCTCAGATCAGACCTCATCAGATCGCCACAGATTTTCAAATCTGTGGCCAAAATGTTCTTTAGAATTGAACCAAATTTGGTTTACGGGGTGCTATTATTAAAACGTCTAGTGTGGTTTGATTTGTGTACGTGATTGGTGTTCTATTTTAATCATTTATGCCGAAGGTATATAGATAAGTAATAATTATAGGAAAGTATTAATTTGGTACTAAGACTCCAAGACAGATATTTCCCCTATATTATCCGTTTCAGGTGTTTTTAAGACCTCCGGAGTGTTTTTTAGCAAGTTGTCTTTCTGCATTTACGTATGTCTGTCTGTTACATAGAGATATTACTAGAGGGGCCCTATTGGTTGAATTTTGACACATCGAAAAAGTAACCAGACCACATTCGATTATCATTATCATCAAATAAACAGAACAAAAAAACAGTAAATTATATAGTAGAATGTTTAAAATACAAATCACAACACAAACAATCTGTGGGAAGCCCAAAACAATTGATTAATTATAACCTCAACTCCCTCTTGGAGGAGGTTTCAATGAGGTTACCCAGAGCCCCTGAGAGCCCCACTAAAAATGTTTCAGGCCTCTAAATGTATAAAGATAGGCTATGCTCCCTCTAGTATATCTCTATGGTCTGTTACCACTGATCTCTCAGTGTGTGCGTATGGGTGAGTTTGGGAGAGAGTCTTTTATCGTCGTAGCTCCACTTTAAAACTTGGTACCCAACAAATATGTTTAGTTGGGCTGTGTAGAAAATATTTTTATGGCATTATTATTCGTCTTTAATAACTCGTTAAAAATTTGAAATTAAGCACGCGTGAAGTCATAAATAAGACCAACAAATGTGAATTTTATTATTAGCATTAGTTAGAGTTAAGAAGAGGGATGAATGACCGCTATAAATAGAGCAGATTTTTTATTGTCTGAGGGCGAACAAAGCGAGTCCGAATACGTAGTACAATATATAGTAGGTGATTTTCATACTCGTATTCTAATGAGAAACGAAGCAAGTCCAAAGTAATGAGGACGAGCGCAGCGAATCCAATTTGGTGAGGAAGAGTTCTAAGGTCTCTGCAATCGATTTTTAAGCGAAATATTGAGAATCATAAAACACTGGACAATGCTAATGGTAATTTTTTAATTTTTGAGCATTTAAAAATATTTCCCAAGGATCAATGACAGATACTCTTATAAGGATTTGAAATTTGAGGTTGCCATGTCACAGCTGGTCAAATGATTGAAAGGAACTTTATATTGGAAGGAAATCACTTACTTTCTCAAGAAATAAAAAGGAACTTCATTTTAGAATTACAATTTCTTCTTGATACCCGCGAAATCTTTATATTAATAATTTCAACCGTTAAGTAATACCAAATATTTTTTGGAACCTCAATGATTTTCAATAAATGTAATAGTATCAGGTAGCGTTATTACTACCTGATACTAATACAGTAATTTGTGTCCACATTGTACCTTACTTTTATTTCACCTTTATTACCTCAGGTATTACAAATAATGATCCCCTTCAGTACTTTCAGGATTTAACATAATGAGAAAGATGTGACGGAACCGCAGAACTAAGCCTACTAACTGCCTTCCTAATGCCTTTCTTTTGTAAAAGTTATCGTGTTAAGTCTGATATCGGATATTCTTACAAAGAAAGTCTATTTCAATGTGCTATACGATATTCTTTGGTTTCTCATTATTTAAGTTTAAAATTTTGAAGTATACTATTTTGGTATTACTATCGAAAAGAGACCAAAACTTTGTGTCAGTTGCTTTCAACTGACACAATCTAATCGGCAAATTTTTGTTTGATTTTTTTTTTAACTTCATCGTACGGAAAAAATATTGTTTTAAGTATAAATCTTACAAGTAAATAGCTTTTGACTGTAGTGAAAAAATAATCTTGAATGCCGATTAAATAAAATATTTTCCCCATTTTTTTAAAAAGAAAACCTAAATACTATTACTATTTCACCTAAAATATTCAATATATAAAATATTATTAAATATCATATATATATATATATATATATATATATATATATATATATATATATATATATATTTTTATTTATTTATTTATATTCAATAAAAGTTACGTTAATGAGCTCGTCTCATTAACCCTTCACTCGTTCTAAGAATATAAAAATCACCTATTTAGTATTGCTGCAAGTCTCCGAACTTGTTTCGCATGTTCTCGGACATAAAAAAAAAGATTTATTGCCAGCGGCCACCCATGGGTACTGGCGTTGCTAGCTGATGCTTATAATTAATTATTCGTCAAAAACCGTAGATATACTAGCTAAATAATAATAATAATTCTTTATTGTTCTCAAAAAGTACATATTAAATAGAAACAAAAACAATTCAACAATAATTAATGACACAAATTTACAATATTAAACTTACAATATTTAGCTTTTTGTAATTGAAACTTAGTATATTTTTTTTACGTATAAGCATAGCACTACTAGATCTTTAAGTTAATCTAACTAACTACTTTAACTTTATAGTAACTATTTAGTTTTGTTCATAGTGTTAAGTTACTCGCATAGAAACACTAAAAGCTACAATGATAAATTACACATACACATATAAGGACAGACAAGTTGGTCAAAATCACTCAGGAGACCTTAAAACGCCCGAAACGGATAATTTAGTTAAAATCTAGTTTCGGATTTTTTGGAGCAAACACAATACTTTCCTTGTATATGCACCATATGAATGGGGAAAAGTAAAAATTATTACTTAAGTAAAAATATTATGACCAGATTATTTAATTGGATCAAGGGTTGGGCTAAATTTAAATTATCCAAACTTAAAATTATACATACTCGGATCTAAACTTAAAATTATACATACTCGGATCTAAACTTAAAATTATACATACTCGGATCTAAACTTAAAATTATACATACTCGGATCTAAAGTTAAAATTATACATACTCGGATCTAAAGTTAAAATTATTATCTAAACATACCCCGGATCTAAACTTAAAATTATACATACTCGGATCTAACTTAAAATTATACTATCTAAACTTAAAATTATACTACTCGGATCTAAAGGATCTAAAGTTAAAATTATACATACTTGGGTTAAATTTAAATTATACCTATTTAGATCAGGGGTTGGTCTAAATTTAAAGGAGATATACTCGGATCAGGGATTGGGTTCAATTTAAGTGACACATACTTAGATTTGGGGTTGGGCTAAAATTAATTGAAACATTCTCGGATCAGGGGATAAGCTAAATTTAAATGACACATACTCGGATCAGGGGCTGGGCTAAATTTAAATGAGACATACCTTTAATCGATAAGTTATTGTGTTTCAAAAGAACCTTTCTTTACATATTACAATACCATTCCAATTCAGGATTACAAAATAAATTCAACAAAGAAAGAAACTTCCTAATCGTCAATTGAAATTGTAATGGACAATTCCCCTCTTCATGTTTTTTTAGGCAAGTGTTTCAGTAAAGAGTTTTCCAAAATAGGCACCTGATTAATATTTGATACCTGCGTTACATAGTATCTTTGACAATGTTATAATCTCTTTAAGGATGGAACAATATGATGAAACGGAGGATTATATTAAGATGACTTTTATCCTTAAATCCTGGGATATATTGATCATTTTACTCGGCTAAGCTTTTAATAGGATTACGAACTGTTCAACTTAACAATACTTGTCATTTATTACTTTATTATGTTTTAAACACTTTGTGCACTTTTTTTATTTTGTATTTAGCCATATGAGTTTTTAGAATTAAGTAGTTTTCTTAAGAAGATAGATGCTGTTAAAAGAAATGTTTAAGTTTGTGCTTATTGTTTAAGAAACGTTAAGATAGGTATATGATAAGTTATTTAAAAGAATTTACTTATTAGATGGCAAATTATTTAAAATAAAAGAAAATATAATGTCTTAAGATAATAAACAATCCGAGAAACGGCAACAGTTCTTCCACATCTGGAATTTTTTAAAGGTGCACAATAAGTCCGACATATGTTGATTTTAAAATCAAGTTCCCATATATTTTTCCATTTAGCTGACTTAAAGTTGATACACGTGTTCAAGTTCCCAAAATATTAAGTACAAAGTATGAATGCTTAATCCGTTTAAGGAAGCCGCTGATGACACGGTGTGACTTGTACAATAAACCTGGCAGACGGAGTGTCTATGGCAGGTAGCACACATGTGTACACATTTGAAGGCACATCTGGTTTTTTTACTAGTCGTGGGATTATCATGTTTCCTTGCCAGACACCTGGGCGTCATAAGGTTCATCAACTTTTTGCTTTCCGTGTAACATTAATAAAAATTATGCTAAAAATAATGCTAAAACTGGTTTGCCAAAGGTCAAGAATAATCAAAATAAAATCTATTTTATCTATATCTATGTTATCATTATGGATTATAAAATTATTTTATCTTTATCTATGCTCTCATTATTGATTATAAAATCTATTTTATCTATATCAACACTATATGTTCTCATTATGTTTAATAGTTAAATCCCAAAATATTATAATTATTTTTATTTTGACAATTTTCTACATGATTTAATAATATATCTGAGTTTATTAAACTGCGAAAATTTGACCGACACATTTTGCACGATGAAGCACGTCATATTTAAAATTATTAATTGTTTTTAATAATTTGCATTCTTACTGATAATAGTTTTTCCTTCTATATTTAAAGGGAAACTAAATAATACCTTTTTACCATGCGGGATTATTTAATAACCGCTCAAGCATTGAACACATGGCACACAAATGATTGGCATAAATTAATTCATTTGATTGATTATTATGGCAATAATTTGTTGTAAAATTAAAAGACATTTGTATTTAAAGACGAATAATCGATTAATTTTCAATTTTCTTTATTTACACCTTAAGTATAAATTAATTTAAAGAATCATATTTTTCATGTGGTTAACACCTCCAGAGTGATTTTTACCAAATTTTCTTTCTGGAAGTGTGTGTCTGTTTTCATTGTAGCTCCCAAAGTGTTTATGCCGAAAGGAGGAAACATTGTACATAAATCAATTATTAGGTCCAGTAATGCTTTCCGAAGATAATTTTTCTATTGTGCCATTAAGTTGAAGTAAAACACGGAAAAATTATGTCAACGATCCGATATATATATATATATTATATATATATATATATATATATATATACATATATATCTATAATATACATATATATATATATATATATATATATAATATATATAATATATATATATATCTATATATATATAATATATATATATATATATATATATATATATATATATATAATATATATATATATATATATATATATATATATATATATATTATATATATTATATATATATATATATAATATATTATATATATATATATATATATATATATATATATATATATATATCCTAGACTATTCTATTGCGTACAATAACTATCGCACGCTGTATCAGATTTGATTAAAAATCGGTACAAAAATTAACCTTATTAATCTTTAGAACCCTATTAAACATGAAATATGCATGATGGCATTAACCCAAAATAATAACTCTGCAAGAATTTTAAAAAAATCCCAAAACAATAATTGTGTGATCCAGGTTTAAATTAATACGCTTTATGTATTAATATGTATAATATTATTACTATATAATATATATTAATATAATATAATATACTATACTATGTATGTTAAATACATGTACTGTACAATGTTAAATTTTATTATTAGTATGAGTAAGATCGTAGTATTAGTATGATCCTGCAGCGAAACTTCATTTACTATACAAAATAAAAAAATCGGGTACGGGGTACCTCAGAACTTTTTCTCATCACGTCGGTTTCGCTACGCTCATCCACCCTGCTTCGGACTTGTTTTGCTCTACCTCAGATAGTGAATACATCCGTTTCATTCTCAGCTGTCACCCACACAGCACTGATCACGCTTAATGCTGCTTAACTTTTATGGTCCACAAACATCATAGATATACTAGTCGTATTGAAACGAAAAATTTTAACTCAATTGATTGTTTTCCGATTTTGTTTACAATTTTTTTAAAAATCTTACCCAAGTCATTTTATAAAAATTGAAGTAATGCCGAATATACGTCTTATATATAGCTACATGCGTGCCAAATCGTAATCGATCGAATGATCTTTCTCGATTTATGATTTTTAAAAATTTTTGCTGAATCATTATTGCGGGATAGTGACGCCATAAAAAAGGTTAAAACTTGTACTAAATGTCAACTCAATTGAATTATTTTCCAATTTAAAAAAAAAGTCCACAAGTCATCTGATAAAAATACAAATAATGCTGTTAATGAGATAAAACTTAGCACATATGTTAGTCTTATACGTGGTTACATGCGTGCTAAATTTCAATTTGATAGCTTCATTTTCTCGCATTTTATGATTTTTCAAAAATTTCGCGTCATTATTTCGAGTCATTTATTGTGGGTTAATGACTTCATAAAAATATATTTTTCTGAATAGCCCAAGTACAGAGGTAGACTGATTTTTGTACAAAGTCTCAACTCTCTAGCATAAATACACTAGGCGCTACGATGATAACAGACCTATACAGACAGACAGACAACTTTGCAAAAACCTCTTAGGAGGTCTTAAAAACACCTTAAACGGATAATTCCGGTGTCATCTTGGTTTCGGATTTTTTGCTAACACAAGACTTCTCCTACATACCAACGGTATAAAAGAAGATAAGTAGAAACATTGTATTAAAATCTTAAACGAATTTGTAGCTAAGATAACTTGTTAATATAATTGTTTGTGTTAGGGATACTATAGAATATAAGGGATCTTGCAGATTGTACTCGGTCACATGGTTATCAGGGTTGGAGGGGGGGGGGTCGTATAAAAAACATTATGTGACAGAACTATGCTATGCCCCGGGGAAGAAACTAAATAATTTTTATTGTAATTGTCTAAACAAAAATGAATCACCCTTTTAATGGATTTTGTATCAGAAAATGTTTATATACCACAATAGCTGAACACACTGATCTTTTGTGTGGATGTTTTATTGGCTCCATCTTATATAGCCTTACATAATTTGGTCGGTGAGGGGGGGGGGGGGTTGGACGAATAGATTTCCCTAATCTTTTCTCTTCGTTTAGATTTCAATATTTTAATAGAAAAAGCGAGGAAATGTGTGTAGAAGTGTAAATAAGACGATGAACCCCTACAAGATTTGTTTAAGTTGAGACAGTCATGCGATCTGATATCTCAATACTATCAAATATTCCTACAAAACTGTTCAATACGTCTCGAACTGGTACTAACCAACAACTCAATAAACTTTGATTTTTATTTAGAATAATACTATCTGCCAAATATGGAATTGCTTCCTCCTCTCTTAATTCTACATTATTTATATTTGTAAACCAAAACCAAAATTATCAGATTGATAAGACCAACAATTGTTTTAGTCTTGTGTAGTGTTAAGTTTCATTTCATGACTAGTACTAGTTAAATTTTTATTATAATGTTGTAGTTCATCATTTGAAAATTAAGAACATTATTTATTAAATGACAAGTATAAGTTTCTTAAAAAAATTGGAAAAACCATCGAATTGAAAAGAAAGTTGTCATGAACATATCTTTTTAATAAACAAGTATACAAAGTTTGGTGGAACACTAATGTTAAGCAGCATTGAGTGAGTTCAGCATCTGAATAAGTGACCGCTGGGATTAAGAATGATCTTTTCTCCCTATGGACAAGTGAGGTGAGTTATAAGATATACTTAATTATATATTAAGCATTTTTCATATTATGAGGAAGAGTGAAGCAAGTCCGAAGCGGAAAAGACGAGTTTGGCGAATTGGAAGAGGAGAGAATGAGCGTCGCAAATCTGATAAGGTGAGAGATATTCGATTTTTCGCTCTAATCATAAAATCTTATAAGAAGCAGTATAGTGAAGGAATGTTTATTTGTTTACGAGTCAGTCTGTCTCGTTGTCGAGGGTAAAAACCTCTCCAGGATAGGTCATACTTTAAACAAACTTGGTAGGGACTTAAAACCTATAAATCAAGATAATCCCTTGAAAGTACCCAAGTAGCCCTTCATATGGCGAGCATGTGTGCATATAAGGACATTAACACCTTCAAATATTTGCCCATATTAAAGCCTGTTTCTGTTAAAGTTTTTAATATCCAAGCATTCATTATTGCGAATGATTCGACTGACCTTATCATACCATTTGCATAAAGGCATATTTAATTCATGGACAAAAACTTAGATAAATGACTAAAGAACCACAGACAGTCAAAGGGCGGTAATCTCATCCCTAGATATACCTTCTAAGGATTATTATCTTAAGAAAAAATCGGGTACAGGGTATCTCGAAACTATTCGTCACCACATTCAAAGTCGTCCTCAGAATATAAAAATTATCAAATATATATTGCATAACATCTTTGAACTCGCTTTGCTTGTCCTCAGCTTGCAAGTACATTCTTGAACTCGCTTTGCTTGTCCTCAGCTTGCAAGTACATTCCTTCGAACTCGCTTTTCTTGTCCTCAGACTTCAAGTACATTCCTTCGAACTCGCTTTGCTTGTCCTCAGCCTTCAAGTACATTCCTTCGAACTCGCTTTGCTTGTCCTCAGCTTGCAAGTACATTCCTTCGAACTCGCTTTGCTTGTCCTCAGCCTGCAAGTACATTCCTTCGAACTCGCTTTGCTTATCCTCAGCCTGCAAGTACATTCCTTCGAACTCGCTTTGCTTGTCCTCAGCTTGCAAGTACATTCCTTCGAACTCGCTTTGCTTGTCCTCAGATTACAAGTACATTCCTTCGAACTCGCTTTGCTTGTCCTCAGCTTGCAAGTACATTCCTTCGAACTCGCTTGCTTGTCCTCATTACAAGTACATTCCTTCGAACTCGCTTTGCTTATCCTCAGCTGCAAGTACATTCCTTCGAACTCGCTTTGCTTAGCAAGTGCATTCCTTCGACTCGCTTTGCTTATCCTCAGCTTGCAAGTACATTCCTTCGAACTCGTTTTGCTTGTCCTCAGCCTGCAAGTTTCCTTCGAACTCGCTTTGCTTGTCCTCAGCTGCAAGGTACATTCCTTCGAACTCGTTTTGCTTGTACTCAGACTGCAAGTACATTCCTTCGAACTCACTTTGCTTGTCCTCAGCCTGCAAGTACATTCTTCGAACTCGTTTTGCTTGTACTCAGACTGCAAGTACATTCCTTCGAACTCGCTTTGCTTGTCCTCAGACTGCAAGTACATTCCTTCGAACTCGTTTTGCTTGTACTCAGACTGCAAGTACATTCCTTCGAACTCGCTTTGCTTGTCCTCAGACTGCAGTACATTCCTTCGAACTCGTTTTTGCTTGTCCTCAGACTGCAAGTACATTCCTTCGAACTCGCTTTGCTTGTCCTCAGCCTGCAAGTACATTCCTTCGAACTCGTTTTGCTTGTACTCAGACTGCAAGTACATTCCTTCGAACTCGCTTTGCTTGTCCTCAGACTGCAAGTACATTTCTTCGAACTCACTTTGCTTGTCCTCAGCCTGCAAGTACATTCCTTTTAATCCCAGCTGTCACTCATCTTAACAATGACGATGCTTGATGCTGCTTATTCTTTATAATCCAACAAAAACCGTAAATATACTTACTGTATTGCAATAAAACTTAGTATTTATATTTATTAGATAAAGGAATCAACTTTTACCAAATTTTTACTCAATTGGTTTATTTTTCGATTTTTTTCAATTTAAAAAAACGTATACAAGTTATTCGATAATTTTTAGCATTGAACTAATGCTAAAAATTAGATGAATTTTGGCACATTAATTGGTCTAAATTATAAATATATACACATCAAAAGATGTGTATATGTACTGTTACACTACATTACATTATACGCTATATATTTGGTTTTTATCTTAGGAGTATAAATATATATATATATATATATATATATATATATATATATATATATATAATATATATATATATAATTTATTTATTATATACTCCTAAGATAAAAACCTAAAAACCAAATATATAGCGTATAATGTAATGTAGTGTAACAGTACATATACACATCTTTTGAAATGGTTTAGTTAACCCCGTGCTTTTAAAGTAGAAATCCTTATAACAGACGTACCAACATATGACCCTAGTCATGGGTCATGTCCGTGGAAATTGTAATAATCACAATGCTCTGGGAAAATCCATACACGACCAGGTTTACTCGTTTTCTCTGTCAAATGAAAAATAATATAGGCTGTGAAAAGTTTTCTTTAACTGTAATTTGTTACGTGATGATATTTACAATTTCATTTTTGGCTCTCTGCACTCAGGTAGGCACAAGTAGAAAGTACGAATAGTTTTATGGTAAAATACTGTCATCTGATAATATTTTGAAGGATTTAGGAATGTTATATGATAGAGAATTGTCATTTAATATAGTCATATTAGTTAGTTACGAAACAAAAAAGGTTTTATTTATAGAATTTCTCTTAATTTAAAAAAAATCAAGATTAATCAAATCAAAAGGCGATCGAATTGTTTGAAAACAAATTGAATTGTTGTTTTTCGAATTGTTGTTGATCGAATTGTTTTAAAAATGTATTCTTTACTAATGTTAGGCAATAGTCTAACATATTATTAGAATTCTGCTAAATCTATTGAAAGTGTTGATTAGATTAAAATTAAAATTTAATTATTTTAAATTAAGAAAAAAATAGCTTATCTGCACTTTCTTATTTTCAAGTTATGTTAAATTTAAAAACAATGCGGCTTATTTAAACAAGCTTAGGTCTTTAGAGCGTTAGTAGTAGAGTATACTAACCTTTGTCACCACGGAGGTCTGGGGTTCTCAGCCCAGGTTACGCTCTCAGTTTATATATAACATTTCGTCAAGAATATTTCGCCAACTTTAGATTATACTTTGAGTGTAACGGTTGCCACAACCACCTGAGGTGGTTCCCGCAGAGGTTTCCCCTGATGGAAACCGTTGGAGCCGCAAGGCTCTAAACGGACATTATTATTATTTTGTTTGCAATAGTACAAGTTGTACACCATAGTTTACAAGGTGTTATTGATTGGATCTATTAGGTATAGTCCAAGAGCCAGACGCAAAAAACGTGAAAGTCTAGCCCCAAAGGTTTAACCCACTAGATCGACTTATTCTGGCTCCCTGATAATGAATTAGGTGGTCTGCCGTTTCCAATAAGGGAATTTTAGCCCCAGGGTCCCTTTAAAATCCGAAAAATGGCCCCAAATTCCGTTTTCGCCCAATAACGGTGTTCCTATTGGTTTTATCCAAAACGTTTAAGGGTTGTTTTTTAAAGTTTATTAAATTTGTTATAAATCCATTTTTTAACCATCAAAATCGGTCCAGTAAAACCGTAGATACAAATGTTGAAAGATTACCGAAAAAACATCTAAAAGCATACAATTTTTGTCCAAAAACGCACAAAAACCTTAAAATGTCATGTTTTTCCATATAAAAATGTTTAAGAATTAGGCAGACTTATAAATCATCCATATTCTATTAAACTACAGGTAATATAGAATTGTTCTATAGAGAAAGTTAGCACAGCTCCCAAAATTACATAGAAACGACACCCTACTCGAAATTTATTTTTATCGACCTAAATATTGGTTTTGGTAATTTCCAATGGTTAATGACTTAATGAGCGACATATAATGCTGAAAAAAGTGTATCTTTCTAAAATTCAATTTTTTATACCTATCTTAGCATTATATGTCGCTCATTAAGTCATTATAACCATTGGAAATTACCAAAAACCAAAATTTAGGTCGACAAAAAATAAATTTCGAGTAGGGTGTCGTTTTCTATGTAATTTGGGCGCTGAATCGAATGAAACTGGTCCGAAGTCGATACGACTTTAAGTTACAAAAAGTCGAAAAAACCACAAAAAATGATAGAAAACCAAATTACGGTCGTTGACAATTAAATTTCGAGTAGGGTGTCGTTTTCAATGTTTTTTTGGGCCTCTGAGTTGAATGCCAGTGGTCGGAGTCAATACGACCACTCAAACTCAGGTACCTGGGTTCACATCCTGGAAGGGTCGATAATTTTTTATCGTTTTTTTTACTTAAAAAAAACGCGGTGGTCTGGCGCGGTGGTCCGCATGTCGGGCGAATTTCCTTTGGATGCGAGCACTCAAACCAAGAGTACCTGGGAACTTCCTTTGGATGCGTGTTTCCGTGCTTTTTACATTATCTAAGTTTACAACTAGTAAATAAATAATTCCGGCGCGGTGGTCCGCTGTCGGGCGAATTTCATTTAGAATGCGTGTTTCCGTGCTAAACAGCCCATTTCTTGACAAGAACCATGCCCATTGCGTGGTTCCGCGGTTCATGCTTTAGAACCTAAGCAGTTACTCAATTGTCAAGCACTGCTCGTAACTCATTTTGTCTGTATTTTCCAAAGGAAATGCGCTAAAACCTTTAAAGATAACTGACTAAGCTTTTTTTAAAGTTAAGTAACTAAGCTTTAAACTAGTGCAAATAATAGTGCGTACTTCTAATTTTAGAGGCATAGTTTTGTACAACCAACTGGAGAATTATGCGCATTTCCTTTGGAAAATACAGACAAAATGAGTTACGTGCAGTGCTTGACAATTGAGTAACTGCTTAGGTTCTAAAGCATGAACCGCGTGTGAGTGGTTTCTCTATACCAGAATATTGGATATACCATAAGTCGTTAATGCATCAGATAGTTTTTAAGTGGTTGCCCCTAACTAGTATAGTGGATAAACCATAAGTCGTTAATACATCAGATAGTTTTTAAGTGGTTGCCCCTAACTAGTATAGTGGATAAACCATAAGTTGTTAATACATCAAATAGTTTTTAAGTGGTTGCCCCCAACTAGTATAGTGGATAAACCATAAGTCGTTAATACATCAGATAGTTTTTAAGTGGTTGCCCCTAACTAGTATAGTGGATAAACCATAAGGTTGTTAATACATCAGATACTTTATGTAGTCACCTAAATCAATACAGTGGAAAAACCATAAGTCCAGAATATCATATAGTGCTTTATATGATTGCCCTCAAGCAGTATAGTGGGTAAACCATAGGCAGTGAATGCATAGTGCTTCATGTGGTTGCCTTCTACCTGTATACTGGATAAGTTATAAGTCGTGAATACATCAGATAGTGCTAAACACTCCTTAAAAATATCTTCTAGGACTCAAATTTGTAGCATTATGCCTTAAATGGTGTTGCCATCACAATAAGTAACCAATTAGTACAAAATTAACTTCATATTACGAAATTGGAGTTTTTGAAACTTTCCTTTTCTTAGAACAACCAATAAAGATAAATCGACTAAAAACTTTGATTTTGTTAATCGACGAAAGAAGCTAATAAGTCACGTTCCTGCCTCAGTCCGTCAGACCTAATCATTAATTCTTGTAAAGGAGTGGTCAATTTATTAGAGCGGTCATCATAACTCTCTGCCCTTATTAGTTTCCAATATAAAGAAATTTGATTCGGAACTTCTTTTTCGCATATAAAAACAATTAATGGTTTTTTTTAATGAATAGTATATTTTTGTCTAATATCTTACAGTGATGAGGTAGATTGGTAGGTCGTGTCAGTTAAAATCGGGCAATGTGGCAGAACATTTAGGATACACTGAAATAAATTTTCACTGAAATTAAATGGAAAGTGAAATAATTTTCACTAAAAGTAATAAACAATTTTTTCCTTTTTTCGGTCAATAAAGGGGTCGTCCATAAGAGATTGAATATACCCATGGCTCAGCAACTGAAGATTCTGTTGCGTTATATATAGATAATAATTATGATTATATATTTATTTAATTTTTGTTTTGACTAACAAGTAAAATGTTCATCTTCTTTTTATTGTTATATTGAAAAAAATATACTTTCTTCACGCGGGGATTGAGAGGTGGTTCAACCCCAACTGTTCAGACGGTATTTTTCAACGTGAAAAATGAATTTTACATGAAAAATGCCGGGGGTTAAACACGGTGTTGATTCCCCAGCCAAACCCCGCAAGTGAACGAAGTAATTGTTAGTTTAGCTAGAGATGGCAAATAAATCGTTTTTAGTGATATTCTAGTGAAGTACACAGAAGATTCTAAAGAGTATTAACATGAAGTTTACGTTTAGATTGTGTTACAATTGAGGAAGAGGTGATGCATCCTCTAGAAAGTAGGCTAGGTCGATGGATGCTTCCAAATTTTTGAAAAATTGTTTGCTGGCTAGCATGATGTACCCTTTGCGCCTCGGTCGTGCGCACAATCTTGCGGGATAGTTAGCGGAACTCAGCGAGACTACGATATGCTAAGTTCTTATCAGTGGCATATATTATAAATGATATAATAACGTACAGATTTAGCTTTAAATCTGTTCGTTTTCTTCCAAGGGTTTCTAAGGCTATTCAAAACTAAGGTGGTTAATCCCATATAGTTTTATAATGTAATAATATTAAAAAATGTTTGAAAATTATAAATTGGAGATAATTAACTACAGTGTTTGTAACATTTCAAATGACTGTTTTAAAAAAGTAAGATAGCTTCTAGATTATCTTGTTACCGCAACTAGCAGATTCGCCAGTTAACTCTGCTAGGTTGTCACAACTTTTAAAAATGTTGTTTTCGCTTATTGGTCAAGAGCAAAAAATGCATAAGACAGCAAAAATCGTGATAGTTTTTTACCAGTCCCAAAGGTTTAACCAACTACTTAATTTATTCCCTAAAAAAATGATAAGATTGACTTATTTTGGCACCAAGCCTTTTTAAATTCCGTAAAATGGTTCACAATTCATTGTTTTAATCTCTGTGTCTATAGGGATACTATTACTAGAGGCCCTATTGGTTAAATTTTGAAACATCGAAAATGTAATCTAAACACTCACTCTAAGAGGGAGTTTTAATGAGGCTACACAGAGCCTCTGAGAACACCAAAAGATGTTTTAATCTTCTCAATGTATTCAGATAATCTATGTCCCATCTAGTAGTATATCTCTATGCCTGTAACAGTGTTTTAGCTTATTGGTTTTAAAAAGGAAGTTTAATGTTTCTTTTTCCCAGTCAATACTTTTCAAATAAATTTTGTAAATATCAATAATGCACATTACTGAAAATGGGAAAAACGCTATTTTCAGCATTTTGCTAAAAGTAAGTTGCAGTTGTCTCAAACAACTGCAGATTGACAGAATGCTCTTGATTTTTGTTTACTCAGCCTATATTTTAAATATGATACATGAAAAAAAAATTTAACGTGTATATTTAGTAATATTATAACAGTTATTTCTCTGGTTTAATTGAACCAATTTGATGGTTAAATAATCCCTTATCAATTTTTTAAAATTTAATAATCCCTTTATCATTCTAAACAACATCGCTGTATGGCGAAAACAGAATTCGGAGCCATTTGCAGCAGCTAAAAGAAGCTCAGTGAAAAAATTTCCGTTCTAAAATAGCAAAACACCTGATTGTTTACATGGGAGCCAAAATATTTCAATCTTATTTTTATGGGTGCCAAAATATTTCAATTTTATTTATATGGAAGCCAAAATATTTTAATCTTATTTTTATGGAAGCCAAAATATTTCAATCTTCTTTTTATGGAAGCCAAAATATTTTAGTCTTATTTTTATGGGAGTCAAAATATTTCAATCTAATTTTTATGGGAGCCAAAATATTTCCATCTAATTGTAACAAACAATTAAGCTGAACTGTCACGTTAATTGCTTTTTGCGGCTACTTAACAATTCTTCAAGGTAGTAGTTTTTGTTTAACTTTATATAAGTTTTGCTGTAAACATTATAAACGCATTCTTTAATACAACTTGTTATCTTGAAGCTTAAGAACTTACAACCTCCTTTATTAGGCCCTTAATACAGAATTTTTAATTCAACAAGAATATATTTAAATTAATACTGCATAAATTTGTTAAATGTTTCATATTATTTCCAAACAATGATTTTTTTTAAAAAAGACAAAAGACAATTGGTAAGCAAAAAACTTCAATACTGAGCTTACAAAACTCTCAGTAATATCAAATTACAGATAACATTGTCTGCCTATGAAATTGGGTTATTAAAGTGTTAAACAAATGTTACTTGAAACAAATTATGCCTTTTTAAACTGTAAATATAATGCGCTTTAATGAATTTTAACGTGAAAAAATATTTTACGTTATTAATTTAACTTAAAAGATTTTACGTGATAAGTTTGTGTTTGAAAAAATTAAGTTTGACAAAAATGAATTTTTATTAAGTGTATTACTTATCTAAATAATTTTAATACTTCGGTATAACTAATAATTCCTAAATTTGTATCTAAAATATAAAATAAATATAAGTATTTATAATCAGCATACAATAACCTCCTACGAATAATAAACTGCGTAGGCTTCCGCGGTTATTGTCATGCAGATTTAGGTCTTCCGGCAGTGACCGCGTCACTGTAGATGAAGAATCAGACGTTTCACTTCCAGGATCTTCAGGGATGTAGGAAATCATGGATAAAAAACATACCTCTACAAACTAAAACTGTTTCTGTTTTGTAGAGCATTGTGTTTTCGTCCATGATGTCCTACATCCCTGAAGATGCCTCCCACGGTGGAAGCGAAACTTCGGATTCTTCATCACCAGAAGATCTAAATCTTCTTCTACGATTAGATTTACTTTGCTCCCCATCTCATAATATTAAGAGAAAACCATTGAGGAAGTCAAAAAAGATACAACTTGTTTTAGGGTAACAAGCTTGTTAGGATGACGGAAGTGGGGAGTCAAAAAAGGGCAATTAAATGAATACGGCAAATAAGGGCAATATAAATGAATACGGCAAATAAAGGGCAATATAAATTAATACGGCAAATAAAGAGCAATATAAATGAATACGGCAAATAAAGGGCAATATAAATGAATACGGCAAATAAAGGGCAATATAAGTAAATACGGCTAATAAGGGCAATATAATAAATATATGGCAAAAAAAGGGCAATTTATATTATATAATATATATATTATATATATATTATATATATTATATATATATATATATATATATATAACACGGCAAAATAAAGGGGGTGGTAAACATAGTGGTTCGCAAATCACGCAAGGCAGGAACTAGAACACAATCAGCGTCACGCCGTATGGTAATGTAATGCAATAAGCCTTAAAAAGCAACTTTTATTAATTACCACCCTGTTGCATTCGGGTTAAATCTTAACGACAAATTTTATTGCGTTAAGCGCATATTTCAATAAATAAAGGGGGCGTGATCCTGGTTATTTGGAAGCAGTGTGTGATTAATACTCTCGTTAAAACAACCATCTCTTGAAATAAAACCATTTTAATTCGAATTATTAAAAAATGTTACAAACCTTTGCTTGTATTTATAATAAATAACAAATATAAATAGAATATTAAATTAGTCAGCTGTAAAGTAAAGCCTTTCTTTATTAAAATAGAAATTTTTTATTGTCGAGCTGCCGTAATAAATTTCAAAGCAATAAAAAATACACTACGGTCATTTAAATTAGCGACAAGCAATTGATTAAAAATTCAAATTACTAATATTAAAGCCAGATGGTGCAGAAGCTGAACTGGCTGTCTTTAAAAGTCATTATATACACACACAACACGCACACACACACACACATATATATATATATATATATATATATTATATATATATATATATATATAATATATATATATATATATATATATAATATATATGTGTGTGTGTATATATATATTTATGTATAATATACTAAAACATTTTTAAAGTAATAAAATTATTCTTAGGGTGACAACAATAATTGTCAATTTTACCCAGAGAATCAAAAAGGCTGCTTAACCTACATTAAAATATAATTTTTATTGCCTTAGATTGCAGAGAAAGAGAAAGATTGCAGAGTTAGGGAGAAGAGGGAACAATTTTTTAAACCCTATTATACCCCTGAAAGTATTACATTTATTTATGCCATTTGTTACTAACTTCCTAGATGGTTTAGAACACTATTAGGTCACCATGATCTGCCAAAGTATGTAAAACTGATACTCAGGGGAACGAGATTCGAAACCCGGGCGGAAATTGCATTTTTTAGCTGGGATGTAATGTAATGCGATGCGCATTAAGTCTCTCGGTCATTCCGAACCCTCATTTTCGGCAATGAAAATCATTCTTTACTTAACAATTTTATTGTGAAGTGCCAACTTTATTGCCTTAAAAAATAAAAATTTGCTTTCATTTAAGATCATAACTCCTTGTACCCACTTAAAGAAATCGTGTACGGGGTACATTTTCCTCATTACATCAGATTCGCTACCCTCATCTTCCCTGCTACGGACTCGCTTCGCTCGTCCTCAGATAGTGTATACATCAGTTTCAATCTCATCGGTCACCCATACAGCACTGACCACGCTAAATGCTGCTTAACCTTTATGATCCAACAAAAATCATAGATATACTTGTTGTATTGAAACGAAATTTAGTATATATATTACTTACGTAAAGTTGTATTCTTGTACTAAATTTCAACTCAATTGGATTGTTTTTCGATTTTTTATTTTTTTTAAAATAAAAACGTACACAAGTCAATTTTAATAAAAAATTGAACTAATACAGATGATGAGACGAAGCATATTTATTTTACGAATGAGACGAAGCATATTTATTTTACGAATGAGACGTATTTATTTACGATGTATTTATTTTTACGAATGAGACGAAACATGTTTTAGTCTTATACATGGCTACATGCGTGCCAAATCTCAACCTGATCGCATCTTTTTCCCGTGCATCAATTTTTGCTGAATCATTGTTGCGAGTTGATGACGGCATAAAAAAATATTTTTCGAATAGCACAACTACAGCGGTGGACAGATTTTTGTACAAAGTTTAAACTCTTTAGCATAAATACACGATGATAACAGACACACACACATATTCAATGTATGTAATGGTTTTTACAAAGTAGTCTGTATGTATATTATACATACAGACAGCTTTGTAAAAACCACTTAGTAGGTCTTAAAAACCCCTGAAACGGATAATTCCGGTGACATCCCGGTTTCTCAATTTTAAAAAACATGTTTGAGCACAATAGATCATTCATCATTATTTATATGTATACATTATAATAATAATGGATTATAGATAATCTATATCTAATGTATATCTATTAACGTAAAACTACGTCTATTAACAGTAAAAAAAGAACGAAAAGCGAGGCAGTAGCAATGGTTTGTAACTAAACATTCATTTAGTCACAGATAAAAGAAATATCAATATAAAGTCTCGCGAAAATTTTTTTTTTCGTCATTAGGGACCTCTGAAACGGATTTGTGTCGTGGTCCGAGGTTCGAATTCCGCCATGACGCCTATCCCATTAGCGAATTTTTTCCCAAAGGAAATTCGCTAAAATGGGCTCAATATGAATACAAAATCTAAACCTACCACCTTCGTTGTAAATCTAAAACAACGTATTAGCAATAATTTTATCTATTTAAAGGTTTTTGAATCTCATTTGAATTTTTTCATGAGAACCACCTTGAGAATTAATTCGATAATTTAGAATAAAAATAAAATTACATTCTGGTCTAAGTAAATGGGGCGATGGTGTTTATTGTAATTTACAGTTTTTGAAAGTTTTTTTTTCGTTGTTTCCAAATGTCGGCGCATTTAATTGACATTTAAAATAAAACAATTGTATTCTTATAAAGGACAATTGAATGCGAGAAAGTATTGGGTGGTAGAAATAGCTTGATTTTATTGTCTGTTTCTTAAAAGGCACTTTCCACCACTTTCTCGCGTTTCGTATTTTCTAAGCTAAAAGTAAGCCGTCGCGTAAAAAGTCTCGCGAGATCTATTTTTTATTATAAGGGACTTATTAAACGGATTTTTCATACACTCCCGGGATCCGACTCAAACAATGCCAACCATACCCTAATAGGAATTTCCTCAAGAAATTCGCTAAAAACTATGAAAGTTGTACTTTTAGAAACTTTTCCAATTGAAAAATTATTCTTTTAATTTATTGACATTGTTTTCATATTAAATGTATGTAACAATCATTGGGATTGGAAATTTAAATATAAGCTAAACAAATTTACGTCTAATGGCAAAGGTTAGAAAAATTCTGGTTCAGAGTCCTTAAACAAAAATAATTTCTTGTTCGAAGTGGAATGTTTAATCCCTTGCTTAGCAATTAATTTCATACTCCGGTTTTCGGTTTATGCCTCATGTTCTGAACTTGAATAGTTCAACTTATTTATCTGTATTCCAGAAGTTTTCAAAAGATAAGCGTCTGCTAATCTCTTATGTTACACAACGCGATAATCGTCTTAGCTAAATTAGTTTTTACGCTGACGTTGCTATCAGCTAGCAGCCAAGAAGCCAAAGACCAGAATTACTGTTAAGGGGGCCCGGGGGAAGGTATTCTTCCCCGGGGAAACTTGGATACCCCCTGGCAGGAAAAATAAATGTTGCTCTCCTCTGGGGTAAAAAAATTGCCCCCTCACAGTAGTTAATTAGTTCCCTCGGTCTCTTGCTTAAAAAAATGTCGAGATCAAAATAGTAGACCGGAATGTAGTGATATTTGTAAGTATACTTTTTTAAGATTCAAAGCGGTTTGCACAATAGGCAATATTTCGGTACAAATTAACTTAAATTTTCGAATTGACAAAAATTAGTACAAAATTACCGTATTTGGGTGATAGATACAAAAATAATAATGGTAAATTTAAATTTGCAATTTGCTGGGGTAGACAGCATTTTTTAACGTCTAGGATCATGTTTTGCCCTTAATTTTTAAGGATTTAATATTGGTACGTCTAAATTGTTGCACTCTGCATACGTATAGACATGAAATGTACCCTATTTATAATTTGACTTTATTATTGTGTTATTTATGTGCAATTTTAATTATTTTTATAAAATACTTTGTATTTTGTTAATTTAATATTTTTTTCATTTAAATAAAGTTATAAATAACAATATTATTCCATGTGCTAAGTTTACATACTTTACATTATAAAAAGTACTGTAGGGTATTTGACACTATCAAATGTTTGCACCCCTCCCCACTCCCGGTCACTAATTTTTACAACTGTGTATACCCCCTAAATTTTAAGACACCTCCCCGGTGAAGAACCTTTGAAAGAAACCCTGCCAAAGATCTTTTGTTTTTACTAATGCTGAGAGGTTGGGTGTAGATCATTTGACATCTTCTGCAACCTTGTAAAGATAATCTACAGATAAAATTTATAGTGTCATCTACTCTTGGAAATATTGGGAACTGTGGTGGTAAAATCATAGCATGTTTAATAATGGCATGAAATGTTTACCCTTCGAGAAAGACAAGAACCAGGTAGTAAGAAGTTTAAATTAAAAGAATAAAAATTTAGTTGCATAGAAGTTAAAGGTTGTTGGAGGTGTTAATGATGTGATTAATGTCTATAACATATAACAGCTTGAGATAGGATGTTATTATGCAGTCACATCTATCTATACTACTTTCTCCGTGAGTTCTGCATACAATGGACGTTAGAATTGTCCACGCTACACAAATCCTTTGACTCAGTAATGGACCCGACGCAGGACATGAATATTTAATGTTCTGTCCGTAATGCTAACGGAACGATTTGATTTTCAAATTTAATCAGGCGATACCACTCACCTTTCATGTGGAAATCGAACGACACATAAAACCGCATTTCTCTTCTTATCACTTTTACACCAAACATGGGAGTGACAACCACCCTGATTTCAAATAATCATTAGCACTGTTACACAAAACTAAAATTTTTATATCTATGTCTGCATACATCTGCCTCCGTAGCCGCGGTCGTATAGTACTGGACTTCGGCACCGGAGGTCCGGGGTTCACAGCCCGGGCTATGCTCTCAGTTGTTATGAATAGAATTTAATGTAAAAGATTTCGCCAACTTTAGCTTTACTTGAGCATAGTAGATGTGACCCTCCCGAGGTGGTTCCCGCAGAGGCGAATAAACAGGGTCTTTGGGGTCTTCCAGGGGTTCCGCAGGGTCCCCCCCCCCCGGTGACCTTAAAACGGGCATTATTATTATGTCTGCATACACAAATTAAGAGCGTATTGCCCATAAAAGAAAAAAAAATGTTAACAGAAAATGCAACTTTTCTTTGGGCTATAATTGGTATTTTTACTTTTCCTCGTATTCTGCCCCACAGGTATAAGGGAAACTATTGAGTTGGGCCTAAAATCCGTTCGTAACTATCCATTTTAGTCATATATAAAATTGGACACAAATGTACGTAAGTGGTACATCGGCCCATGAAATTTCATTTTGATACATGAAAGGGTAAACATGAAGGGTTTCATTTTGGTCACCATTTTGAAACTATTGACTTTTAAATGTTTAAACTTTTAATCTTCTCACAAGTTTTCAAAGTACGATTTTTAAATAGCGTAATACTTATTGAACTAAACGTGTAAATTGGAAAAATATATTTATTAGTGCGATACCAAAAAATTATCAAAAAGTTTGTTTACATCTTTCAAAATATATCCGAAGCAGCACCACCTTAGGCTTTGGATAATCATGATTATGTGTGTGTACAATATTTCAAGGCTGTGCGACTAATAGTGATGGTGCATTTTAGGATTTAGGAAACGTCCAGGGTCATCCAATTTTCGATATCATACTTAAAACAAGAGGCTGCTATGGAGCGGCACTGGTGGTCAGCACCAGGGGTCGCCTCGCGTTGTCCTTTGTCAGTTTATCATATCACTTAGTTTATATAAGGTGCATACTGCCACGATATAAGCGAATTCTCAAAGTAATCAGTCAAAAATCGTGATTCGTTTACATTATGTTTATATTATATATATATATATATATATATATATATATATATATATATGTCATTTAATAAAATTGGAATTGATGCTGATATTATATTATCATAGATGAGTTGACCATACAAATTAGTAAAAGTCTATAAATTTTAGCCCGATCAAACATATTCTGCAATTTTCGCTTACTCATTATTGTAGTTTAATGACGTCATACATATTTCAAAAGCAATAAAGTTCGGGGCATTAATGATGCTGAAATTTGCACCGAGAAAGCGTTCGAAAGTTATCGAGTCCCATAGAAACATCTCGAACAAAATCAGATACATACAGACACACACACACACAATCACACACACACACACACACACACACACACACACACACACACACATATATATATATATATATATATATATATATATATATATATATATATATATATATATATATATACAAACCTCAAAAATATTTATATATTCTTGTCCCTCCCAAAAAAATCCACATAAACATAATCAAGTGAAAATGAAGAAAGATAACCGTGAAAATAAGTACCAAGCACTTTTTACAGTAAAATATTTTCATATCTTATTGAGGTGTTTTTCTCTTTAAAAACCCTTAATACACACTAGTAAGCTGGGTAAAAACTTACCGGATGCTTGTTAATATTGCCTGGCGGTAATATTTTTAAAACATTCCTATTCTCTTAGTACATCTAAAATTGCGAGACGGTTGACTTATTAACGACAAGAGTAAACTTTTCCTCGAGAAAAATCTGAACATAAATTAGCCCAATATGTTGTAGGTTATAACTTATCAATTAGTCGACTATTATCCTTACTCCAACGATCTGAAATAAATTCAAACAATATTTCAAGGTTTGATAAAATATTGAATAAGTTTAAATTATTTTGACCTTTTCTTAAGGCTTAAGTAATAAAGTTTTAAGTACGAGCTAATGAAGACATCATCTTTAGGA
The DNA here is from genome assembly GCA_018340805.1 of Microvelia longipes. Taxonomy (NCBI): domain Eukaryota; kingdom Metazoa; phylum Arthropoda; class Insecta; order Hemiptera; family Veliidae; genus Microvelia; species Microvelia longipes. Next base: position 20,955,077 of record JACMZG010000008.1, on the reverse strand, counting down.
TGTAATTATCATCGATCATAAATATCTGGAATCTCACTGCAGCTATAATTTATCTGAGGGTCTCAGCGGTTTGCTTAGCAAGTTATTGCGAGATAGGAATGCTTAAGCAAAGAATATTGACAAAGAAATTTCAGACTGAATATACTTTGTCTATAAGTATTAGACGATAAAGAATATCAAAACAACTTGGATATCCCTTACATCTTGAGAATAGCGTAAATGAAGTTCATTACAAATAATGGAAAAAATTTGAAGGCAGAGAGCTTCATTTTAGTTAAAGACCTTCATTGTTGCAAAACCGATGAATAAATAAAGTTTTTGTTTTAGCATTAGTTATTAATTTTGGACTTAATATTATTTTATATTATTTATATTTTATATTATTTTATATTATATAATATATTAATAATATTATATTTGGGCTTAAGTAATATTTTAAAATATGAATAATCTTTTTGGTTAGGCTAATGTCAGTTTAACAAAGGCTCAGTATCAATTTATGAAGAAAAATTCACATTAAACCCTTGAACAAAACTTTATTTGATCTTAAAATTGGGAGCAAAAATGTTGGAATATTTTTCTAAAATCAGAGATATTTTAAATTTCGTGCTGTTTAAAGTCAGAGCTTTAATAACAGCCATAAAGTCTAGTCCAGTTATATAATCCCTTATCCTCGACTGTATATTAAAGTACTCTGTCTAAAACAGTAGACGCTCTCAATATATCAATAATTAGTGCGTCTGTTTCGATTCTGCAAAACATAAAATTGAAAGCGTTAGTATATAGAGTCTACAAGAAAGACTTAATCGAATTTTATACATCTTGTGAGGTCTCAGATAGCAAGGTGAGATGAAAAACCATCCAAACCGCAAATCTATCTTCCTCGCGTGTCACAGTAATTCAAGAGTAATTCATTTGAATGTCAGCTGGAATTAATGACCACTATTTAGAGCCATGTGTGTGAAAAGTTTAATTTTCTTTCACCTTAAACTTTAAGTATTGAAGAAGACCTAAGATTAATTGAATTAATTGTTGAAGAGATGGAGACTTAAATCAGCTATTGAGCTAGATGAAAGCTTAAAAGTTAATGTTTAGAATTATATGTTTCATTAGTGAAAATAAAAAAACTTGAATTATTTAAGAAAGTTCTCACGAGTGTCTCAGATATTTGTTCGAATAAGATTAAATTTTTTCGATATTCTATGTGAACGATGCTCGAGACACTGCAATTGGTTGGTTTCCTAAAATGATAAAAGCTAATTCGGACTGTATCTCATATACTTTCCATAGCAATAAAAAGTAGGTCAAAAAAAGTAGGTAAAATGCGTTTTTATAGTCAGCTATTGTAGTTTTTACTGTCAGAGACAGTAAACAAGTGTTTTTTACTGTCGCTGGTGAAGTTCCTTACATGTCCACTAGGTGGGGGCTAGTAGCTTATTGCAAGGTTATAATATTACCTTCCTTTTTTTACTTTTTTTGTAATTATCAAATAAATAATATAACGTTTTTGTTAACAATGTTTTGATATTTACAGAAAGTGAGTTATTAATTATTTATTATCAGGTATTTCTTAATCATGGATACTGATTCAGACATTGTAAATACGCGGCCAAAGTTGGAACTTTTGGCCAACGAGGTTATCGAAAGAAGTGTACCAGTTAATAGTTGTTTACTATAATACTTTGTCCGAACAAAATAGCATATGCTTCACGATTTGAAATGGCTTTTTGCATCTCGGCTCCTTTTACTGTCTCACTTCGCTCGACAGATAATTTATTCGCCACAGTAAAAAAGACCTCCTTCAAAGTCTTGTAGGATGATATACTATTTTTGCGCGTAGGTATTTTTGCGCATAGGCATTTTTGTGCATAGGTATTTCTGCGCATAGGTATTTTTGCGTATAGTTATTTTTTATTGCCAATATCGATTTTCTAGTTACAGAGGTTTCCTGCTTACACAGGTTTTAGTTGGAGAAGGATATGAATTTTCTTTTTATTTTGTTTTACACTATTACAAATTCTTGCATAAACAATTGTCACTGTACATCTTTTCCATTCAACTGTGAGGAATTAACTTGGTGTAAAGCACGTTAAAACAACGAGGGCAGTGACATTAATAGTATCAAACGATCCGACATTTTGTCTTTTTATCTTTTTAAAGAAAAAAACGTTAAGGAAGAATCAAGAGATGGAATTAAAGCCCAACAGATATTACTCCGTTATTATAAACAACTATCATACACTACTTACTCGATTTTACTTAATACCCTGTATACATTCATATTTATATATAACAATCAATAATTTATTGTTTAATGCTAAAATACATTTTATTTTTAAATAGTATACTATAGATGTATACAGTTTTAAATAATATTATGTGTAATAACTAAATAAATAATATAATTTGAAGTAATTTATGTTTTTATATTTTGTTAAAAAATTTTATAAACATTTAAAGACTGACGTTCTCAAGTGTAAATATGCCGGGTATTTCTTGGTGTAAGGAACTTTTTAAGTTTCAACATGACTTCAACAATACCTGTACAGGTTATATCGTAAATATAACCTGAAGTTTTTTGTAAATATAACCTTCCTTGTAACCCAATGATTCCCTTTCATGCAATCTACAGTAAATTACAAGTTAAAAAGAATAAGAAGAACATCTTTTTATAGAAGTAAAATAACTTAAGGATAATTACAATAGAGCTAACTAATTGCGCCAACAAATAACCTAAACAATTACTTCGGGTATTTTTTAAAAGATCTTTTTTTCTTTAAAAAATATATATATATTTCCGACCTAATTTACAACTTTACTGAACAAAGTCTTTAGTAGACCGTCTCACCATAGACCGCACTAATAGACCATCTTTTAAACGTTTTTCATAAAGTCAGTCCATAAATTAATAGGCTTTCCCAAATATGGATTTAAACATCCCGCCTACTAAATTTATTTTAAAGAATTTTTATGACTTTTTTTTAAATTGTTGAAAAATTTCTTTTTTATGAAGATAATATGAGTAATTAGTAGCTATATTTTTATGTTAAAAGAAGTAGCAAAGGGTTTAATGATGACCCCTATAAAAGAAAAATAAAGATAAAATAAAAAAGAATTTGATGAAAACTCTCCAAGACTAAAAAAGTTCCAAGACAAAACAATAATGAACCAATTGACCATAACCATAGACTTGAGCCATAACAAACCATACACCATAACAAGTGAACTTAAGACACCAATTAGAGCCTGATATGATTTGTAATCCTTCGATATAATTAATGTCCATATAATAAAATCCATATTATTTGGCATAATGTATCTATATCATGTTTAACGTATGTATGAACAATAATCTATGCATTATTGCATTAGTACGTAGGTTAAGGCATTAGATACTATAGAAGCCGACTAATATTTATGCAAATGGTTTAAATCAAACATCTGATGAGTCTTTTCGCGCTCAAAAAGTTGATCAGCACATACTCAAACTTTGACTTTATCGAAAAATTTTTTTTATTTTGTTTTTTATTATTATATATTTGCAATATGTTCAAATTCACAAGTACACTATTATATTGTAATTTTCAATGTGTGTCAAGATGATACATGAAGATGCTGGTGTTTTAGATGAAGTATCATTAAAGGTCAAATACAGTAATAGTGATAGTAATTAGGTTATGGATCATGTGGAAGTAATTCAAGTCCTTAGGGCCTTGTTGCTAACTTTCTCGGATAAAAGATAGCGTTCTATATAATGAGTGATAGTGAAGGCATTTTAAGTCTAATTCGCTAAAGAGCCTCGACTTTACTGTATGTTTCTATATACAGCTCAAAATAGAAACAACACGCGCCCTACTTCTAGAATTAGCTTCCCGGTTCTCAAAAGACAGAAATATAGGTATACTTATGTACTGTATTAGGCACTATTAAGGGTCCTAAATTTTTCGTAAACCCATGATCATTTATGGTTAGGGATCATTTACCTGACATCCCACTGGCACGGAACCTTCGGCTTAAAGTTCATGTAAAACTTCTATCTCTAACACGAAAATCCCAATCGGATCGAACCCGCACGTGTGCCTGGCGGAGTGCCAGGCACACGCACGCTCTTCACGCCTGTGAAGCGAGAAGATTAATATTCGCTACCTACATGACAAAATGCCATGTCACAATAAATACTAAAACAACAACAGAGTGACCTCGAAGGAGCTATAGCAAGCTTAACAGGCCCACAGCGCGGACCTTTGAGGCGAGACGATGAAAATTCGTTAAGCACATGACAAAATAACATGTATCAACAAATATCAATTAAACAAAACGATTGCAATGTTACCGCTAAGCAGTCCGTGGTGAGGGGTGCATAGTGACTACGAGCTGAAGGCCCGTATTTATATATCTTATAGGACTGTAGATATTTTCCACTTTGATGGATTTCACCCACTTATCTAGAGAAGAGCCTTAATACAGTACCAACCCGTAGTAGCAAAAGACCATACTGTAAAAAATAACTGTATATAAAGCATTTATAAAAGGATTCGTTTTTTTAATAAAAGCTCAAGTAAAAGAAAATTTATATGTAAAGGGTGTGAATGGGTTATAATGGAGAAAGGAAAGAACTGTGTGGAGCAAGCTGGAAACCTGTCCAATAAACCCCTTCACTGCCCAAAGCATCCATATTTGGGCAACACTGTTTGACACACAATTAAATACTATTTCCCAATTGCAATCCCAATTCAATAAGATAAAACGTTTCGACTTCTTACAATCTCATCCTTCTCATCTCTAGATCCAATTGAAATTTTTTTTACACAATATTCCTTCAATAACAACTTTTCCTCTTCAAGTCTCTTGATTTTTATATAAATAATTGGCCGAAAAAGAAAAATCTCAATGTAATATTAAGTTATTTAAGTTAGCAATTAAATTGATATCTCCTGCGTAATCAGAGAGGGAAATGAAATGGCGAGTCATTGAATTGGTCTGTTTACCATACATGGAATATTTTATCTTGATCCTTCTTAGATTTATTTTTATTTAATTCTAATTATTTCATAGAATTTTTTTAAAGTTTTGGAAGTGATTTTAAATTAATGTCTATATACTATGTAAGGTATGTTCTTAAACATCATTTTCCTTCCTCTCCTTAGGAAATTGCCGTTTATTGGTGCACATGCCTTAATGCCGTAAGTGTACCCAAAAGCTTCTGTTGGTAATAATGCTGGTATGAACCCCTCATTCCATGATCGTCATCAAAGAAATAATAACAAAAAGGTGCAACCATATTCTACCTTCAAAACTATGAATTATTCACCAAATATCTCGAGTAGTATGTCATAGTAGCCTGAGTAATATGTCAATATCATTGTAGGAAGCTATTATCTATTAGCAATCTGAATGATCTAATTATTTGTCTACTTTGAAAGTATAATTACCAAGTAGTATCTAAATTATCTTACTTATTATTCATGAATCAGATGTTTTAAATTAGATCATACGAAAACCTTGATCATACGAGATCATATATTATTTTGTTGATCTGTGTTTAATATATATTATTTGTATTTACGATCATTCATGTATTTATAAAACTTAGCTTAAAGTGTTTTGTTCAAGACAAAGTTTAGTAGATTAAGTCTTGCTAATTTTATAGACATATGTCACAGAGTAAAATCATTCAAACGAGTATTACACTGATTCCAATAGTGTCAACAACTTCGTTACTAAGTCAGAGACAATATTAAATCAGAAAGTGTTACATAAACATTTTTACATAAGTGGGTCTAACTTTTACTTTCCCTAACCTAATACCGTTCGTATAAGGAACGTATTGTGTTCACCCAAAACATCTGAAACCCAGATTTCATCAATTAATCCGTTTCAGGCATTTTCATGACGTACTGAGTGGTTTTTATCTTGTTGTCTCTCTGTAACACGCATAACTTCACCTCTGTTTATGCTAGAAGGTTTAAATTTGGCTCAAAAATCAAACTTCATGTATATTTGCGCTGCCTGGAGGATAGAATGCTTCAGACTATAATAACCTATTTTAGTGAGTCATCAAAAATTTAAAAAAATTGTGAACAATCTAAACTTTGACTGATCGAATTGAAATTTACAAATGAACTATACGTAGGTAATTTTATATTTTAGGTAATTTAATGTACTATATGAGGTAAATTGATCCACAAAATTTCATTGCGATATTGGTTGCCATTTTGAAAATATTGACTGTTATATTTTATAATTTTATTTCTGCCTTTTGACGCTCAAAGTAATGTTTGATTACAAAAAACACAATAAATTAGCAATGGATTTTCCATAGCTATTCAAATTTAGTTTTTATGTTATTGGCGAACATATATATTTTTGTCACGTCTCTTTAAATATATGAGAATGTTTCTTTACATTTTTCGAAATTATGACGTTTTACCGAATAAAATTAAAATGATCAAATCATTTTATTTCTTATAAAATGTAGAGCTAATATTTTCATAAAGAACTATATTAGTAAAGAATTAGGCAGCCAAATATGATTCACAGATCTTCAATGATTCGTGAACATGATATAAAAGTAATACTTGGTTGAATCCAATTCTACTGTATTATTATTTTGTGAGTTGAAATTAACATGTGACTATAACGCCTTAGCATTCAAGTGGAACAATGTTGTAGAAGTTGTCATAATCTGTAAGAGATAGGGATTGAAACTGACGTCGGTTCTGTAATCATTTAGTTTTAAATTCTATATGTATACATAATAGTTCACTAAGTCATATAATATAACGGTTATATATTACTTATTTTATAATTAGTTGTATTACTTACTCATGTACTAGTTCACTACTCATATAATATAATAGTTATATTACTTACTCATGTACTAGTTCACTACTCATATATAATAGTTCACTAACTCATATAGTATAATAGTTATATTACTTTTTTTATAATTAGTTGTATTACTTTCTCATATACTAGTTCACTACTCATATATAATGGTTGACTTCGAGGACCATTGAAATATAATTTTGAATATCCCGTATTTATTCTTTGAATTGACCTTCGTTTATGTCGCTTACCGCTTATCTTATCTATCGAGTTTTTAATTGAAATGCTTACCTAGTGACCTCATATAGATTAAATCCCTTGACTGTAGATCTTTCTAACAAATCAAAAAAGGAGTTTGTAAGCATGACCTCACAAATATAAAAAAGAAAAAGAATCTTGTAAACAATTTATTAATCACGCGTGTAAAAACTATAAGTCTCTTAATGAAATAAAACAGGGTCTCTCCACAAATTATATATATTTGACATAGCCAGTTTTCAATCTTAACAGATAATCATCTGTGCCTAACCAACAAAGTAAATATATATGTCATAAAATACTCTAAAAAAAGTTATTAGTATGTTAAAAATTGTAGTATGTTATTTTTATTTAGAGTATTTTATGTGATATATTTTTACTTTCTTGGTTAGGGACTGATGATGATCTGTTAAGATTGAAAGCTGGCTATGTCAAATATATATCATTAGTGGAGAGACTTTGTTTTTTTTCATTACTTGAAGCTCCACAACTCATTGTGTTATTGTAATATAGGGATAAAGGAGTTTAGGAAGGGCAAAAAACATAGCGTCGGTACACCCTTAAGTCGTGTGCTTATGTACTGTACGAGAACATATTTTTCTTCTGTTCAAGACTAAATCACTTGCCAAATCTGGACCCTAGAAAAGTAAAAGCCGAACTAAATATAGCTTTATTCAGGCAACTGGTTTAACTATCAGTTCAACCATCAGACAGTTCTACCATCTGAATAATCTGTTATTCTCAATGTAAGAATTGACATTAAAAGAGACTATAAGTCTGTGAAGGCATTGAAACAGTTGATTCATTTATCTTGATAATCAACTGAATAAACTCGAATATGATGATTATACCGCCCACGATAACTTAGTGAATGACTAAAGCGTCATTCACATTCAAATCCATACAAAATCCCCCTGTGTGAATTCACTGTAAGTAGCATTCTAATTCCAATTCATCTTATTTGGAAACCTTTCTTAAACAAAAGGTTATAATTGATTCCTATTAAAAGAAAAAGATATGAATGAACTTGGTATATCCTCATTTACATTATAGGGGACTTCTTTTTGAAGTCTCTATTTCTAAGTTGGACGTGTCAAGTGAAAGGTGGTAAGATGTAGGTGCCTGACGGACAGTGAAGGTGTGATCTTTGACTGTGACAACTCCAAAGAATTACTTGTGATGTAGATCACTTAGATCTTTGTTGTCTAATAATGCCACTGTTCGGATTTTTATTCTTTAAGACAGTAACATGCTTAGTTTATATTGTTCGGTATCGTTTTTAGGTATAATGTTTCAGGCTCCGGAAATGGAATAAGTACGAGCTTCTAAGCCTTTTAGATTATTATACTATATCTGTAAGTGTAGGATATTTGTCCTACCATATCTGTAGGCTATAAAGTCTCCGACAGCACTACAATAATGACATTGTCAGGGAATGTAACAAGACTAGGGTAGAAGGGAATAAGTGCTATAGTGACCTTTACTTTCCTTTTTATCAATTACGCTCAAATAATTAGTCGTGGGGCTTAAATGACCATGAAATTTAAATGAAATGAAATTATTAGAAATTGTGTACGCTTCCAGATTTGACATATTATACAGTAATACATATTTGTTTAATAATACTTTTAACCCATGCTATTCGTGATTCAAAGTCCATTGCAGCGCCACCGTCGCTGATAAGAAATTGATTTTGAAATGGTGATCGTTGTTAAAGTCCTTATGGGGGTTTTTTGGTTTTTCTTATTTGTGACGATTATTATTTATTGTTAATTAATGTTACTTTTAAATAATTTTAGTTTGCACTAACACACAAAAATAAAAATTACCTCTTTATTGCATTATATTGTTTAAATTAGTTGTAACAGGTATGTAAATTAACTGATAACAAGCTAATTTTCACCATAATGGTGTTTTATTTTATAATTTGTTAATCAATTTTATTTACTCACTATATTCACTCTTTTTTTAAATGTTTGTTTAAATTATACGTTATGTTTTATTATTTCTGGGTTAAATCGGACGGACAAATTCAAGTCTGTAGTGACAAGAGCCTGATTCTATATCTAAAATCCTGGAATAATCGAAGTATTTATCTATGAAATATTGACCATTTTTTTTTTAGCAACGATGGTCGCTCTATTAATTTTTTACTCATTCATTACAAATTAATTACCAATAAAGAAATAAAAGAAGAATTTCTATCGGCTCCTATGATAATCCCATGATAAAATTTTTTGATCACACTTCTGTTTTCCCGCCATTAGTATTGCCAACCTTACGACTATTTCTTTAAATCGCGAATACCGACATAGCAGGACATTTCTATTTCCTTCATAAACAACATTGTATTTGCCTGATGATTTTTAAATTAAATTCAATGATATAAAAACTGTACGAAGTTTAATATATTTAGCTCCTGAATTTTTACATGACTTTTAAATGCAACCTTTAAGTGTAGAGAAAAAAATTGGCATACCTGGAAGATATTGCCTTGAACTAAAACCATGGGATAAACGACATAGTTGTGCGATATATCGGAATAGTTAGATTTTATATCAGGCATACATCATATTAGATATAACTACTATTTATGGATGTAAAGTAATCATCTAGGCACTTAGTTACAAGAATTCCTCGCGCAAGATATTGTGACGTGCTGTAATCAAGTCTGATTAAGGGATATTCCATCAAACACGAGTGGTGGAGCTCAAGATCATCAAAATTTGAAAATAATATGATCAAAGAGGGTTCTGATTCTTCATAAGAGTACCTATATATCTTTGCGGGACACAAAGATAGAAGCTAAAGGAAAACCCGAGTTAAGAAGAAAGAAAATTAAAAATCGCAAAAATACAAAGCTTGTAATTTTGAACATCTAACTTAAATTGATTCTTTGTGTGTTTCTATAGAAAATTTAACTGATTGTTTAACCGATTACAGGCACTTTGTTCTAGGATTGGGAGCGGATAGATGTTCCGAATTGCTGGTACTTAATTTCTCATGGATATTTAATAGTAAGTAAGCGATTTCCCAACACAATTCTTGTTAACAACAATTCTTTCATTTCTATAACCTTTTGTAAACCCCAAAAATAACTTTAAAATAAAGGACTTTAAATCGGTTGTCTTTTAGCACTAATAATAATGTACAAAACGAAATCTCTATAGTTACTATTTTTTGACCTCAGGTAATTATTCGAAACGCTATCTCTCATTCATTTTTCTATTTAATGACTTTGTCAACACTTTAAAAGCATAGCTTTAATAGATGGCTAGTTACCTCTATGTCTATATAAGTGTTAATTTATATATTATTGATATGGGCCACTGGAGTTGAGTGTGTTAAATAACAAACGATGGATCACTCTTGCATATGTTTATAAGGGAAATTAATTGCTACTAGGTGGTTACGCATCCACATCAACTCCAGTTATTACTACTGGATAGTAATGCAGGCTATATCAACTACATTGCTTGTTACTGGGTAGTAATGCAGCCACTATCAACCCTAATGATTGCAGCTAGGTGGAAAGGTAATCTATTCTATATCAACTCTAGACATGGTCAGAGGAGGGTTCATTAAAATCTGATTGCTAACGTAAGCATCGGAATTCGCTAAACACAATATTCGTTGTATTGATCCCTATTATAAGTATAAGTTTATTTAGCAAATGGTCAACATAAAAATGGGGTTGTTCGAGATGTGGATGTTGGAAAATGGCTTTATACATGACAAAATGCCATTTACAACAAATAATAAGAAACAACAACAATGTCAGCACAGCGGATACGAATCTATTGTAATTACATTCTGTTACCAAGTCAATTCCGTTTTACAGCTGGTATTCAACTAAGAAGCAAAACGTGGCATTTGAAACAACTTTATGGGAAAGTTAAGATACTCACAAAACGTCAAAAATAACTCTTTAAATAAATAAGACTTTATTAAACTTTGCAAGATCATTAAGCTCATTTTATGATAAGTACATTGGAAACTTTGAAAGTGCATTTGGTGAAGTATGCAGGACTTCCTTATGACTTTGTTGCGTAAAGTTAATGAAGTTTTGATGAAGTTATTTATATTTTAGCTAAAAATGTCTTAACCTTGCACTCTATAAATTAATACCTAACTAAAAATATTGGCACTAAAATGAATTCTTGGTTTATTTCTAAATTTCTTACTATTTTTATCGCCTGGTGTCATTAGTCCCTTTAACTTAATCCCAGAGTTACACTACCAGTAACTCTGTGCACCGGGTCATAAGTCAAAATTAAAACGCAAGCAAGAGGTAGGTCTCGCCTCAATTAGATGGTTTCCGAATTCTCTGTCAGTATCCAGACCAAGTCATATGTTTCAGACAAGATTGGCAAATGGAAACCGCGTAAAGCATAAGAATGATTTTAGGTTGAATCCGCTTTTGAATGTAATACCTGTTGAGTAAATGGTTCTAAGACATAAATTTTAATAAAAATAAGGCCCTCCTCAGGCTAGATTTGAGGCTTCAAATAAATACATAATGTGTCATATTATGTACTCAGGTTACAAAATGTCTTTGTAAGAGTTATATTAGGTTTAATAACCAAATAAAATACAAACGAATTAACAAACAGAGTTTATTGAACACCAAAAAGCTAAGAACAACAAAAGATAAACAGAACAAAAAAACAAAAGCACGTGACGTCGAGGGAGGTTACACTTCCAGTGTAGCCAACTTCATAAACAGTAAGTAAAAGTTATATCTATTTAATATTTATTGTGAGTATCAAACTTATTGTACAGAAGATTTATCGGTAGTAAATTTTAACGAATAAAACTAACGACTCTTCATCAAATGTCTTTACAAAATATGGCAAATTTATACAACTGCAACCCAGCAGCACACATCAGTTTTGTACGAACACACTACTACTGAGCTACCGGACTCCATGTTATAATGTTACTCGTTATGTTGTATAGCCATACAGTTGTTATGTTCAAAGTCTCTAAATACAGCATTTTATGTCATTAGGCATTAAAGGTGCATTCACAATACTGCGGTAGCGATGCGTCCGTCCGTTGCGTGCGGTGATAGCTCAAATTCCAACCTATGTAATCGTATGGGACGTTCTTAAACAGCTTGTGGTAGCGTTGCGAAAAATGGAAATTTTCGCAAACCGACTAAACCGTGTGTGTCTTTTTAAATTGTTTCATAATTTCTTTTAGGTTTTTTCAGTTCAAAGTAGTTTTTTTATATTTCTACATCAAATCAAATTTATTTCTTAATATTCTCGGTGTTCGCCAATTTGGATGGTATAGTAATATAATCTTGATCAGTTTTTTATCTTAATGTAATTGTTCTTAAATGCTATGCATTATTTTTATTCTCTTGGTTTTACTGCCTAAATAGTATTTAAGAAGTAGATCCTGCAGTATAAATGTTTTAAAAAAACAAGACTATTTATTACATTTTATAACAAGTACATAACAATATAACTAAACAACATATTAACTAACATATTAACTAAACAAGATAATATTTCGCCGTTTTGATCGATGGTCTGTAAACAAATATTTAAACCTAGATCATATGAAATTTTAAATAAGAAAAAATAATTTGAACAAGAAGAAGAACTATCATTTAGTGTGAAAGTTCCCATTATCATCAGACATGATTAAATAAATTAAGTATTTGATACAATGAAAAAAATAAGTTGCAATCTGAAAAGACACAGCTCGTCCGAAACAACCTTTTCTTCTTCGTCTTTTTTATCTTTGTTAAGAAAAATATATTTTTGTTTCCCAAATTCGGAACAAGAGTGCGCTGCGTTAGCGGCTTTTGCGGCCGTAACGTGGAAATTTTGAAACCACTATTTTCCGCATATTAATGACCGCTATGCACGCAACGGACGGACGAATCGCTACCGTATTGTGAATGCACCTTAAAAGTGATGTGAGCTTTTTTTACCGCTCCTTTTAAATAAGTAAGTGAGGCAATACAAGTTTTTCGTATGATTGTAAAAAATAATACGTATGAAGCAAAAAACTGTAGGTTATAAAGTAAATATTTTGTGATATCAAGAATTGCGACGTATCATAATTAGCGAATTGGCTTCAAATAATTAGGTTTTTAAGGTTGTTTAATTTAGGAAGAGAGGACATGGTGTTTTAAGTGTCTTTTTATGTGTGCCAATGCTCGTAAGAGTTTACAGGAGAATGCTTTTACCTGCTCTGATAGCTCTCTATTGGCATACTTTGCAAGCCTGAAATTAGATTTCGTATCATCATACGTTAAGTTTACATATTATTATTCATGCTATTGCACCATATTGCATACAATTATCCTACCGTTGCACATACGGTACAACGCAAACCAATTTGATTTAAATAATTTAAATATTCAAGAAGCATCTTTTTATTTTAATCTTATTTAAACTTAAAACTAAGCACACAATATTGTGAGTCAAGTCTCATTAAAAACTTCACGAAGTAGAAAAAAAAGTACTATGGAAATTTCTGTTTAAAGTGTGGATTCTGCGGAAATTGACATTCTAGAAAACCAATACAGTCATACGGTGTTGAGTTTAATAGGGTTCAGGAAGGACTTCGTGGGTTAGCTAGACTTCGCCTGCTGGTAGACATCACTAATTACCAACTTTTTTTTGTAAAGATTTTAAACTTAAAAAAAGGTTGTGTTGTGGGCGCGGTCACGACATTTCTCAAGTTGAAGTTTCTTAAGAAAAACTCGATACTTCATCACTTGGAAACTTTGACATGACTTTCAACTTCTTTGAAGAACGGTAAAGTCAACAAATCTAATTTTAAACCTTTCTAATAATCTTGAAGAATATATTTCACTAGATTTTCTGTAACAATCGCCATTTTGATTTGCCATTCGTGGAAGACCTTTCACGTTACTAAATAAGAAATTTAAATTAAAATGTTTTGTTTTTGGCTTTGTTAGCCAAGATATATGCTTACAATCCATTAATCCCTACTGCAACATATTTAATCATTGATACATCAATCTAAAAAAGAGTTCTTGATTTTAGTATTTAATGAAAATTAAAAAAAAAGTTTCGTTACATCTTATTTTAAAATAGAATGTTGTCATGCTGTTAAAAGTAAAAAAAATGGGGTTTTCCAGTGGTCATCCATTCATGTGCTGACTTTGTATCATCCAGCATAAATCTAGCGATTCTACAAAATTTGTGGATATACTATAGAACTATTAAAATTAGTTTAATAAAGGAAAATACTCCAGCCAAATTTTAATTAATTTAATTATTTCCGATTTTAAACATTTATTAAAACCTCGTCATTCGACAAATAGAACTAATAATAATAATATAACAACATGAAAATGGGCACAATATGTTAGTCTGAAGTAGGTCTATGTTTGTAATAATTTAAAATTGATATAAATATTTTCTGTTTTTACTTTTTTTTTAGTCATTTATTGCCATAATGACGTCATATAATCAGACTTAAAAGATTGATTCTAATGCCAAGTTTCAACTCCCCAGCACATACACTCAGGGATCTACATCTACTGCATGTGTGTGTCTGATAACAGACACACAAATGCAGACAGACAACTCGATTTAAACCGCTCAGGCCTTAAACATAAAAATACAAAAACGGATTCACTCCAAGTCTTAATTACCTATTAACTAATTAATATTAATTAGTTATTTAATTAAATGTTAAGTGCAAAATATACATTCTCGTATATATCTGCGTAACAAATGAAGAATATATATATATATATATATATATATATATATATATATATATATATATATATATATATATACACAGCGATCTTTCATCAGAAGTGTAATTTTCTGATGAAAGATCGCTAAAAACTGTAATAACATTATTACTTGAACTCAAGTAATAGATAATTGAAATAGCCTGAATGATACAATTCTAAACGTAATGGAGACAGTCAAGGCTTTTTAGGCTGTGAGGTGATATTTCTCTAGGTTTGAATACCGCGAAGGAAAAAATAGATAGTGAAGCATCAAATAATGATATTTATAGCTTGAGACGACTTGGCTTAAAGTCTGTCAAGTCATTGGAAAGTCACAGGCAGGTGGAGCTTATTGACTTAACTTACTTGATGATTTACACACTAGTCCTCAAGATATTCTACTTAAAAACTTTCTCGATTGGTAGTTCAGATATTGAACAAAAATCCTCAGAGGGCTCGTACTTATTGAGACAAGAAGTTTATTTGTTAAGGAAGAGCTCGAGTGTTGCCCTGCTTGCCGATGACATTGGACGACAACGTTGTCCCACCCCTCGGACACATTCCTGAGTTCAACCCCTACCATATCACCCATGCGATAAGCACGTTTTTCTGAAATTTGCTAAAATATTAGTTCAAATCAGAACTAAACAAAATGAGTCACAGGCCCTTTAGACTATTTGTACAATTTATTTAATTAAATTTGCTTTTAATTCTATATTATAAGGGAACAGAAAGCCATGTATATATTATCAGTTAATTATTTATCTATCATTAAAGAAATATTATGTGACTGGACATTGCCGAAAGAGAGTCCTTATAATAAAAATTATAACAAAAAAAGCTGATACTAAACCCTGTATAGTAATCACATACAGTGATGGATACGTTATTAAAGAATAACGAATCTGGAGCATTATGTCATGAACTAATGATAGATTATGATTAATATGCCGGGAAGCCTGTGTAGAGGTTATGGATTCTGTTATTTCTCACAACTAAGGAATTTGTAAAAGGGTATATAATCTTATATTTGAACTATTTTTTAATAAATTTAATCATTTCTTAAGATTTCTTAATTTTTTCAAAGAAATATTTCTTTTTTAATAGGGCACCGTGGCATAATACCACGGCTTAGCGCCGACTTTGCACAAAATTTTACTTATCTTTGTATGTTTAATTGTGTTATTATGTATAAGTGCAAATAAATGATTTATTTATTTATGTATTTATTTATTCATTTCTTAATACTTGAGGGAATTATTCCCGGTGAATATATTCTCAAAGCCACTTATCCATCTTTTGGCTGTTTATCTTAGGTTTTAATATGTGTGTTAGGATGAATTATAACCTCAAGTTTATTTTTCCTTAGGAAATTTACGAACTATGAGAACACGAAATGTTAGGAACGTAAACGTCCTCGTCACAGTTTTCGCAAAAAGAAGGCATAAAGTTTAGAAGCATATGCTTTCACATAATATTTAGTAGAAAAGCCCGAGAAGATTAAAATCAGTGTCACATTTTATATTTATTATTATTATTATTATTTATTTTAAGTTTATCGCTTACAACGATAAACATTTATCCTTATCCTATTAAACACATCCTTATCCTATTAAACACATCCTTATCCTATTAAAACACGAGGAGAAGTAAAATAAATTTAAAACGTATTTTTTTTTTAATTTTAACTTGTTCATTTTAAACTTAGGCATTTTTTCCCTTTTGTGCTATTACAAATTAACAAAGAAAAAATCTATAAAAGTAATCCAGAAAAGTACTAGAAATGTTCATAAAATAACCGAAAGAATGAGCATTCAAAGGAATAAAACAGCCTTAATATTATTCTTATATTACGATCATTTATGTTCCGAAAGTTCGTGATTCAAACATTAGACTATCGAATGTGCAGAAATCCGAAGCAGTGGTTGGTACCGAACAAAAAACTTGATTGATTGACGCTCAATTGATCGATTTAGAAATGACTTTGTTTCTGTAATTCCCAATCGTGACCTAAAAGAGCGGGGTTTGTTTATATTCTTCCTTTTCTTCTTGTTTAAATGATTGATAGTATTAAATGAGACATAAGTTTTATTCTATTAGATGTATGTTGTTACGCCACGCTGTATAAACATGTATAGGTGAAAAATATCGTGTTTGAGGCGTTTAAATGTCAGTAGTAGATTAGCACTGTTTAATTAGCGCTTGAAAGAACAACTATATTTAGTACGTTAATTACTGACAAACTTTAAAAGGAGATTGTTCAAACTATATAGTTATAAATATCTAGAAATAAGTAAATAATTGAAATATACTTGTAGTAATTAAAAATGATTAAGAATAGTTTTCAATATTTTAAAAGAACGTTTCAGTCTTCAAAAACAACAAAAAAAGTCTCACTTCTAAGGAGAAATAACGTCGTTATTTCGTTATAAATCATAAGTCGTTATGATTTAATAATGCTCCTTACTAGTGATTTGTAAATTTGGATTATTTTATTGAATTTCTACTTTTTCTTACCTACTAGCGTAGAAACATTTAAAAATCGGGTACGGGGTACCTAAGAACTTTTCCTCATTACATCGGATACGCTACATACACATTACATCCCCCCAGCTTCGGACTCGCTTCGCTCGTCTTCAGATAGTAAATGCATCTGTATTATTTTCAGCGGTCACCCATACAGCACTGACCACGCTCAATTCTCCTTAATTTTTATGATCCAAAAATCATGAATATACTTGTCGTATTAAAACGAAACTAAGGGTACTTTTTTATAAGGTATTGGTATACACTTGTGCCAAATTCAACTCAATTGGACCATTTCCCATTTGTTTACAAGTTTTTAAAAAACGTACACGAGTCATTAATTAAATATTGAATTAATGCTGATAATGAGATGAAAATTGCCAGACATGTTAGTCTTTTTCATAGTCACCTGCGTGCCAAATCTCAATTTGATCGCATTATTTTTCAGCGTTTTATGATTTTTCGAAATTTTCGCTGAGTTATTATTGCGGGTTAATGACGTCATAAAAAACTGTTTTCCGAACAGCACAACTACAGCGGTAGACGAATTTTCGTACAAAAGTTTACTCTCTAGCATAAATACACTGGGCGATACGATGATAACAGACACACACACACACACACATACAGACAGAATAAGTGAAAGAATAAAATTTGGCTAATGGAACCACTGTTTTAAATTAACAATGATTTTATCTGGACATGGAAAATTTAATAGTTATCTTAACCGATTCAAATTGTCAGATACCAATAGCTGCAAATGTATCATTCAGATAGAACAAACAGTAGAACATCTAATAAATGACTCTCCTTTACTCGACAGAGAAAGGTTACCTCTTCTCCAACACATTATGTCTTTGGGATTCAATTGGCCCCTACCATGTAAACAATTATTACATAAAGACATCCAGAAACAATTCCTAACATACATTGAAGAAATAAATTTTGATGACTTACTTTAAATAATTTAAATTCACTAACCACAACATCATTCAAAGAAGATATCACGATTTTAATTTTAAAAATTAAATCGGACTTAATAGAATCAAAATTTGAAGTATTTACTACTGAAACAACGGAAAAAATCACTATGTTGGAATTAACATTTTCGAACTTCATTTTCACAAGATTAAAAGTTTCAAGATAAAAAGAAATAATATACAAGAAATATGGAGATTAAAACACAAAGTGTTTAAAATGAATGTAGTACATAATGTGGAACATGGTAAATTATGCGGCCCATCAGTAGGGATACTACTGAAGGGAAACAGAAAAAAACATACAGACAGACAACTTTAATTCCGGTTTCATCCCGGTTTCGGATTTTTTGCAAACACAATACTTTTTCTATATACCTACGGTATAAATGAGGAAAAGTAAGAATAGGACATTTTTTTATATTATTTATTATTATTATAAATAAATACTTTTTTTTTAATTGTGTCCAGATGTTAGGGATTACTTTGGCCCCATATCTACAGAGCATTAACAAAATTCTTCTCACGGCCTCAAAGTGTTACCTTTTGTATTTCTCACGCAATATTTGTGCCTTCAGCAATAACAGCGCTGCAGGCAAGTGTGGGTGAGCGAATACAATACTTAATAATAAATGATCTAAAATAAATAATTATAAACTTATACTAACAATTAAACAACCCTGTTTATTACGACCAATGAAATATCTTCAGTTATTTTTTTCGTACAATTGCACAAAAAATAGAAATAAACATTGTAGTCAACAAGACACAAAAAATAAGTCAATAATTATAATTTTAAAACGGTTTCAACCAATGTAACCTAAATCATGGTACAGGTTTCGACCTAAAAATTAGAGCTAATAATTATCGTCTCACTAGCCAGATCTATGATCTTATTGCAGGGATATTTAAACCCGACAAAATAATAATTACTGTTACAAATTAATTATAAGGTATTTTACATTAACTTCAAAGTCCTTTTCAAGCGGTAAACCTTTTTTGCATGAAAGGTTGAACCCTAAAATCAGTTAAGGTATACATATGCCTAACAGGTACTAATATTTGTGAATGAACCCTCAGGCGATTCAATTAAAATTAAAGTACCGTTAACTAAGAAAAACTAAATAAAATGTTCGTGAATCAAAGAAACAAATAGAAACAATTATAACTTCATTGTTAATTTCTTTTAATTGCTAAAAAAAATTAAGAAAGAAGTTTCATTCTGGACTTTAGAGGGTTTTCGGTTATTTTTTAAGTTTCCAATTTTAGTTTAAGTGTTGTGATAGGTTGCTATACCTGGTTTGATTTTAGAGTAATTAATTTCATTTAATTTTTACTTTTCCTCGCCTGCTTTATTGTGTTCATCTCTGAACTTTAGATAAAATGGAAGCAGCGTATCATTCATTTCCAATGTATAAAATAGCCATAAACATGTTGGTTATAAACACATCGAGTCAGATTTATTATTTTATTATTGGATTAATTGAAAGTATTTACTGCTATTCTTACCTTGATTGAGAGTATTCACTTATAAATGGCATCAAGCGCGTTAGACGTAATGAGTGAAAATCATTAATTTTAAATGCTTTTCCAATAACTTTGAAACTCTATTCCGAGGCTCTCCATGTAATACGGATTCTATCATTACGCTCCCTCTGTAGTTTTCATCTACAGAGAAAGTCTAAACCATGATTTTATGATACTTATCTGTTTTAGGCACTTAACGGTTCAGATGGAAATTTCATCACGCTGTCTGTCTGTCTGTGTGTGAGTGTTTTTTTCTTGATTAAAAATAAAATCTTGAATTTTGTACAGCATGCTTCCGAACAATGAAACGATAATTAGGAGTAGGAACAACATATTGTTGATATGACCAGACGATAGTAAGTACCTAATAAATAAAATGAGAATATTAAACTAAAATTATATAAATGTAACTGTAAAATACTTTAATGAGAAAGGACGAGAGTGGTGAAAGTTAATAATAACTTGCACTAATCATAATAAGTTAATAAAGAATAGCTGAACCTAATTAACTGACAAATAATTTTTACAAAGACCTGTAAGTGTGTAATAAAACTTGGATCATAAAAATGCCTGAAAATAATGAAATATTAGTTTTTCTATTTTAAGGTAAGCATAATATTTTTCCTTTGTAGCTACATAAATGAGGAATTTATGAAAGCGGCTTCTGGCCGGATCGATGACGGAACAGTCCTATATGTGATTGATTGTTTGGGGAGACAGATCGTCTCTGGATCAAGCTTGAGAATACCGTTGGTTCAATTTGAGTAGATAAAGTAAAATTGGCTACAACCAACCAAGATTTGAGTTAATTGTCAACTGATTTTGATATGAAGTACTTTTGAGCTCAGACACCTCTCCACAGATGGTGTAAAGTCTCTAGTTAAATGACTAGTGTCGGAGACTTGGCAGGCATACTTTGAACGAGAAATGGATCGCATATGAACTAAATATTTTACTTTTGACAATAAGTGCGATAGTTAGTCTGTCAGCATGCTTATTCCCCTCGATCACAATATGGGCCCGACCGAGAATAACATATTCTAATCTGAGTATCTAAGACTCTCAGTGTTTGGTTCAAACGCTATCAAATAGTTAAAGATGGTTCGTGACATTATCCAAAGAGTCAAGACTTACTTTATTATTAGTTTTAATACAATCTTATTCAATTTATAAGAATGTATTTACAAATACAAGAGAATGTAATCCATATATAATAACTAAAGAAATAATCCAATATTTTTTTATTTTTTACATATTTTATTGATTAATACAACAACAATTATGATTGTTACAAGTATTAGAGTTAAATGGACAAACAACAATATTAAACTTATAAAAGACATAAAGAATTTTTTTCAAAAAATAAATATATTGAACGGTTACAAACTAAATTTTAGGTTTGTTGATTCATATGATTTAAATTATTCTTAATAGCATTTTTTCGGAAGGTCAAAAAAAGGAAACGCTCTATGCCGCCGGAGTGCGAGGATTGCTCGGCTAATTTCCACCATCACTAGGAAATCGCCAGCTATCTCTATCACTATATTACCAAAACCGCCGTCCAGAGACACTTTGGTCTCTGCCGTCGCAGAGACGGCAGTACTGGGGTAGACCAGTCTAACTATGCTAACTTGGCCGCCTCAAAAAAAATAACATAAATGCTGACCCCACGGTCTACAGGGGCATTAGAACCAGTCCCAACGGTCCTCAAATCCGACACTTCACCTGCAGTGAATCTGCTGATGGATATGAAGACTGAACCGAATCTAAACCCCCCAATAGCTGGGGAACTTGATGGTAGATGTTGGTTGCCCAAGTTGATGGCGGTTTAGATGGCGGCGATGTGTACACTCTCAAGTACAACTACTACTGCTATACTATGTGAACGATGTGTACTACTACGTGTACTATACTACGATGTATACTAAAAGCCCTTAATAGTATTTAAATTAAGTTTTGTAACTAAACCCAGTAGGGCTCCACAGCTTCACATGATTTACATAAAATTATGACTACAATGCACAAAAATTGTAATTTTGTAATTTTATGCATTAAATGGAATTATTATTATAAATAAGTCTCAATAAATAGACAAACATTTAAAAAAAATCGGGTACGGAGTACCTCGCAACTTTTTTTCATCTCATCGTATTCGCTGCGCTCATCCGCCAAATTTCAACTAGATCACATAATTATTCCGCGTTTTATGATTTCTCAAAATGTTTTTCTGAGTCATTATTGCGGGTTAATGACGTCATAAAAAATATTGTGCGAATCGCACATCTACAGCAGTAGACTGATTTTTGTACAAAGTTTCAATTCTCTTGCACAAATCCCTAGGAGCTACGATGATAGCAGATACACACGCACACACACACATACACTCACATACTGACAGACAACTTTGAGAAAATTAGAGGCCTTTAAAACACCTGAAACGAGTAATGCTGGTTTCACCATGTTTCGAATTTTTTTGCAGACACAATCATTTTCTTATATACCATCGGTTTAAATGAGGAAAAGTAAAAATTGTGAAGGTTAAAATAAAAATATGGTAGAAAAAAAACTACAGAAATGTAATGGCAAAGAAGTGATTTAGAGCAATTAAAGTAGGGCATGTTGTTATAGAGGCGCAGTGGGTGGTGGGAATTAAAACTAAAAGGTTATAATAGATGAGCCGTACTGTCTTGAGTATTTAATTACTATAAGAGTGTAAAATACTATTTTATTTTATGATTGTTGTAATTATAGACCAAAAAACGTGTGTTGGGTAAGGAATCAAATTGGTTTAAAAAAAAATCCAGTATAATGGAGAATGCATTTTAAAAATTTGATTTGCTTTATTGTTACGATATTTTTTTTTTTTTTCATTTGTAAGGTTTTATTTTCTAAAATGCAGCCATTTTTTAATGTAAAGTAAAACTTTGTCAAAGAAATAATATTTTAATTATAAATTTATTTAAATCAAAGAATTAACAAAATACAAAGTATTTTTTAAAAGTATTTTGAATCTTACTTAAGTAAGACAATAATAAAATGGGGTACGATTCATGCCTGTATACAGGGTGCTACAATTTAGATGAACCAATATTAAATCCTTAAAAAATAAGGGTAAAACATGGTCCTAGACTTTCAAACATTTTCTTACTCCAATAAATTGACTCTTTTTTAATTTATTTTGGAATGAAATTTGGTCCCTATGCAGTCTGTGGACTAACTTTTGAAGAATTAACCTGGCATTTGCCAGTAAAATTAAGGGAAATCACAGAAAACCTCAATTAGGTTGATCGGACACGCGGGTCCTGGGGTGTAAAGGTTATATTAATATAATATTTTTTTACGTTTGGGGGTTTAGTTGTTAGGTTTGGTTTCTAGATTTTTTTAGGCTAAGGGGAATAGTTAATTTTATTTACGTATTGAAGTGCATTTATTATAATTTTTAATTTTGAAAAGAGTAGAGTCTTGATTTTTTTAGTCTTGTCTTAGATACCTTGAATTTTGACTTTTTGATATAATTTTGATCGCTCTGTCTTGTATTTGGGACAGTCTAGTAAAATATGTTCTACTATATATATATATTATATATATATATATATATATATATATATATATATATATATATATATATATATATATATATATATATATATATATATATATATATATATATATATATATATATATATATATATATATATATATATATATATATATATATATATATATATATATATATATATATATAAATATATATATATATATATATATATATATATAACAAATTTCTCGTCAACTCTGATATATAACAAAAGTCAGGCAACTCTGTCCAAAGATAACTTAATATCTAAAGTGTGTGTAAGTTGTTATTCATTACAAAATTCTGGTTTTTAATGTAACTAGAACTAAATAAAATTTTATAAAACAAAACGATGTTATATGTGTTATGTTATAAGAATATGTTAAACATTAATTTAAACTGAATCTAACCGTAGATTAACATTAAGATATAATATCTAAACGTCCAACAGGTCTTGGTGAATGAAACCTGGGTTTCTTACAGAAATTATTGTTTTTGTTTCGTCTTACTGGAGGGTCAACTATCAGGACGTCCCATCAGCCACATTCTGTACCTTCTTCTTTTTCTTTTTTAACATTCTTTAACTGATATCACACGAGGTATACCTGTGTATGTATAAACGAGAATAAATAAAAATATAAACTCCACAATATAGTTTGGTATGTTTTTTTAGTAATCAAAAACAGTAACTAAAAAAAAAAAACTATTTGTTTGTCTACTTTTATAAAAATACACAGCGTTTTTTATTTATTTTTTAATAAATAAAAATGATTATAATCATTTAGACTTTGTGTGAGACAGAAGTTAGTAAGATTTCTGAGAAAAATAAACTTAGAGTAATAAAGCTAAGGGTTTTCCGGTTCCGGTTGAAATGATGTAAAGTTATTTCTAGATAAGTATGATTCTAAGAGAGTGTGGAAAGAACGATGACTCATGTAGTCAAGCTTTCAGAAACATTATTAGTTGGCAGCAAGGGTTTTATAGAGGGGATGGGGTTCTATATCTGGGTCTGAATTGACCGATTGGACCCCTAAACCCTAATAATACCAATAATAGAGCAAAATCTATCCAACTCGTGGGAATCGATAATTACATTTGTTTTTAATCCACTGCATCAATTACGCATGCTTATATTTATGGGCAAGTTATCGTCTCTATTGTTTTCCTAGATTAGGTTATGATAGAGTTATGATTAGGTTATGATAGGGTAATGTTTTTCTAGTAAAACTCATATGAACCAGCGGTTTATTATTAATTGTTTTTCATCTTTCCCACTGTGTCATTTCTTCCCCATGTTTGATAAATAAGCATACTTACAGTTAAATAACTCGATTTTTAGCAAATTTTCATCCCAAAATGACGCTTATTATTATTTAATAAAAAATGCAAAAGTTTTCTTCACATAAAGTTTTAATCATTTTAATTTATTAATCAAAACATAAAAAATGTCTATATTATGTTACTTTTTCACTATGGTTCTAATAAGATTTTATTAAAATTACTGAAATTTAAGATTTGTTTTTATGTAAAAACAGAGAAATTTAAAGTATAGCTGCGATAGAAACCGTGCTAGTTAGTTGTAGGCCCTTATTCAAAAACATTTTCCTTACCTAAACCTAACATTTCCCTTAAGGGCTCCTTAAGGAGACCTAACATTTTCCTCACCTAAATTGTAAACCTAACATTTTTCTAAGGGCTCCTTAAGGAAAATGTTAGGTTTAGGTAAGGAAAATGTCAGTGTAATATCAGAAAAAGCATTTTCTGATATTATCGGGCCAATAGCTTTGACGCACTGTCAGTATTGTATCTTACTATCATATTGACAATGGAATCTTATAACTTTTATAATCCTAAGTACAAATCCAGCTTGGCTATTACAACACTTTGCTTAAACACAGAAATGTTTAGAGCGGAACATCGAGTACCACATTATTATACTAATGTGTAGAATAATTCTAATTCTTTTCCCTAAAATTTAATAGGAAGTTGTATTTAGAACTAATAGTCCAAGAGCCGGACTTGAAAAAGTGAGACTCATTTTGTACTACTTTAAACCAAATTTTTCTGAAAATATACCTTAAATTATGATGAAAAAACATAGTCTGCCTAGCCAGAGTGGGAGCCCTTCATGTGATTGCGCCTGCTCAAAATTTTATAAAATCGCACAAATTTAAGTTTTCATAAAAGAAGTGGTTCCCTGTGGGCCGTGTGCAAAACATGAATAGAACATTTTTTAAAGATGATAAAATTTCCAATAAAGCGAGTGTTCAATCATCAAAATCGGATAACTGCAACCAAAAATGTGACTCTTTCAAAAACACCAAAAAAATGGTTAAGTCATGCAAAGTCAGCGAATTTCTTTGAAAAAAATTTCGACTTTTTGTGCATTTTTTTGGTCATTTGACAAATGTCATAACTTGAGTTGTAGTAATCCGATTTTGACGAAAAAACACTCGTTTTATAGGAAATTTTATTAGCTTTATAAAATGTTATTTTCACGTTTTGCACACAATTTACAAGGAACCACTTATTGCAAGAAAACCGGATTTGTGCGATTTTCTAATATTTTGAGCGAGCGCATTCATATGAAGGGCTCCACTTTTGATAGATAGACTATGCTTTTCCTTCATAATTTAAAGGATATTTTCAGAAAAATTTGGTTTGAAGTAGGACGAAATGAGTCTCATTTTTTAGACCTGGCTCTTGGACTATTAGTGAAATCATATGATTTTTTAAATTTTCTTGTCTTGTAAAAATTTAATAATAACAAAATATTCGACTGAATAAATCACTTAATGTCCAATTAAGGTCAATGAGAGTTCCCTGTCAATCCGCTAACAAAATGACTATAATTTCACAACATTGCGGTTAATTTCCACAAAAATTAGACCTCCTGAAATGATTTATTAATTTTTGACAAATTTCTACAAAAAGGTTTAAAAACACTTTCGAAATTTTTTAAGTGGCGCTAGTCAGCAGCGTTCCTTTCAGATTTCTATAAGATCATTTTTTTTCTATCGTAGTTTTGAAATCTCGAAAAAATTAAAAGTTTTCGGTACACTCCCATCAAATCAAAGCACGTACCTAAAAAATATAATCAAAAGTTAAAAACGTGTTTTAAGAAATATTCAAAGAGAAAACTAATTGTTTCATTTAATTGTGTTTATAATTTATATAAATTAATTTCCCCTTAAAATATATTTAATTATTAAATTTTCCAATAGACAAACTTAACGTTCTTACTTATTAATTTAAAACTTTGTAAAAAACAGTGTAACATATATCATAAAATAAATTTTGTTGGCAAAGTAACAATGTTTCTACCGGGGAAGCATTTTTAAACAAAATTAGTGGTTTTATTTTTTTTTAAACTTTAAGACTGTAGGTATTATTATAGATACTTAATAATGGTTATCCGAAAAGCAGTTATAAGGAATCGGGGTGAACTATTACTTTTTTAGAAGTTACTCAATCCCAAATCTTTTTTAGGGGTTCATGAGTCCCTTTAATTCATTACCTGCCTTCTTCAGTGGGATACTTGAATACCTTACTATTTTTATTATAATTATCATTTTCAAAATTTTTTGTATAAGATGGGTGTAAAATTTGTTGAGATGAGTATTGAACACCGCCCACTATTAAATACGTGATCGAAATCCTCTATGTAAACCCATAAAATCGATCTATCGAAAAATAAAATACATTATAATACTCTCTTAAAAAAATATAAAAGATTATTAAAATTAATCATAAGCCACGATGAATGCTCATTCGATTTCTAAACCTTATAAAATTAATAACCATTGTTTTTTATATATATTTTTAAGAATTATTAAATAAAATTAAATAACTCGCATATCATAAAAAATAATTGGATTCATATAATATTTATTTTCATCGAGTACGGATTGCTAAGGAATTTTATTTTTTTTTGAAAACCAAAATCGATTTGTTATAATCGTCGTTTTTCAATTAATAAGGAACTGATGTAGTTTTTGTTAATCATTTCGGACATTTAACTTTAAGGTAGCTGTAAAAATTATTTACGGGTTTTATACTTTATTACAGAAGGAATTATAAGGTTTGATAGCAGAACGGAATTTAAATACTGATTTAAATTTATATTTCTGCGTGGATTAATGATTGTGACTCATCACTTTTAAAATTTAAGTGTTATTTTTTGTCGAAAGATTTAGAAGAGAAAGAGTAAGTAGGTGTGGATGTAAGAGGAATGGAAGTAAACTGTGCTAAATTTCCAACCATTTTAGTTGATGGTTGGTACACCCTGACAGTAGTATAAATAATACCTCATCATACTGGCAGTAATTGAACATTGTGATCTAATAAGTTAACATGACAGTCTAATGATATAACATAACGGTCTAATAATTAAACATGACAGTCTAATAATTAAACATGACGGTCTAATAATTAAACATGACGGTCTAATACTTAAACATGACGGTCTAATAATTAAAACATGACGTCTAACATGACGGTCTAATTTTAAACATGACGGTCTATTAATTAAACATGACGGTTCTAATAATTAAACATGACGGTCTAATAATTAAACATGACGGTCTAATACTTAAACATGACGGTCGAATAATTAAACATGACGGTCTAATAATTAAACATGACAGTCTAATAATTAAACGTGACGGTTTAATAATTAAATTTAAGATAGTACATAAATATAGTGACATAACCGCAAATGTTTACATAATGACACAAAGCATAATTAAAATTGCAGGTATGTGTTGTTTTCCTGTCTTGTACTAACCTGTGAGTCTAAAGGGGCAATTCGTTAGCCTAAAGTGTTATCCTGGCTTGAAAAAGTCTATTTCCTTGTGCCCTTACGATATATACACTAATAATAACCAAAGGAAATTAACAATGATGACCCACCCAACAGAAAAGTGAGTTTAATAAGCTCTGAAAAAGATCGTCTCTTTTGACACAAAACACTTGTTAGGAAATTTACTTCATGAATTCCATATTAGACGTGATCAAACCTTCTATCCACAATAAAGTTACAAATACGGATTTATTATTAATTTAGTATGTAAATCCGCTAAGTCAAGGTCTTATGACTTAATTCTTGACTTAATCTTACATTGTCTCAACTTAACCTTACACACTCATACCAACTTAAAAAAAATCATTCCTATTGTTGCCACAACAATCAAATTATACAAATAATTTAAACATTTCATTTTAGGTCAACTATCAGAAACTTGACTTTTTATTTTATAGATCAGGGCTACGCCCCTCACTGCTAAGTTTATAAAAACTTTACTGGCGTCCATTTTCGAGTCCATTTTGAAATGAGCTTACTAGATCAGTTGTGGAGTCACGAGTTGTATTAACTTTTTGGTATTTTTCTTCTTTATCCCTAACCAATGGATTTATACAAAAATAACTTTTTAGATAAAATAAAAAAAATAAAAAAAAAAAAATATTAAGTATTGATATAAAAATTATTGCGATACAATCCAAATACATTTATTTCAAGTCAATAAGAAAGGAATATCTTCGTTGTTGCACATGTTAGCAGAAATTTGAATAAAGAGTTTATGAAGTTGAGTTCTCATGAAGATAAAGACATTAAAGGAAAACACACAATTACACAATGAAAATTTACATTTGCATGCAAAGTCATATATAAATTTTTGAATTCACCTTGGGCCGTCAATGTTATCTTGTATTTACTCGATTTTCCTTACCACGTGAATTTATCACTAATAGACAATAATACGAAAATACGGATAGGTTTTATCTCATCAGCATCATTTTTTTGTGTGTGCCTAAAAAAATCAAGTGTTTATACCAAGAATCTTGAATAAAGGGGATGACGCACTAAGTCGATTTGCCATACAAAAAGTGACCCTATCGAAAACCCAAACATTTAGAGAATTCAACACGAAACAAACATGAAAACCAACTGCACATGCTTGGTACAAACTGCATGCTTACAATCCTCATAACAGCGCAGGTCTTAATTATACAGGCAAACTTACCTCTGAATGTTTTCCCATTGTTTATTGCTTGAGAAGATTATAAACACGCTTAAATTATCACTCACTGAAGTGGCAAAGTAGAGATCAAATTTAAAATTAAATAAGCACAAACGACTTAACAAGCACCACAAATGTAAGATCACGAGAAGGACAGAAGAAAGTTAAGAAGCAAACTCGACAACCTTGCTACATAACCTGCGTTTGGCGTCTTATTTCATTATAACTACGAGGAAGTAAGTTTGCTCCTATTTCTCTATCTCATACAACTTCCATGGGGTCAGAAATGTTCCTTAATGCGTCATCCCCTTCATTCAAGATCCTTGGTTTAAACGGCGGAAATATTCAAAATAAGCAGATGTCAGTAAGCAGTGCTCATTTTATTAGGAGTTTTTCCTTTCTTGTACCAATTCAGTTCTCACTAAATTATTGGGTTATTGCTTAACCGTCGAAACAGTAATAATTGTACACTTCTCTCGCAAAACCTAGTTTTTCGTGATCAGGAACAATGAAACGGAATTTTGTCACATTCTTAAACTTCGTTTTCGCTGTGAGTACCACTCCATTAGTGATTTTGTTTTTCCCAAAGGATATTTACTACAATCACACCTTCAATGAATTAGGATTAATTGATCAAAATTAAAATTGTTGTATCAACATAGTAGGTAAACAACACGACCTGTTAAATACAAACAAAAACATAAATTTAACTTGAAATTTATGCTACAAAGGGATAGAATGAAAGTTAACAGCTGAAGTTTAAGTTTTCTCCAAAGGCAGAGCCGAAGGAGAAAACTTCATTAGCTCTCGAGGCTGACAGACTAAGAGAGATAAACTAGATAGCTCCTGAGACTTGCTGTAGAAGATGACAAACTTTTGGAGAAAACATGGGGTTGGTTTAACATACATTAAGCGCAACATCATTCCTTTATTTCCCCATTTAATCAATGCAAAAATCAATCTATGTTTTGTCTGCCTTGATGATATGCCACTACAATACACCCACTAGGGAGAGAAATGCCATTCATAGAGTTAACGAAGTCCATACATAAATTTCAATACGTAAGGATTAGATAAAATATAAGGCACATAAAAAAGTTCAAAAAATACATTTTTAGGATAATAATACAAACAGATCCGGCAAAAAGTTAATATTAAAAGTATAAATTTCAAAAATAAATGTTGTTATGTTTGAATAGTTTATTCCGGTAATAAAAGAGGCGCGTGTAGAATGCGGATAGCTTGAGTGCGTAGACAAGAGTAAGGCTGAGAGTCGGAGTTTCGCCGAGGCCGGGGGAAAGAGACGCGGCTGGAGAGCGTGTATCGTGCGGTAAGTGGTGAGTGTGGTTTCGAGGAAATGCTTGAAAAGGCTTGGAGGAACTTCGTGCGCGACAGCAAAGTCGTGAATGGAGTTGTGAGTAAGCGATTTGATTTGATGAGAGGAAAAATAGAATAGAAAGGAAGAACGCTGTGTAGTTATGTATTAAAGGTAGACAGACAAAAGTTTTTGTGTGAGTTGAGGTGGTGTGATTAGGCTAAAAAAAAAGAGGAGAGCCGAAGCTGATATTGGGTGGAGGTGGGTAGTGGATTGGTAGTGATTGCTCGGTGTGTTACGTGACGAGCGATGCGGTGAACTCGGGTGGGGTGTATGAGGTCAGTTAGAAGGAATGGTGTGAGAAAAGGAAAAGGATAAGAAGGGTACAGATGTGTGTATGAGCTGCGGCTGATGTAGTGAGCGACCCGTCCGCGGAATTAAGACGCGAAACCGGAAAGAGCGAGATGAATCGCTGAAGAGAGCCGCAGTTTCATTTGCGACCAAGACGCGTGTTGACGTTAGGAGTATTATGATGGCGTTGAATGTGTTAATTGACGGTTAGGGAGTTCAGTTTAAATATGGTTGGTGAGCGAGTGATTGGGCGTGAGATAAAATGAAACATATGAACATCGTTGTTTGGTGTTGAAGTGAAAATTGTGATTTTATCGTATTACATTAAGAAAACCGAAGAATGGTAAGAGAATATGGGAAGTAACAAACGCTTAGCAGACGACGACGGTGGTTAATAGTGTGAAGGTTAGCTGGGTGGACAGGTGTTTGCTGACGTGTGTGAGGATATCGAGAGTTGAGGTTGAGACTGAAAAGTTTGTGTTAGTAGGTGATGATATATATAGTATATAGTATAGCGTGTGGTAGGTAGTGATAGTAGTAGTAGAGTATATAAGTGAGTATATGAGGTATATAGGTGATAAGAGTATAGTATAGTAGTAGTATAGGTAAGTAGGGTAAGGAGTGAGGGTAGGGTAGTGAGTAGTATAGAAGTAGAATGAGTGAGGGTAGTGATGTATAGTAGATATGAGTGATAGTGGTGAGTAGAATATAGTGGAGTATGAGTAAGATACTATAGATGAGTGATGAGGATGGTATATAGTGGTGAGTATAATATAATACATTGATTATATAAGTAGAACATATGGACGTAGACTTCCTAAATACAAACAGAGCGATCAACAAAATTATATTCAAAAATCAAAATTCAAGGTATCCAACAAGACGTAAAAAAATCAAGATCTACTCTTTTCAAAATTAAAAATTATTAATAAATACACTTCAATACGTAAATAAAATTAACTATCCCCTTACCTAAAAAATCTTAAAACCAAACCTCATCAACTAAAACCCCCAGAACGTAAAAAAATTATATTATAGACTACACCCAGGGACCGCGTGTCGATCACCCAGTTGAGGTTTCATGTGATTTCCCCGTTTATTTTACTGCAAATGCCAGTAATTCTTCAAAATCAGTCCACAGGACTGCACAAGGACCAAATTTCATTACCAAAATAAACTTTAAAAGAGCAATTTATTGGTAAGAAAATGTTCGAAAGTCTAGGACCAGTTTTACCCTTTTTT
>JACMZG010000008.1:20850751-20918424 GCA_018340805.1 Microvelia longipes | reverse complement strand
TCGTATTCGTTGTCTCAATTAAAGTGAATGATTCTATTTTTGTTTTGGAAAATGATTTTTAACGAAGTCCGTTTTTTTCGATGTAGAATTGTAGGAGAAATAAGGCATGCTGAAGAACGACCACTTGTTGGATTCAACCACCTGCAGGATTTTCAATTTAACAAGCTCTGGTTTCTATTAAAGCTTGGTTCTATTTTACGTCAATTTAACATGGAGTAATAAAGTTTGGTTAACTAAAGACAGGTATTGGTACAATATTTTTTTTATTTCCAATGAAGAGTTGACATTGCAATGATGCGATGAGTTGTTTGCGAATTTCTTTCGTTGATTCAATTTTTCAATGGCAAATTTTCTTTGATAGTGTTTTTTTTGTTTTTTTCTCAAATTTTCTCGATTAATTTTTAAATTAGTAGCACTGCTATTGGGTTCTTCCGGGTAATAGAATAAATGCGTATTTATTCTATAGGTTATACTGTAGAATAATAATAGAAATTTAATATGGTTATAATATAAAAGAATAATTTATTTCAAAGGATCTGTGGCCATCATTCCAGAATTGGCTCAAATTATTCGTTCTCATTTTAAGCTCAGTTTATGCAAATTTTAAAAAGTTTAAGAAATAGACTGTTCACCAAGAAAGCACGCATTAAAAAAGAAATTCACCCGGTTTGCGGACCTCGGCGCTAGAATTATTTTGCAGTTACACACTGCAAAATAAATAAACACAAAATTATCACCGGTACCAAGATTTGAACCTGAGAACCCTAGCTTTGAGTGATACTATCAACTCCAGTCCAAATTTATTCGATTCAGTGCCCTGCAACAAAAAAACAACACTTTAAAATTTCGTTTTTAAAATGCCCTAGAAAAACACACATGCACACACACACACACATACATATATACATACATATATATATATATATATATATTATATATATATATATATATATATATTATATATATATATATATATATATATATATCTGTGAGGTGTATATCTATGTACGAGATTTTGTTCTCAGTTGTTCCTATGTTCCTACACATTTCAACTTATTACAAAAATTAATCTTAACAGTCTTGATTCCTATTGCTTATGAAATACTTATAACGCCATTAACACATAATAACACAACAAAAAAAATTAAAATATACAATACTTTAATATACAAGATATTTAATCGATTTTATAAATATTTTCTTATAATTTTCTGTATAAGGTAATAAATGGACCATGCTATATCAAATACTAAGTATTATTTTCAATTTTATAGTTTTATGAAAATTAATATGATTTTTCGACTCATAAATTTAAATATTCGCTAATATCATGTCATATTTCCCTTTCTACCCTCATACAAATGAATAAGAAAACTTTTTTGTCATAAAAATCCCTATACTAATTAAACTGAAATATCCGTTTCGGAATATCAAAATTCATCCAGAGTGATTTTACCATGCTGTCATCTGTGTGTGAATGTGAATGGAGGGCATAACTGAGTTCCTTCTTGTCATCTTTTTTAATTTCTAGCCCTAAAAACGATAAGGTCTGGTTCCATTTCTAATAATTCACCTTCTTTATTTGAAAATTTTCTTTGCAAAATATCCTTTTTACTTTTCCTCACTTATAGCGTAGTTGTTTAGAAAATTATTTGATTGCAGTAAAAACCCAAAACCAGCTTTTCACCAGAATCATCTGTTTTAAGTGCTTTTAAGACTTTATGAGTTGTTATCACAAAGTTTTCTGTCTGTATGATATTGTATGAGTGTGAATGTCTCATATAATCTTAGTGAATGAAGCTAGAGATTTGAAAATTAATACAAAATCAATATTTACGTCTAGCTGTGCTATCCGGAAAATAACCTCTTTATGGCGTCATTAGCCCGGATCATAAAAGTTAGGCTGCATCGAGAGAGATCAGTACTTGGATGGGGGACCACATAGAATGAAACGAATGGTATTCCTATTTAAAGATATCCAAACCGAGCACGAAGACGTATTGCTATATAAATTAGGTGATTTGTTTATTAAGAGAACAAGCAAAGCAAGTGTGAAGCAGTGAGGATGAGCGTAGCGAATCCGATATGCTGAGAAAAAGTTCAGAGGTGCCCCGTACCCGTTTTTTTTAGCAAAGTATCCACTTATAAAGTATTTTACAAAATTCTTGTGATTTCATCAATTCTGTCAATCCCCATTATAGAAATTATACTTTTTTACTGTTAATTTATTTCTTACTTTTAATCACCTACTACTGCAAGTAAATTGAAAAAATATTGCCTAAAAAATCGACATTAGATTTTTTTTATTAAATTTGTTGGTTTTGGGTATTTTTAAGACATACATAGAGGTTGTCTATGTATGAAATAGAAATAATACACCATATATTAATGTTTTCAAGAACATTGTACGAAAAATAATATATTATATAAATACATAAATTTTATGTTAAACCAGTGATCAAAAATACAACACATAGATTGAGTGAGAAGTAAATTATGCCCTAAAAATCTGCAAGGTCTACAAAATGTGTCCTTCGTCCATTGAACTAGTTAAGCCCTAAAGTATGGACAGCGCACGAGAGTACCGTGAGAACATTCCTGGTGCAGTGAATCAGACGTTGAGGTAGTTTAGGGGAAGATTAGTCATAAACATCCTTCTTGCAGATTCTTCATAAACATATTCCTTCTTACACCGTCCTCTACCAATATTAATCATTAGATATTTATCTCATCTTAAAATCCGTAAAAGATTATTATTTTTACAAATAAAAAATAATTTATAGTTATTAAATCACAATGATTAATTATTTCTTAAAGTAAAGTTAACCATGTAGTCATCCGATGACTGTTATAAACCTAAATTACTTAATCTCTTGTTTTAAACGGCAAGATAAGAGTTTGATTAACACATAAACTAGAATTCCAATAATTATTTCCTCAAATTTCATTATTTGAACAAAAAGTTAGGTAAATAAAATCCGTTTCAGGCGGACTAATATTATCCATCCGATGTTTCGCCTCAATGTCATTTGAACTTGTACTTAACTCCCAATATTAATCACGTCAGTCCCAATGCAGTTAAATTTTTATTCAACAAAGAAAAACTAATTATTCAAATCAAAGCTGAAATAAACATTGCACACAGTATTTAACAGCTTAAAGTGTCAGCAAACCTACAACAAAGATAACTCGAAGAAACTTGGGATCTCATCTAGTAAAGTTATTCACAACTATAACATTAGTTGAAAGCTTAAATATTGTCTCGAGATTACATTAAAAAACAGTCCTGAGATATTCATTTGGTAGCTAATTCTTTAATCGCTTCTTCACCTTGCTGTAAATATCTGTTGAAAAATTTAAAAGCTTGTCAAATTTATACTTAAGATGGAAGAATACCAGGGTTGTTGTAGAGTTTGGATAAGTTTCGGGGTTGCTATGACAAAGTGTTGAATACTGTAGTACTGGATGCAACATCATAGAAGATAACGAGCTCAAGGGACAAAAAGATGTCTTTTGTCGGTAACTATTCTCCTTTACTTTCCAAAAGGTCGCATCAGTCAGGACGAAATTCTTTTGAACAATTCGTTAAATAGACGTGCTTTAGTGTTTGTTAGTTGAAAATTGTTGATAAGTTACAAGTTATCCAAAATATAAAAATATTACCTTAAAAAGACACACCTTACTTGCAAACATAATCTTATTTCTTTCGTCTAATGTCCACGTTCCAGATCTTAGACAAACCCTAATTGACGTCATCGAACTACATTGCTAGTGATAACACAAATTGTGGTCACATAGCGGTCGCACCACCTCTTACTAAAACAGGAGAATTGCTTTTATGAGACAAATTCATGGGTCTAAGGACAGACTAAATCACATTGTCTCATGAAACCAAATCAAAATATAATACTCTGAGTAACAGAAAAAAAATCTGAGTACTCGTACTTACACTCGTCGCAGTCATTACTTGATAGTGTTATTCTAAAATTCTGAATCCACTTCTAAACAATTAAAAATAAAATGCATACTATAGCCTGAAAATAAACCATTAGTAAACGTAAACAACACTAAAGTGACATCGGCGTAATTCTAGCCTTATTTTCTCATTTTAGAGTGCCTGTCTGACACATTGAGCGCTATGAATCACTATAAAAGAAAGGTTACAAAACGAGACTACTATTTTTAACTTTTGGTTAAACTATAAGCAAGGATATTTTACCAAAAACACTTTATGTTTTAAAAAATAACGTTTTAGTTTAACAGAAATTCGTTTAATTTGACCCACTCGTTTAGGCTGTCAAAGGTTTTTTTTCAGTAAAAAAACGTATTATTATTATCTATTGAATTAATGGTTAAAAAGATGCAGAAGCCCTTACAAGATTTGGAGGACAAAAAGCACTTAGCCTTTAACAGAAAGCAGGATACAAAAGGACGATCCCTACAGCCGCAGGACACAAGGGCTCAGCCTTATTGAGATCTCTATTCAACTCCCCTTCTATCTTGACAATAACTCTCCACTAATCAATCTTATTAGCAGAAAAAACAAGAGTCAAAATAATAACTTAGGATGTAAAAAGGTTACGTACAAATTTTACGGCACAAAAAATGAAATCTATTTGCATATTTAACTAATTCTCCCTTATGCCTATCAGTGGAAAATAATCAGTTCAATTCGTCACGATGAATTGCACACGTGATGAATGATCAGCTGATATTATACGTGATGAATAGCTATTGAAGGATCAGCTACCAATATCAATTTGCTGTTGCATATCAATATTTTAGGACCGGTTTTGGGCTGATGGTATTATCAGCAGGTGAGGCAACACCCCAGCTCTTGACTTATAAAGTTATGTTAGATTAACATAACTTTTAACTTACTGATTAACTGACTATTAACTTCTAGTCTCTATGAGCTGGGTGAGCTTTCTGAAGATTTAATTAATCATTAGTAAATTTTGGCTAGTTATTGCACTATAAAAATCGTGTACGGGGCACCTCGGAACTTTTCCTTAATCACGTCAGATTCGCTACGCTCAACCTCCCGGCATCGGACTCGCTTCGCTCGTTCTCATAAATACAAATCGTTAAATTTATACTGCAATATTCAAATTAGCATCCTGATGAGTTAAATACAACAAAAAAATACTTAGGAATGCCAAAATGAAGAAGT
Organism: Microvelia longipes; assembly: GCA_018340805.1. Classification (NCBI taxonomy): domain Eukaryota; kingdom Metazoa; phylum Arthropoda; class Insecta; order Hemiptera; family Veliidae; genus Microvelia; species Microvelia longipes. The sequence goes on along the minus strand of JACMZG010000008.1, from coordinate 20,913,251 downwards.
TCCCAAATGTTACATGTAACTACTGCGTATAAGTAGTAACATATCTTTTGCGAAACATATAATGTTGAATAATGACAATATATAACTGCAGTTTGAATTAGGTTAGCACCCATAATACAAGATTCTAATAAAAATAATTTGAGCAGGAAAGAGACTTCTGCAAAACTTTCCTCAATATAAAAAAATCAACAAACCCTAGTTGGTCATCTTGAAACAAATTTGTAACAATACATGTTAAAATTTGTAATCACCCGATTCATATCTCGAGTACTTAACCTTCTCTAATGGTTATCCATTGAATACTTGTAATTACGCCTCAGACGTAGGTCCACGTCCGATCGTGACATCCTCGGCCTTTAATTGCATCGTTCCGTCCATCCATTAAAAATATATTACAGTAACAGCTTTTGAAAGCATTAACAACAGGATTTAATAGTTTTTCTTCTTTTATGATTGAACTTGTATTGAAATATGTTTCTACGAGTTTTATTGTTAGCTCATCATAATTAAGAAAATATTTTTAATACTTTTTGTTAACACAAAAACCTTTGTGAAAGAGATATTAAATTTATTTTTGTTTATAATAAGACCGTTAACACTTTGAAATTTAAGAGGCTATTTAAACCTCGTATTTAAATAGGTTTATAAGTTTAGACATTCGTAGCGATAAGAAAAGCTTTTGTAGTTGTAGTTGCGCTATTAAGTTTTCTTTTAACGCAATGTAATAATCTTTCATTACAACTTTTATATTTCTATGAAAGAGGGTAACCATAAAATTTAACACCTAATGTTTATCTTTATGAATTTATTTAATAAATAATTTATTAACTTTAATTATTTCTTAAACGATTTTATTTGTTTATTAGATAATAATTAATATAATTTTTATTTTTTACAATTAATATGATTTCTTATTGCTTTAAATTTTTATAGTTTATAATTTTCAAAAAGCACTGTCACTTTTTGTTACATTTGTTATTTATAGAGAAAATACAAAAAAAAAATCACTAGGAATATGATATTAAAATATTATTCTACGAACCTGAGTTATTATTTTATTTTTCTTATACAACTTTTATCTCTAACATAGAATCTTAATCAGACAAGTTCTGACTTAAAAAATCAAGCATGAAGTTCCAAATGAATGGAGAAACTTATTTTTTGCTCAGTCATCTATCTTATGTAATTTAACTCTTTGATATTAAAGTTCAAATCGACCATACAAAGATTCGGTGAAATGACACTTGAAATTTGTCGCTGATGTTGCGCTAGCGTTTTTAGCCATGTTTTGCTATTTTGCATGGTCTTCACATTAGTCTAGGGAGAAAGATAATTAAAGGCATGTATTTCTTTGATGTCAAGATCCTTATCTTAGGTTTGGGATCAAAGACTCTTTACTTTTCCTCATTTATACCGAAGGTATATACGAAAAGTATTGTGTTAGCACTTAAAATCCTAATTTAGTAGTAATAGTAGTAGCAAGACAAGCGGTAATTATCATAGAAAAAGCCAACATTGTTCCCTTCTTATAATATGTGTATATACTCGGCTAAACATAGACAGAAGAGCCATGATTTTACAGTAGCTACACACGCTTTTTAACCGTGTTTTTACCGATTCAAAATATTGGGAAAACTAAAAACGACACATTCTAACACTTTGAAATTAAGTGATGTAGAATATTAGCACTGAAAGGGCTGCATTAAACTCTGACTCAGGCAAGATGATGTTAGAATTGACAAATTCAGCTCTAATGGGGTTCGATAAAAGTATAAAAAGAGGTAGAACACGTATGACTGAGACCCTGATGATGTTACAAAAGACAATATTGAGCTAAGGTATACATAATTAAATTCACAATATTATGTCTTAATAAAGCCTCATTTTTAAATGAGGCTTTGAAAGCGATTGAGGTTGTAAACTTAGATAGAGGCCAATGATGAAAAGTTATTTTTTTTATATTTTTTTTTACTCATTCAATACTTTTTAGAGTCCTTAAAGAATAATTCAAGACAAGAGACAGGTCTAAAAAGTGTGACCCATATTGTACTACTTCAAACCAAATTATTCTGAAAATATACCATCAATTATGAAGGAAAATCATAGTCTGCCTATCCAGAGTGGAGCTTTTCATATGATTGCGCATGCTTAAAATTTTATAAAATCGCACTAATTCCAGTTTTCTTGCAATAAGTGGCTCCCTGTAAATCGTATACAAAACATGAAGAGCATATTCTTTAAAGCTGATAAAATTTCCTATCAAACGAGTGTTTTTTTCGTCAAAATCGGATAAATAAAACTAAAGTTATGACATTTATTAAATGGCCAAAAAATACACTAAAAGTCAATATTTTTTCAAAGATATTCGCTGACGTTGCATAAATTAACCATTTTTTATATTTTTGTAAGAGCCATAACTTTAAAAAATTATCTCTTCATGTTTTGCATACGACTTATACGGGAGCCACTTATTGCAAAAAACTGAAATTAGTGCGATTTTATAAATTTTGAGCATGCACAATCATATGAAAAGCTCCTCTCTGGATAGGCAGACTATGCTTTTCCTTCATAATTTAAGGTATATTTTCAGAATAATTTGGTTTGAAGTAGTACAAAATACGTCTCACTTTTTAGACCTGGCTCTTGGACTAGAAGTAAGGAGCCATTAATGAGGAGGAGTGGGTCATAGTTACGCCTCTGGCTCGAACACAGATAATTTGGGCAGTGCTTGCAATTACTTTAGAATATTATATATTTATATATATTTTCTTTTGTAATTTTTAAGAAATAATTTATTTAAATTTGAGACAGTCAAAAATAAGCTATGAAAGTAATGTAATCAAGGAATGGACGAGATAAATTATTGTGATTGAGTCTTTCAAAAGAATTTATAAACAAAGGGAGGGATATTCCCATTTCCCAGAATATTAATAACACAACGGCATCTTTATCCTTAGGTAATGAACTTAACCAGACAAATTTAAGTTCTTAATTATTGTGAAGCCGTTAATAGCACGTATTTAATCTTGTTCAAGATAATTTAGTCTCAAATCCTAAAACAAAACAAAACAATTAAAACTACTAAGATTAAAGTCTGTTGGAAAGTTAGAAATTAAGAACGAAGCACAAACTTAAGGCTTCTCTAATACATTTAAACTCAATGAAATACAACCGTAGTACAAAGTTTTCCTACCCCCTCTATTTTTCTTAAAATCAGTGGCGACACTATTATAACTTTTCTCCTCTGTGCGTTTTAATTATATATTTTGCTGCATATTCTATGGTAATTTTTTTTATTTTTCCAATGCACTTTGTATTTTATATGACCTACTGTAAGATAAAGCAGTTAAAAATGGTGCAAATTCTCTATTTTGCATGAAACAGGTTCATCTCAGCAAAGGTAAATAACCCAAAAGCATCATAACAGAAAGTTGTAGCTAGATAAAACATGATAAAAAAAATTAAAATTGCCGCCTTAATAATATTAACATAAGTCGTGTGTAAATCACCGTTAAAGAAATAGAATTAAAAGGAATAAAATAAATGTCTCAAAAACAAAAGGAGTACAATAGTTATTACATTACTTAATTTATATTCGATAAAATCGAATAATTTGCTATCAAAAACTTTTCAAAAAAATTGTAAAGAATTGTCGACAATTTAATAGTAAAATTCGTATCAAGATCATTTGTTTATCAAATTATAATCAAAACGACATTAAAATATGAAAAGAACAATAGAAAATAAGTATATTTTGAATAAATTTAACAGTGTACCAACACTATTGCGACCTAGTGACCGATTGAGGAATTAAGACTAGCGCATGCGCTAATATCCACCCACTCAGTCAATTTGATTGATAAGAAACAGTTTTTTAGATTGTTTATGGTTTAAAATGACAGTTTTACTAATAATATTATCTGTTAAAGTACTTTAAGTACCGTTTTAAAGTCCTAGGAAGTAAAGTATTAACTTTAATGTATTCTACGATATTTATCTATTGTTAAATTTATTTAAAGATAGGCATCTGATTTGTGTATATTATTTCGTCATAATCTGTATCAATTTTTTCGCATTGATATTTGTGATTTTTTTACTATTTTTATTTCTTTAAGTTGTTTTTATTGTATTTTTATATTTGAATACAATGAATTATACACTATGATTATTACAATATTTTTACTTTAAAGTAATTCTATTATTTATCTTAAGGACTTTCAAAGAATAATTTGAATAATATATCCTTTTGCATTCATAATAGATGATTTCGCAAGAAATGTATGACAGAGCTTAATATTTTCTAATGCCCTGGCTTATTTAAATTTGACAAAATATTATAAAGCCTTAAACACTAGAATGAGGTGAAAATGAAAAGAACTATTTCCTTCTGTTTTTTGCGAATTTTCGAAGAAAAATGATGGTAAGGAGGGGGTTTGGAAGGAAGGACTCACTGATCCAGATTATATTATTTGTTTAGGAAATTTGAATTTTATTTGTTTTAGGAATTTGACATATATAACAAAATGTAAACAAATCACGTTTTTCGACTAATACATTTTAAAGTTCACTATATTGTGGCAGTATTTGCCACTTATATAATCTAGTAATATGACAACTATAATATTATTATAAATAATTATATATATATATATATATATATATATATTATATATATATATATATATATATATATATATATATTATACATATATATACCATTACGGGAATGACCAAAAAGATATCTGTTTTGGTGGTGCTGCTAAAGGATGTGGATGGATGCTGGAGATGTTGAAAAGGCAGTCTCCAACCTCTTGTTGCCTTCTTTTTTATCCTACTATCCCAGTCAGTGACAACAATAAATTTCCCCCACTGGGCAAGCTTCGCTAGTGGCCCGTATAATGAAAATGACAAATAATACAAAACCCGTGGAATCCAATACATAAAAGAATTTGAGCACGCGATGCAGTGGTCGAGTAATGGTCACACCGTGGACCGGATAACAGTATTCATTAAATTATGTTTTTAATTGCAACAAAATATGAATAAAATACACGATATCTCCTGTAACAATGCGGAATTTTTATGTATTGTGGTTTGATAATTATTTTTTTTTAAACTCAATTGTGTTAAATTTTAACCATGTTTAACATATACCACAAAATCTCTGTCAAAACAACTAATGATTTAATGAGGAATTGCTAACTGCATATTGATGTATTGTTTTTTACAGACACAGAAACCTTGGCTATTTATTTTATTTAATAATTTGTATTGTCGGCATAGTATGTTCTCATCTGGAAGTCTTGAACACAGGATAAGACCATTCATTATTATAGTTCATCAGCAACAAATTTTATAAGTCACGGAAAATATAATAAAACGCTGTGTTTGTTTATATACGAGTGATAAAGCAAGTCTACGTATTCGTCGATTTTAGCTCAAAACAATCAATGATGGCTCTAATTGTATGTTTTTCTGTTTTGTTTTGAGCAAACATTTATTTCAAGACGGCACCCTCCCGCTGCGAATAACATTAAATCAAACAAATTATTGCAAAATCACCTACATCATTTATTCAAACAAAAAAATATAAATATAATAATGAATGAAGTACAACATTTCTTATAAACGATGTAGGAGGATTGCAGATGCTACTAAATAATAAAATAAATTTCTTCTTTTTCATTTTATTTGTACGTCCATTAAATGATATGAAGCAACGTTAAACAAAGTCTGCTCTACTTTATATTTTTCCATAAATCAAAATGAATTCAATGGATTTAATAGATAAATAGATGTGACATTAATGAAATGAATCAACCTACGTAAAAAATATTTAAAAGAAAACCACCCACCTGTAACGAGTGATGAAAAATTTAAATATTTTTTTAATATCATACTGGAAGCTACCGTATTTAAAGGATCATCTTTTAAACAAAGTTGATACGGAAAGTAAATTTAAAGGAACTCCCACATTTGCTGACTAGACAATTTTTATTTTTCCTTTAAACAATGGTGGACGGAAAGGTCCAAAATGTTAAAACGGTCTTAAGAAACTAAATAAGTGACAAAAAGTTACAAAGAAAGGGTTTTATTTTTAATTTAATACCTTGATGGTTTTGTCTTTAAGTATGATTTATGATGATGCTCCTTTGACATCCTACCTATTCGTCTGAGTATGCGCAAAAAAGATTTGTCATTTTTAGTTTGCAGTTCATCGGACTTTAAATTATTCGCGTTTATATTCATTAATCATTTATTAATTTTAATATGATATTGGCAAAGAATAGATTGTAAAAATAGAAAAGGGTAAATATAATAAAGCTAAACTTACAAGATTGGTTTTGATGATTTCTGAGGCCATATCTGAAGAGAAAGCATCGACTTAAAGCAATAAGAGTTGAAATTCTGAGTGCATTTTTTGAGAGAAAAGAATGGAAATTTAAGACAAATAGACAACACAATGAAGAATTTTCTGAAAATGTATCTAGAAATAGACAAAAAGAAATGGAAATTTCAACGAAGACGAACGAAAAGCTTTAGACTTAAAACAATACTATATTTAGAAGGAACATAACTGATGGCAAAGCCGGCTTACTGGTGGTCTTAAGTTATGCTGCCAAACGATATGCAATTTTCTTATAACAAAGTTGGCAATTTTCCGGTTGCTGGATTATCAAGTTATAAACTTGAGGGTTGGGAAAAACTTAAAAACTATATAAAATAAGACTTGTGAAATTAATAAATCAGATGTTAATCTAACATGGCCGGTTACACTGCAAATAACTTCCGCATTTTTCATTTAATTTGTTTGGAACAGATATTATTCTAGTCAGACTCAATATAGTTTAGAGTATATGAGTATATACTTTACACTAACATATAAACTTATGAGCAATTAATTCATAAATCAAGTGATTAATCATCTGTATAGCAAGCATCCTCCTGATGATAAGGATAAGCAATCAAAAAGCAAACAGTCAGAAGGAATGAGTTGTGAGATTTGTTTTCCACGGGACCGGAGGAAGTGTTATCTTATATGTAAACATTTGAACCTTCCGTTTTCCCACAGGAACCTTTACCTTATATGATACCTACCACTCCCTAGCGCAACACCTGCGCAACAAATGGAAAAGGATACACCTTCCTAAACATCCTTATTTAAACTTTTTATTATTTAATTAAGGATAAAAATAACTAATAGGAATTTATTTCTATATAGAGACATCCATATCATGTACTCTTATGATCGTTAGCGCAAAATAACGGCTGAATAAACGCTTATTTTTACGGTATGGGTCGTAAAAATAAGTTAATAAAATACTTTAAAGGCGCCTCTGTGGTCGTGGTTGTTAAAGCATCAGTATTTATACTGATCTTCAATAGCACGGAAGTCTAGGGTTCGCATTCCAAGTTACGCTCTCAGTTTTTGTAAGATTATTGTTCAAATAAATTGTCGCCAACTTTCGAATAAACTTGGAGAGTGACGATCGCCACTACCACCTGAGGTCGTTCCCGCAGGGGGTTATCCCTGATGAGCCGCAAGGCTCTAAACGGAAATTTTTTATTCAATATATTACTAAAAATTGAACTAATAGCTGCAACATATTTCATAGTTATAAGGAAATTCAAACTTTATCTGATGTTTACTGCCGAAGAAGGCTGATTTTGTTGAATGCCGGTAAAGATATGTACCGTATTATGCTTTCCCAAATTTGGCTTTATTCCATTCGGTTATTTTTAGAAACGTATAAACGGCTGATTTGGAATTTATTTTATGCTGCGAATAATGACGAAACATGTTTTATCAGTGTCCATGATTTAAAGTAAAAAAATGTAGGTACAAACAGTTTGTGCTTGGATGGAAATTCGCTGAAATGAACCAATAATCATGCTATGTTTATGTAAACTCGCCTAGCTGCTATGTTTTTTTTTATCTGCACGTTATTCGAAGTTCCCCAATCGACCGCAGAAAAGAATGCTTCATCATGGACTGCATATTAAGGTTTGTAAATTTTATAATTTGTACCGTAGATATGATGAAAAAGTGTTGCATTTGCACGAAAAACCTTCATTTTTAATAAATTACCCGTTCCAGATGTCTAAACTTCCGGGTGGTCATTATCATGTTGTCTGTCTGCATGTCTGTAATGTCTCCCGGAGGGTCATTATCATGTTGTCTGTCTGCACGTCTGTAATGTCTCCCGGTGGGTCATTATCATGTTGTCTGTCTGCATGTCTGTGATGTCTTCCGGGTGGTCATTATCATGTTGTCTGTCTGCATGTCTGTGATGCCTTCCGGGTGATCATTATCATGTTGTCTGTCTGCATGTCTGTGATTATCTGTGTTCATCGCAGCTCCCAGTATTTTTAGACTTGAGAGTTCAAACTTGGTACAAAAACTAATATTTATGGCTATAGTAGTGCTTCCCAGACACTTTTGTTTAAGACCATTAACTTTTATTAACAAATCAGAAAAAAATCAAAATGTATAAAACGCAAAAAAATTTGGATTAACTTGAAAGCCGTAGTTATAAAATATTTTTAATTAAAAAAAGAAAGAAAGGACTATAAAAACATATGGGACAACTTAGACCTAACAAGGGATTTTAGCAGAAATGACAAAGGAAATTACACTAATGAGGAAGACACACGTTATTTTTATTACAAAAAGCTAAACCACAAATACAATGTCGTCTACTGGCTACATCATCTTAAGCATCTGACCCATTCTGCTGCAACAGTACAAAATAAAATGCCCGTTTCAGGGCCTTTCGGCCCATCAGGGTATTCACCCTGCGGAAACAACCTTAGGTAGGTTGCGTTTACTATCCTCTAAGTATCAATTAAAGTTGGCGAAATATATTTAATTCAAATACTATTCATATAATCTTAGAGCAAAGCCCGGGCTGCGAACCCCGGTCCTCCGGTGCCGAAATCGAGTGCCTATACGATCACAGCCACGGAGGAAGACATTCTGCTGCAACGGTAAGTTACGTAATCTAGTTAGTTTTAATTTGATGCAACTAACCTGACACCGAGGTCATCTATATAATGCTATTTGAAACAGTTTCAGGAATTGTAAGTCTGTCAAAAAATGACACGACTTTGTCAGGTTGTGACTGACTTCTGAGACAGAGTAGTTAGATAATACAAAGTCATCTGCATATAATCCTTTTAGTAACAACAGCATTTAGAGGTTGTGCTTTGAATTTTATATTAATGACGTCATTAAGGTCTATATTAACCGACTTACAATTATATAATATGTATATTTAGCTTACGATAATGGCATGCATAATAGACTTTAAAGCTAAAGGCGATACGTACTCAGGACAAACGATATCGTCCACCGTTCTGGGTTTGGGGTATCTTTGACTATATTTAATATATATATATATAATATATATATATATATATATATATATATATATATATATATATATATATATATATCATTTTGATACTACCGAGTTTTGCAAAACATGAACAGTTGACACAATATGCATGATAGCGGTCTCTGGTAAGTACTCCATATTATATTCTTCGGAATTAATTGAAGGTCAGAGTGAGTTCAGGTTCTGTCGGCGCCCTGATGAGTTAGACGTAACGAAACAGAGTGGGACATGACATTATGTCGAGCCATCAAGTATGACGAATGTCGAATGATGGAACAGTTCCCAGATGTAGCATTGCACTTTGCTTGTTACATTTCCTTGGTGTCTCTCACAATTATATTGTGTCATATATATATATATATATATATATAATATATATATATATATATATATATATAATATATATATATATATATATATATATATATTATATATATATATATATATAATATATATATTAGAGAGAGAGAGAGAGAGAGAGAGAGAGAGAGAGAGAGAGAGAGAGACCATATGTGTCGCAAAAGCACCAGGCTCGTCAATAAATGATCGACATTAAATGACGACACTGTCATTAAATGACCATATTTGAAGAAGTTAATGACCATACATTAACTGAATATGAGGACTTTAATAGTATAAATGAGGAAAAGTAATAAAATCAATTTAACCCATTTCTTTCCTCAACGCATCAAGAAAAAAGCATAAGGAAACAAAAATCAAAAAAACTTACATCAGGAAACATTAAGATTAGAAGAAACCTTTACTTCCAACCATCAGTATCATCATCATCGTCATAATATATTACAATTTATTACAAGAAAACCAGATTAATAGTAATCAAAATAATTCAACTATATAACTATATAGTTACTTTTCCTCACATATACCGTATGTGTGTGCGTGTGTTTCTGTTATCATCGTAGCTCCTATGGGTATTTATGCTATGGAGTTGAAACTTTTTACAAAAATCAGTCTACCACTGTAGTTGTGCTATTTAGAAAATATTTTATTTATGACGCCATTAACCCGCAATAATGACTCAGCGAAAATTTCGAAATTATAGAACGCAGAAAAATGATGCGAATTAAGATTTAGCACGCATATGACTATATATAAGACTAACGTATGTGCCAAGTTTCATCTCATTATCAGCACTAGTTAAATTTTTATTAAATGACTTGTGTACGTTTTTTAAAAAATCGTAAAAACTTGGAAAATGGTCTGATTGAGTTGAAATTTGATACATGTGTAATGTGTATATACCATTACCTAATAAATAAGTTTTTTTAAGTTTCGTTTCAATACAACAAGTATATCCAGGATTTTTGTTGGATCATAAAAATTAAGGAGCACTGAGCGTGGTCAGTGCTGTATGGTTGACCGCTGGGAAACTGAATTTCTTTTTTATTTTTGGAAGATTTGATAATTAATGATGGAGAAAAAAGATACAACTATAACTGCATTAAGCAAATTTATATAATGTATGCCTAAATGGCATGGCATAAATTAAATTAATGTAGCACTTCAAGTTTTTTTTGTGTAGAAATAATAAAGAATAATAGTTATTTATGCCATAAGGCTGAGAAGAGTGTCTTTATGTCACGGCAATTAGATTTACCGTGGAAAAATTGCCAAGACATAAAGACATTCTCAGCCGGATGGCAAACACTATTTGCAGCACTCATTAAATAAACTGCGCTATATACTTAATTGAAAAAAAACAAACGTCTAATTAACTCCATATTATCGTCGTCATTGAATTCATCCATAGCTTCACACTTTTACTCAAAAATGTAAAAGCTTTACAAATAAACACACAAAAATTGTCAATTAGAACACCTTTTAAAAACGAAAAAAAAATAGTCTACGAACAAAAACATAAACAAAATGAACGTTTTTAAAGAAAACTCATGAAGTTTTAACACAGATTGTTTTTTGAACACGCTACATTACAGTAATGGCGGCAACATATGAATTACTTTTCCGTCCTAGGAGTTTTTTTTACATTCATTATTGTCCTTGGAGGTGAAAAGTACTAAATAACCTCCTAAGACAATAATGATTGGCTTCTCATCCTAAAAACGGTCCAATAAAGTGCTCAATTACGTACTACCTCAAAAAAAAGAAATTATTTGAAACTGTAACTTTGTTTATCAGCCCAAATTGATTGCAATTAATTTATTGACTCTCTTTTAGTCAGAAGAAAGAGGTCTAAGTATTTGATAAATTATTATATTAGCAAACATATAGATAAAAAGTGAAGTTTGAGCTGGTTTACTCTAGTATAATCTAAGGTCTTTTGGCTGCGCAACCAGATTTTTGCTGCCTTGCATTTTGGTAATTTTTGTTATTTCGCCAGGTTTTACCCTGTCAAAGAAAAGGACAATTCTATTTCTAGCTTTTAAGAAGTTTAATTTCAGTGCATCTGAAATTAAATCCTCCCTAAAGTATACTAACACTTTCCATAAGTAAAGGGTGATACAAAAAGCATAAAACAAACCCTCGTCATTCACGCTTTTTATTGTTTAAGAAAAATCTATTTATACAATTAAATTAATTAATATAGGGCGAGTGTAGCTTCCGTTTATAACCATATTTAAATAAACATTTTTTAAAACGCAAAGAAAAAAATTGTTACTTTTAACCCTTTTTAAGGGTGACACAAGAGGAGGGGGGGGGAGGGTGACACGAGCCCTAAAAAATTGACTTATGGTTCCCATGACAGTATTTTAGGGAAATATGGTTATAAATATATTTAAAAACCTAGGTAAGCCTTTGAAGGCATGAAATTTATGACGTATGTAGCACTCACACAGACAGATATCTTGTTTAGGAACGTGAATTATGGTTAATGTGGTTATTTTTACGGAACCATATGCTATGTAAAGAGTTCTTTGCACTTATGTAGATTGAAATAGACCCTTTTAAAGAAAATGAACCCTTTCGTTTACTTCCATATCAATATCAAGACAGGTAATGTTTTGTGGTTACATTTAAATATTATAGTATGTATAATGTTATATAATATCTAAATGACACAGTAAGTATATTGACAATATAATTGTGCGAGAGACACCTTAGTAAAACAGGCAAAATGCAGTGCTACATCAGGGAACTGTTCCATCATTCATTCCACATTCGTCATTATTGATGGCTCGACATAAAAGTCCTGTCCATAAAGTCAGACGTAGCATTGAATTTTGCTTGTTACAATTCCTAGGTGTCTTTCCCATAATTATATTGTGTCAACTGTTCATGATTTGCAAAACTCAGTAGTATCAAATGATATAAGTACATAATATCTAAATTATATAGTATCTAAAATATAGAGTAGTCCCACTACTCCATTATAAAACAAAATTTGCTTTATCCTAGAGTTTGCTATGTAGTTATAGTTATAGTAGTTATAGTTATAATATTATTAATACTATACAACTACTACTATGATTAGAATTATACTGCTTCTAATATTATTTTATACTACTACTATATTAGTATCACACTATACTACTATTATTAGAATAATACTGCTACTAATATTATTAATATTATACAACTACTACTATTATTAGAATAATACTGCTACTAATATTATTAATATTATACAACTACTACTATATTATTAGATACAACTACTATACTGCTTCTAATATTATTTTACTACTACTATTATTAGTATCACACTACTACTACTATTATTAGAATAATACTGCTACTAATATTATTAATATTATACAACTACTACTATAATTAGAATTATACTGCTTCTAATATTATTTTACTACTACTATTAGTAGTATCACACTACTACTACTATTATTAGAATAATACTGCTACTAATATTAATATTATACAACTACTACTATAACTAGAATTATACTGCTTCTAATATTATTTTACTACTATTATTAGTATCATACTACTAGTACTTGAACTACTAGCATCTTTCAGCTGCTGCTACTACTACTACTACATCTATAATATTACTACTACTGCTACTATTAATATTGTACTGGTGCTGTTACTACTACTATCGAAATAATACTGCTACTAATATTATTAATATTATACAACTTCTACTATGATTAGATTAATACTGCTACTAATATTATTAATATTATAAAACTACAACTATGATTAGAATTAAAATAATACTGCTACTACTTCTTGCTGATTTTTGGTTTCTAAGAAGGTTAATTACTAATAATTTATTTGATTAAATAAATTTAAACATTTAACTTAAAATTTAACATGAGAACTATAGATAATCAGAAAAATAATTTTAAATATGATAAGGTATCAGGTGATACTATCAAGGTTATGTCCAATTTCTTTATTTTACATCATCAACCTTGTGGTACACCTGGCGCAGCCCGGTGCTCTTACGGTCAGTCTGCGTAATGATCATCCAGGACCGTGAGAATTTCGAGCAGATGTATCGACTTGTAGCGCTTAAACTGGATCTCCAATATGAGATTTAAACAGCTTGTGCCGGCTGCAAACCGTCGGCCTATATATCCTACCTAACTAACTACTTTGTAATCATGCCTCTACTTGCTTATATGTCATCTAATAGCATGTTGATGTTAGTGCTTTAAATTGCATGAAATGTGACGCAATTAAAATTTTATAACATCTTTGAAATGGTTATATTTTCTCATACTGGGTTTGATTATAATATTAACAAATAATAGTATAAATTTAATGTAAGAAGGATGCCACAAAGTTGAATGACAGTGCTAGATCCAGTATTCAAATAACTTATCAACTATAATTATATATAAAAATAAATGGATACATTTAAAGTATTTGAACGATATTAGAAATGCTTAATCTTTAAAAAAAAATATTGATTCTTATTTATCTCACCTTTTAAAGAAAACAAGCTGCTAAATATAAAGCTAAGCTTCCCTATATCATTTCCAAAATAATATAAAACAATCCTGCCAAATATGGAACTAAACTAACCTATATCATTTTTATAATATTATAAAACAATCTGCCAAATTTGGAATATACTAAAAAGATTTTTATTTAATACAACTAAAAAAATGAAAATATATTCAAATGAGTAAGAATTAACAAAATAATTTAATATTCAATCAATTTGTTTTTGAGGAATAAAGATTATTTATTTATTTTCATTTTGAATCCTTTTATGCAATAAATAAATATTTTAAGTAGCATATTAAGACGGCAAATATATTTGCGGTTCTTGTTAAATCATCATAAGAGGACATTACCTAGATAAGTGAGCACTGGAAACGATGAATATTACTATCTGAGGATGAACGTAGCGAGTCTGTAGTTTCTTCACTACAATTCGTTTTTTTTTTACAAGGCCTTTACATTGATTTGTAGTCTATTTAATTTCAAAGGTTGTTGACAGATAGACAAATTTTAATCCATTCATGCTCTGCCTTTACTTCAAGGAACTTGAATAAAGAAGATGATGCACTAAGTCGATTTGCCATACAAAAAAGTGACCCAATCAAAAACCAAAAAATAGAGAGTATTCAACACGAAACACGCGTCAAAAACCAACCGCACATGCTTGGTACAAACTGCGCATGCTTACAATTCTTATAACAGTGCAGGTCTTAAATTTTAGAGGCAAACATACCTCTCAATGGTTTTCCATTGTTTATTGCTTGAGAAGGTTATAAACAAGCTCTAATTATCACTCACTGAAGTTGCTAAGTACAGTCCAAAATTTAAAAAAAAAAAAGTTAGCACTAATGACTTAACAAGAACCACAAATGTAACAATCACGAGAAGCACAGAAACAAATTGAGAAGCGACAATCTTGCTACATAACCTGCGTTTGGGGCCTTTTATCATTATAACCATTGGGATAATGTTTGCTCCTATTTCTCTATCTGATATAACTTCCATGGGGTCAGAAATGTTCCTTAATGCGTCATCCCCTTTATTCAAGATCAGTGCTTTACTCTATATTTCCTTTAATATTGCTTTATACTGTTATACCAAATTGGCGTATAGATAGCATGGCTCATTTTACTTAGTATTTTATTTTAACACGCAGTGTAAAAATAATATTTAGAAAAAGATTTTAATTGGTAAATTGTTATTTTATTATATGATAAGTTTGGTCGGAACGGGTTGTGAGCGGTTCCATATAAGGAACGACTTGACAGCTAGATTTTAAAGCATCATTAAATTTAACGCTAAAAAAAGTGTATTCCGAAAAACTGTTTAATTTAAACGTCGTTTACAATTCTATTGGTTTAGACTTGTTGATTCTGTAAGTTAGCGCTGTATTTTATTATCATTTACTTTTGTATCTTCTGAGCAGTGTTGTGAGGAAATGAAGGAGTTTAGAAACTTCTGGATTATCAAGGAGGCATGGTATATATGCACTAAAACTCTGATAACTTTCATCTCAAATTTTATCACACGAATAATTTCCGCGCCAAATATTTATATGTCAAGTATGAACCTAAAGATCTTAATCTTTAATTAATGAAAAAAAATCTTAGCCTCAAAAAAACAGTAGACTTAGATAATGAATTTTTGAGTTCAAATTCATTAGAATTATGAATTAAAACCCATTAAATAGATTAGAACTATGAATTTAAACCCATTAAATGAGGATCCTTAAATTCATTTAAAACTAGAAAATGAAACATATCAAATGTATGAGAACTATTTATTAAGACCCAAAAATTGAGTTGAAATTTAGTACAAAATCAGTCTACCGTTGTAGTTGTGCTACTCGGAATATATTGTTTTATGACGCCATGAACCTGCAATAATGACTTTGTAAAATTTCGAAAAATCATAAAACACGAAAAAATGATGCAATCTGATTGAAATTGGCATGCATGTAGATATACTAACATATGTTCATCAGACTAACATATGTGCTAAGTTTCATCTTATTATCAGCATTAGTTCAATCGAAGTTTTATCAAATAATTGTATACGTTTTTTTTTTAAAAATGGTAAAAAAACGGAAAATAAAATTCGGTAAAAATAAATTCTTGACGTAATAAATAAATGTACTAAGTTTCTTTGTTATACAACAAGTCTATCTATGATTTTGGTGGATCAAAAAAGTTAAGCAGCATCGAGCGTGTTCAGTACCAGGATAAATGACCACTGGGAATGAAACGAATGTATTACCTATCTGAGGACGACTGAAGCCGTGTCCAGACGAAGCACAGTGTTGCAGTATAAATTTAACGACTGCGGTACTTCTGGGGACGAGCGAAGCAAGTCTGAAGCTGGGAGGATGAGCGTAGCGAATCCGATGTAATGAGGAAAAGTTCCGAGGAACCCCGTACCCGATTTTTTAGCTATACGATGATAATAGACACACAAAAATAGAGTAAAATCAGTAAGAACCACTTGTGAAGTTCTACAAACATGTGGATCAGATGATTGATCTCAGCATAGTTTTGGATTTTAGGTTTCAAACATAATACTTTCAAACATACAACTCGCTCCAAATCGTAATATGGTTAACGCCAGACAAATAGCATCATCGGCAAACCGAACTTATACAGACGCTGAGTAGCCCTTCGAATAACATAAGCCTCATTAACTTAACACGCGCGGATTCATTGCATCCAAATACTTAGCTTGTATTTGCTTTGATAAGGTAACTGAACTTGCCAATTTATTCTCATTCGATAAATATTAACTTTTCTTAGGATCGGTTAAATTTATTTTACCAGTAATAAGTAAGCTGGGATTTAACTTGTCTTATCAAAATTCTTGTGGAGGAAGTTTATTTTCTAATTTTTAAATGAATTTATTTACTAAACAGTTAAGTAAGAAGGGATAAAATTTTGGCGCGGAGATCAGCAAGCCAGGCGATTTTTTTTTTTTTTTGAAATGCACACTTTCTTGTTTACCAATCAAATTTATGCTTAATTTTTCAATGTATATTTGATAACCTGAGCAGTTGCGTCACAAAGTGTTATTTAATATTTTCGATTTCTTCAAACAAATTGCGCATATTTATCCTATAGATTATACAAGGCACGGCACAGCAATATTTGCACCCATTTGAAGCTCAGTTTATGCTAATTGTTCATTGAAAAAAGAGGAAAAATTAAATAACAAGTTGTGACGCCACTGCTCAGGTTATTAAATATTCATCAAAAAATTAAGCAAAAATAAGACTGGTAAACAAGAAACCACGCATTTCAAACAAAATTAGCCCGGCTTGTATATAGATCCCCGCGCCAGAATTATTTTGAAGTTATTAACTTCAAAATAATTCTGTAAATAAGACGTAATGTCTCTAGGGCCCTTTTATGCTGCATTAGGTCCCTGATCGAGTATGCTAGGGCCCTTTTTGGCACTAGTCTTCCGTTTGGGACCCCTGGTAGTAGTAGTAGTAAAGGTGGGGACGATCCTAGATCTTAGCAATTATGTGTCTGGGACGCTTTTTGCCAGCCCCAAGAACGTCCTCACCTCTCACCTCATAAAATCTCTATTCTCTTTGAACCTGTTTTGATTCCTTAATGAACTTCAGAACATCTGTCCATAGGAGTTTTACTAAGTCGTCGTCGAGAAGAGTGGCTGATCCAAATATACTAAACCTTAGTCTGGCGTATGCTTCACACGATCCCAAGATTTGATCTGTCGTCTCCTTCCCAACTTCACACTTGGAACACATTGGCTCTGTCTTTATCTTCATGGCATGCAAATGTCTCTGAAGCCTGCAATGACCTGTCAAGATACCCACCAGGTATCTTAAGCTCTTCCTTCCCAAGGAGAGACCCCTATACTCATGGATTTGTTGGCTTTCTTCAACATTTTCCTAGCTTGTTTGAAGAGTTTGTTTTCTAGCAATTTGTTTCGTATTTTTATTAGCTTGTTTCCTAGCAATTAGCTTTTGTTTGAAGAGTATCCCTGATTTTCACCATCACCCAGTCATCTAAACGGAGTTGACTTTGCTTCTAGTAAGTCCTATAGCTGGTCCTGGTCCCTTGAAGGGTTTAGAGGAGCCTTCCCTGGCTTCATCATGGGGCCCTTAAATGTCGAAATAAAATAAATCCTTTATAACCTTTTAAGACTGTAGATTCAGGTAACAATAATAAATTAACAATATTTTTAAGTACTTTAAAAACATTTCTCTTTAGGACCTCTTCAGGCCCTACCTTATAATACCCCTATGACTCTGGTGTTATGAATATATTACATAATTATAATAAATAAATATATTTGTATTTTACATACTTAAGTTTAGTAAATATATTTATATAATATGTAATTTTTTTCCTGTTTTTTTTTAAGTTTATTTTTACCCGAAGGGCCCAAGGAGAGCAGCACCTCTTGCCCTCGCTGGCCAGTCCACCCCTGATTTATGTTGAATTATTTATTTACTAATGAAAATATTTATTTAGTTTATCATGAAATTATAATGACGTGAATGAACCTGTTCGGGTTCGTGTGACGGAAAGGAAGGGGGAAATTAGGAGGAACGAGATAAAAACAGCGGGTAAACTCCATATTTTAAGGCTGTTGGCATAAATGGTTTCAATGTTGCTTAAAAGGAGAGAGGATGCAGTTTAAATGAAGATATAACTCTATTTTGATTAGCCCTCCATCCCAGTCAGTTAGTGCAATACAAGTACGCGGAGAGGCCAGCAGATCCACGAATCAAGCCTGCGAGACGAGATGACTGTAACGGTTAATTTATCCAAGTATATTCACTTTGATTGCCCCACAACAACGGCCTTTTCATCTTTGTTTAAATCATAAAATTATTCTAAATACAACTATAATATCATATTGATTTGCATGATTTTTTTTTTACTTTATGAATAAAAAATACATAATATGTATTGAGTACTTCTGTACTTCTGAATTTCATAAATGAGTTTGAAGGATGTGTCGCACCCCATGTGTTGTGATAGCCTGATGGCCATTCATTTATTAGAAATGTTATTAGTAATGTGCGAATTTAGGACACTCAGTACACTATAAAGAACAGCGTCTGTAAATTAGGAAAAGTAATAATGAAGACAGCAGTCCATTATTAATTTTCCAAATTAAGATTTCTCACAGTCCATTAAACTAAATACTTAAGCGTCAGTAAAATATGTCTACACATTTTAACATGAAATTGACGCTATGAGGTTGTCTGGATGACGGAATTTAAATAAAAACAAATTAAGTTTTGAATTATTAGGATATACAATACTTTCCTTATATACCTACAGTAGTAAGTAAGGAAAAATCTAATATTATGTTCATCCAATTAAATGTAAGAAATTTGTCATGTATGTCACGGAAACTGACCCTCTTACAGATTCACTGACAGTGCTACCACGACAACGCTGTCTATGTGGCCTGCAATCTCAACCCTACCCCATGATCACTATCAACTTGAGATAAAACTCAACTTGAATTCATAAGAACAAATAGAAACGTTTCTCGAGATATTTTAATGGCCTGAGAACATTGGGTTTTTATTCATTCATTTTTCTCTTTTATTTATATTTTTATCCATAAAAGGCTCGACTCGACTTTATATTTTGTTTCCTATATAACTAAAGTATATTTTGTATTCTTCTGTTCACTCCATTCATAAACAACAGTTAAAATAAGTCATATGACTCGAAATAAAAGTTTATATATTATGTTTCAAGTCTGTGAAATAAATATTTTATTTCCATTACCACGGAGACAATTATTAGTCAAACCAAGAATAGAGCCTGCATTTTATTTAATTCTACTCTTATAGAATAGACTTTAGAGTTAGGAAACGAAGATAAGAGTCTCCACAAAAATAATTGTTTATTAGCAAAGCGCTTCAACCTAACATTAGGCCATCATCAGGTTAGGTTGATGGTGGCCTCAAGCTTATTTGGCGTAGGCCTCTTGTAGGAGGAGGAGCTTTCTTCTCTTAGTTGGAGAGATATCCTACAATATATCAACCTTTCCAGGAGATTCTTGGTAGAGGTGGTGTAGGCTAAGGAATCGGGGCTGGCTAGAAGGACCCAACAACGTGGCCTATTTGCCTGGCTTTGCCTCCCCATCATATTACTACTAGGTTGAAAGCCCTTTGCCAATAAACAATTATTTTTGTGGAGCGACTCTTTTCTTTGTTTCTTAGTATGAATAACTCCACTTGCTGAGTTTAATGAGATTCAGCATCTCATTAACCTTAGAAAGTTTGAGCATCCAACAAATTTTAGTTATTTGTTAAACTTTTTAAGGGATATAGACTCAATATTATCCAGTACTTACTAGCTTTATTAGATATTAAAAAACGCTTATGCTTTTTGGAAAAATTAGTCGAGATAGTGATTCCATCTATGTATTTATATATTTTATACTATTAGTTCCGACGATTTACAAAATTTACCAATTCGCTTTAATCTTCAATAGGTCAATTGACTTGGAATAAAGTGCTCTAAACTCAAAAAAAACTTTTAAAAAAATAAGGATTAGTACAATTAAATCAACACTACAGAAGCCAAGGGTATTAAGCAATAGTAAATTGAAGTTACCCGCCTTGAGTTGAATTGAAATTACCTATGGCCGAGTACGTATAAGAATCAGTATTATTCCGACACCACAGAGGTTTGGAGTTCGCATCCTTAGTTACGCTCTCAGTTTAAATAAGAGTATAGTCCTAAATTATCTATAGAATACATTTGGTGAGGTTGTTTCCGCAGAGGTTATCCCTGACTCGTCAGGGTCATAAGTCTCTAAATAGGCATTGCTTTTATTTTCTATTCGGTATTCTCACCTCTAGGTGGTTTTTAAGGGTGACAGCGGGCCATTTACATTGACCAAGGTGCCAATAATAAGAGTTATATATTATTATGCCAATAATAATAATAATAATAATTATTATTATTGTTTTTACGCTTAAACCCGTAGGGTCATATTAGCGTTTCCCCTCTCTCAATTAATTCACCCCAGAGTTTGTACCCATCCAATCATCTAGGAAGCACACCCTCCGTACATGGCGGCACAAGTGACTAGTCTGCAGTGTGCCCACTTCATCTAGTCGAACCAGACTCTATCCAAACTCACCGCTTTGGCTAGTGTCTGCGACTAGTTTACAGTGTGCCCAGTTCATCTAGACCAGCTAGACTCTGGCTAGGTTCACCGCTCTGGCTAGCGCCGACTACTAGTTCACAGTGTGCTTAGTTCATTTAGTCTCACTAGCTCCTCTGATCACATTAGTCTCACTTGGCCTGCCCTCGTTTAACCAGTCTCGTCAATACAATCAGCACCTCTAGGCTCATCGCTCATGCTAGTTCAGCGCACGCCGGCTGGATTTGAACCCTTGAACTCCAGGTCGAAATGCGAGTGGTCTACTACTGAGCTAACAGACTTTGTATTTATTATTATCAATATTACTATTATAATTAAATTGAAATTAGCACTAAAGAAGGCAAGGGAATTAAATATTAGTATAATGAATTCAGCACTAAAAAAGGCAAGGGAATTAAGCAATAGTATAATAAAATCAGCACTACAGAAGGCAAGGGAATTAAGTATTAGTATAATGAAATCAGCACTAGAAAAATCAAGTTGTACTTTGGTTTAATGGTAAAATGTTTTCCACTGTATACTTTTACCAAAAGGACAAAGCATGTAATAAGAGTGATCGCGCTACATTACTGGGTTACTTAACTGACTGGACGTGTACGAATGATTAGATAAAGATCACCTTGACGAGTGAGACAAAGAAAATAACAAATCCATCAACAATACAGTCGTGAAGGTATGCATGATAGACCGCTAAATTGTGACGTCATCACGCTCCCGTGGGAATTTATTTAACATATCAACAGTCCTGTCAGTAGAATATCAATTGATATAAAATAGAAACACTAACTGCCCTCCAAAATTTTTTTTTTACAATTTGCTTAAACTTTCTTTCAGTGGCCCATTATGTCAGCAACATTATGTTTCAAATGTGCAAGAAAACTACAATAACCTATAATTTAGGGTTTTTATCTATTTTGGTTAACCTATCTATAATAAAAAAAAATTTAAATGAAAAGTTTGAAGAATATCTAACAAGTGTAATGCTGTACAATCAGTCACCAATGCATGTTTTTATCAAGATTTAAAACCTGGACCACAACCCCATAAGCTAATTTTTCCTATGAAAATTTGCTAAAATTAAAATAATATTGATAAAGACACTTGATAGGTCGGTTATAAATACAATTTCGTTTTATTCAGACAGACAAATTTTAAGTCTCTACAACAATATATTTCAGATAAAAGATAGTGTTAAATAAATGATCAAATTGTGTTAATATTAGTTATTAACACAATTTGATTATTATACACAATTATACACACACACACACACACAAACACACACACACACAAACGGTTCAAACGGTAAAGTCACCCAACAGTTTTTCCCCACTATCAGTGAAAGAATAAAATTTGGCCAATGGAACCACTCTTTTAAATTAACAATGATTTTATCTGGACATGGAAAATTTAATAGTTATCTTAACCGATTCAAATTGTCAGATACCAATAGCTGCAAATGTAACATTCAGATAGAACAAACAGTAGAACATTTAATAAATGACTGTCCTTTACTCGATAGAGAAAGGTTACCTCTTCTTAAACACATTATGTCTTTGGGATTCAATTGGCCCCTACCATGTAAACAATTATTATATAAATACATCCAGGAAAAATGCCTAAAATTCATTGAAGAAATAAATTTTGATGATTTACTTTAACTTATTTAAATTTACTAAAATCACATCATATCACGACTTTTACTTTAAAAAAAATAAATCGGACTTAAAAAAACAAAATTAGAAGTATTTACTACTGAAATAACGGAAAAATCAGTATGTTGGAATTAACATTTTTGAACTTCATTTTAACAAGATTAAAAGTTTCAAGATAAAAAGAAATAATAAATTACAAGAAATACAGAGATTAAGAAACAAAAAAGCGCTTAAAATGCATGTAGTACATATGTGGAACATGCTAAAATATACGGCCCATCAGTAGGGATACTACTGAGGGGAAACAGAAAACACACACACACACACACACACATATATATATTATATATATATATATATATATATATATATATATATATATATATATATATATACACATATTTATAGAGAGAGAGAGGGAGAGTATCATTTGATACTACCGAGTTTTGCAAAACATGAATAGTTGACACAATATAATTGCGCGAGAGACACTAAGGAAATTGTAACAAGCAAAATGCAATGCTACATCTGGGAACTTTTCCATCATTCGACATCCTTCATCATTGATGAAGGATGTCGTCATGTTCTACTCTAATCCTTCACATTATAGTCCTCGAAACTTAATCGGGCGCCCTGATGAGTTAGACGTAACGAAACAGAGTGGATCATGACATTACGTCGAGCCATGAATCAGTTTTCAGATGTAGCATTGCAGCTTGCTCGTAAAATTACATTGTGTCAACTATTCATTTTTTTTAAAAGTCGCTAGTATCAAATGATATATGTTTTGCATACCAAGGATAATGGCGGTAAAAGAGATCCGCTCGTCCCTGGTAAATAAATACTTCCCATTATATTGAGATCCATTAGTCTAGTCTACCTCTGGAAGCCATTAGTCTAGTCCACCTCTGGGAGCCATCAGTCTAGTCCACCTCTGGGAGCCATTGGTCTAGCCAACCTCTGGAAGCCATCAGTCTAGTCCACCTCTGGAGCCATTTGTCTAGTCCTTCTCTGGAGCCATTAGTCTAGTTCACCTCTGGGAGCCATAAGTCTAGTCCATCTCTGGAAGCCATTAGTCTAGTCCACCTCTGGGAGCCATCAGTCTAGTCCACCTCTGGGAGCTATTTGTCTAGTTAACCTCTGGGAGCCATCAGTCTAGTCCACCTCTGGGAGCCATCAGTGTAGTCAACCTCTGGGAGCCATTAGTCTAGTCCACCTCTGGATCATCAGTCTAGTCAACCTCTGGGAGCCATCAGTCTAGTCCACTCTGGGAGCCATTGGTCTAGCAACCTCTGGAGCCATCAGTTAGTCCTCTGGAGCCATTAGTCTAGTTCACGTCTGGGAGCCATAATTCTAGTCCATTTCTGGGAGCCATTAGTCTAGTCTACCTCTGGTAGCCATTAGTCTAGTCCGCCTCTGGGAGCCATTAGTCTAGCCCACCTCTGGAAGCCATTAGTCTTGTCTTTCTCCTGGACCCCTACTAGAGTCAAGTATTGCTCATGGAACCATTAAAAAATGAAATTTGAAATTTAATGAAATTTGAAATTATTAGAGTCTAATAATTGATTAATCAATTATTATTGTTTTTTTTGTGATTAATCTAGTCTTCCTTCTGGATTGTCTTTCTCCAGGAGTCATTGGCCCAGTCTTCTTCCTGGACCCACAACTAGAGTCTATTCTTCCTTCTGGACCCCTGCTAGAGTCTAGTCTTCTTCCTAGATCCCTACTAGAGTCCAGTCTTCCCTCTGGATCCCTACTAGTGTCTAGCCTTCCTCCTGGAACCCTTTCAAAGTCTCGTCTTCCCCCTGGATCCATTCTAGGGCACTTCTTTAGATATTTATTCCCTTTTAGGGGAGTACTATGCTATACTTCCATAGTACGGCTGAATGTCGTTGAGCCCTTTTGCTAACTACCTTCTATGTTCGCCTGCTTTTGAAACCATAAGACAGAAACATATATACAAGAGTTACTTTTGATCATCTATTTTTTTGCATAAAACCCAGGCTTATTTATTGTTAAGGGTCTTTTACAAGTATCTAACATCGCACAGGCTCGAATCACCACCGCTTTGTTCAGACACCACATAAAAAGATTTCCATCCCTCGCATAAAAATCATGAAATTTCTTAATTCACTAACATAACTATAATACTTAACGCATTTTATAAGGCATGGCATGGCATTTCATTAAATCTAACATAGCAATAATAAATAAGATATTTTCTTATACCAATTAAACCATCAAGCGCGATATTTCTATCTAATACGCTTACACCTTGTAATCACGCATTATTCTGTTAATATAATTACATTACAATATTATTAAATTATTTTTATAATATTGGTTTAATTTATTATAAAATCAATTTAAAAATAATACGTGTAAAATTATTAATAAGGAAATATAGATTTAAATCTTAACTTGTAATGCGTACGGCACGTTTCTTTGTGTATTTATTTATTTGATATGTATTCAAATACATATTAGTTTAATGGTTTTAAATATTGTATTTAATTAGTGAGAAATCACGTACTTGCCCTATGTATTAGCATTATTTTCTTCAGTGATTTTAAATTTATTTAAATATTATAATTTTTATTAAATAATTGTAACATAATCTGAATAGCACTATAGACCTAAAGATTGTTTTTTTAACTAAGGTTCAACTCTTTAGAATAAACACACGAGGAACTGCTATTACAGCACACACACGCACACAGTCAATTTGATAAAAAGTACTTTTAAAATCAACTAAAACAGATCATTCAGTTAGGAACCTTTTTCCCTTGATAAAACACATAACTGGAAAGCGCATCCTAATGGGTTAGGAAGTAAACTTTAATCTATTTTATTTTTGCTACGTAAATATAGTTTAAATTTAGATATTGATACCATGAAGCTTGCTTACTATGCTCATTTTCATTCACGTATGCTATATTGTATAAAAGAATGGGGAGCAGCCCCCGTAGCCAACATTATTTTTATTTTGCAAAAAAGCTACCCGTATCATGAATAATGCTAAACATGACGCTAAGTGCAAACAATATTTTATTGAAAGTAAAATTTTAAGTTTTCATTCAGTCTATATTTTTTCATTGTTGTTGTTCGTTAAAGCAAAGTATGATGAGGGGGAGTTCAATTATATTAAGAACCACAATTATGATACTAAATATATTGCTAACATCAATATTCCCACTTGTAATATCAACAAATCAAAGCAGTCCCCAAATTTTAATGGAATAAGGTGCTTTAATAAATTACCACTTCAATAGTTGAACTTCCACCCCAAAACTTTCAAAGAAAGCATAAAAACATTGTTGCTTGAGAAAGCCTACTATAATGTTAACGAGTTTTTAGCTGCTAACTTAATATTCCCACCTTGTTATGCTTAAATATTCTTAAATGTTATGCTTTTTTACTTTTCCTCATCTCCTTATACAGAAGGTATATAGCGGAAAAGTATTGGTTTCACCCAAAAAGTTTAAACCCGAGATTTCACTTGAATTATCCATTTTAGGTGTTTTTAGGACCATCTGAACCGATTTCAGCTTGATGTCTGTGTGTGGGTCAGTGTCACGCATAACTCCCACTGTGTTTATGCTACGTAGTTGAAACTTGATACAAAAATTAGTCTTTGGGTCTAGTTGTGCTGCCCGGAATATCAAAATTTTATGTCACCATTTACCCTATTTGCTTAGTCAGCAAAAATTTAAAAAAATTGTAAAAAATCGAAAAATGACCCGATGAACTTGAAATTTGGCAGGAATATACCTCTTAATATGACAAACAAATCTTCCGAATTTCGTTTTGATATTGGCCGCCATTTTGAAATTATATACTTTTGAAATTTAAACTTTTGGCGCTTAATAATACCAAAAGTATACACGTGTTTTTGACATGTAACACGTCGTTGTAACCGCAAAAAAATAGGAACAAATATAAAAAACTCATATCAAAATCTACTAATTAGTTAAAAAGTTATAAGCGAACTTAATTATTAATTAGTGCGACACTTTTGTTAAACGTAAAAGTTTGTTTACATCTGTCAAATTTCCGCCAAATATTCAAATAATTTAATAAAACCGAGTAAGAATCGGAACTTTTTCTTATTTAAGATTATGCGAAGTTTAACGTTCTTGTTTGCTTTTTTAAACGGGTACGGGGTACCTCGGAAGTTTAAAAACCCTAGGCCATTTGCTAACCATCCTATTCTAAGAACGAGCGAAGCGAGTCCGAAGCATATTAACTCTAGGCGACTGGTAACCATCCTATTCTAAGAACGAGCGAAGCGAGTCCGAAGCATATTAACTCTAGGCGACTGGTAACCATCCTATTCTGAGGACAAGCGAAGCGAGTCCGAAGCATATAAACTCTAGGCGACTGGTAACCATCCTATTCTGAGGACGAGCGAAGCGAGTCCGAAGTGTGAGGAAAAGTTCCGAGGTACCCCGTACCCGAGTTTTTTGTTTTTATTTTTAATCAAGTTTATTATTCAAGTTATGCTGTCTATGTTTATGCAGTCTATGTAATAATTTACAATCAATTTGTTTTTCTTGTTTTTTTTAATTTCATTGTAAAATTTTGACAATTGAGAAACTTTGTAATAAAGTAACCTCAAGTATGTAAATAAATAAATAAATTAGCAGCAAATTTGTGTTGCATGTGCTTGACTAATTGTTGGTAATTGTCGATAATATGCAGCTTAATCACCTCAACACCAAACTTGCCATACATATAATTGAAATAATTGATGGCAGAGGTGGAGTGGCCACTAGGGGCCCAGGGGGCGGCAGTTCTTCTTGGGCCCCTCAGCCAAAAATAAACTCAAAGAAAAAACAACTTAAATTAAAAAAAAAATAATAATAAAGCTGCATAATAGAGCTCTAGTTTTTTTTAATTAAAAATATTTATTAAATTTTAGACCTTTAGGGTCCCTATTTATTATACTTAGACGTTTAAGAGCCCAATACAAAAACTAGAGCCAATGATTGCCCTTGACATTTAGTCAGGGACCCAAAGCAGCAACAAAGGGCTTTAGAGATTGATGTTTATTTAAGTACTTAAAATATTCTCAATTTGCTGCAACTTGGTTCTAGGTTCTTTTAGGGCCCTATTCTTTTTACCTGGTCCTTTAAAGGTCCACTACGGAAGATCCGGCGGAACATAAGGGGCCCTTAACATTCTTGATCAGGGCCCTAAAGCAGCAGAAAAGGGCCTCAGAGGTGAAACATAAAATAGTTTGACAAAACATAACAATTATATAAATAAAATTAATTTTTACTTAAGTTAATTTATTTTTTACTTAAGTTCATTTTAATTTTTAAAAAAATAATTTCATTTTATTTTATTAAATTAAAATTAAATACAAAAAATTAAGTTTACTATAATTATTAATACTACTTTAATTAAAAGTAGAAGTTACTTCCATCTCCTAGGGAAGTAATAAAGTACCCGCATACTAGGCCCCTTGAAATGAAGGTTTGGGCCCTTTCAGGCCAAACACTCTTCGGTCCTTCTTGAATCAGTCCGCTACTGACTGTTGGGGACCACCTTTAAGATTCCTTGCAAAAAAATATGTATATTTCTTACATTTACTTGACGTTTACGTTGGTAAACATCAATGAACAAAAATCGTAAACGCCACACCAGCAATAGACTTACAAACACTTAAAAAAACTGGTTATAACCACCTTTAATATTTGTTGTGAATATTCTTACGTATGCTTTAGGTAACCGTTGGTAAAACATCAATGAACATACATCGTAAACACCACACCAGCAATAGACTTCATTTTCCTAACATTCTCCTTAAGGAACAAGGAGAATGTTAGGAGAATGTTATAGTCCAAGAGCCCAGGGGTGTTTTGTTAATAAAAAGTGTAATGGCTGGAACCGGTCTCAATTTTTCGTAAATACCTTCCTGAAGAAGGATCTGCAATTCTGCAGACTCGTATCGGATGGGTGTCCCAGGCAGAACGCACTTTAAGGGGTCGAAGGTTCTGCCTGGGCAACCCATCCGATACGAGTCGGCAAAATTGCAGATCCTTGTTCAGGAAGGTATTTACGAAAAATTGACACCGGTTCAAGCCATTACACTTTTTATTAACAAAAACCCCTGGGCTCTTGGTCTATTAGGAAAATGTTAGGAAGATGTCTTTGAATACGGGCCTTACAAACATTTAACAAAACCGTTGTTCAACACCTTTAATAATTTCTTGTGAACATTATATCAGCAATTCTGTGCGTTTTCTTACATATGCTTGACATATAACCGTTACTAAATTTCTTTAATATGCAATGTGAACATAAAACAAAACGAACAAGATAAGGTAATGAATGGATTTGTAATAAACACCTTTAGGCCTCTCTTGAACTTCGTGATGGAATCCGTACTTTACTAAACTTCCACCGAGTAACATGCTATTAAAACATTTTATATAATCCCTACATTATTAAATATTTTTAATTTGAAAGATTTTAGAAAAGTTTCAAGACTTCGTAGATGTTGTGTAATGACTAATATTATGGTGTTAGAAATTAAGGAATTTATTAATAGTGCAACTGGAAACCTCATTCAAAGTAAAACTTTCTATTTTAAAGATTCTATAAATTTATATTTAAATGAATTGCATGTAGTATAACATGCAAACTAAAACTGTCATGATTACTTGATGAAACAAAAGCTGGCTCAATTAGAACATGTTTTGTGTAAACTTTTAATCACTTTTATGTAAACTTTGTGTAAACGAACTTTTGTGTAAACGAACTTTTGTGTAAACTCTGTGTAAACGAACTTTTGTGAAACTATGTGTAAACGAACTTTTGTGTAAACTATGTAATGTAACTTTTGTGTAAACAATGTGTAAAGGAACTTTTGTGTAAACATTTCAATTATTAACTTCAGTGGCAAATAGTGTTTGCGCTAATGGGGACATTTTTCTCTATTAAAAAACTTTTACTCTACTGAACACAATATAAATATAGGCGAGTATAGAACAATCAATATGCAATAATATATTTTTATATATATATATATATATATATAATTATATTATAATATATATATATATATATATATATTATATATATATATATATTATTATTAGCCATTCGTCATTTTTAATAAATTGGCTATAATTTAACTTCACAATTATCACAAAAGATAGAGTAAAATACAAATGATCTATACAATACAATGATCTCCAGATCAACTATCGTACTATAATATCAATGTCAGTTACTGAATTTGTTGCCTACAATATACAGCGCTAGAATAAAGGATAATAATTTGAACAGATGTAGAGAACAAAGGATACACTAACCCAACAATACTTCTATGTTATACTCGATTTCGTCAAGGGTATATGTACATGTTGTTTTTTAACTCTACATTGCAATAAAAAATCCTTGATAAAAATACTAAATATTTAAAATGTTTAGAGAAGAATTAAAAGTACAATGGTATATATAAGAAGCCATCATCGCTCCGGTAGTAAATCGGCCTCTGCCACTTGCAAAACAGGTTTCATAACTCAATAATCTAAATTTTCATTTGTATATAAAAAAAATTAACAATTTCTCTCTCTCATTTTTTATATATATACACACACATATATATATATATATATATATATATATATATATATATATATATATATATATATATATATATATATATATATATATATACATATACAGGGTATCCCCTGATGTACTTAGTACTTAACTCCATAAAGTTGCTTACTCACTGGCCCGTTTACACAAACCATCGATTTCTTTATGTACGCTTTATTACACAGGCCATGTTGCACAAACCGCTCTAGTCTATGTAACATGGTATAAGTAAAATAGTGAGGCACAGGCTGGTCTTTGAAATGGAACACAAATTATCTTTTGTTTTCTCGTGAAACACAAAAGATTGGTTTTTAGTATTTTTTTACCTCCAACAGTACTGGATTATTTCAAAATAACAAACCTATTGCTGGCCCAGTAACAAATTAATTTAGTGTTTCTGACTATTTTTCCTCACCTCTCAGTCTATAAACCGTACGAGGATTAAAACTTAATATAGGAAATAGTAGCTATAAAAACTAAAAATCATTATTTGTCTTGTTCACCCGTCTCTCTTTCTCGCAAAGATTATTAAAATTAATAAATACAAAAAAATATCAAACCAAATTAAAGCAGAAAAACTTTTGGTCCAGATCATATTATATACTAATACAGTACCGCTAAGGGCCTAGATGTCGAAGCGGGTAATCCGGGCAAAAAAAAAAAAAAAAACTAATACAGTGTAACAGTTTTATATGCATATGTGCCGGGACACCCACGCAAATTTATACTAATATAGTGCATCAGTGTTATAGACATGCGCACAGTGTATCCACACAAATGTATACTAGCATATTGTAGCGTTATTATAGACATTTGCACAGTAAATGGCATAAGTGCCAGAAAATCTACACAAATGAATACTAGCATATTGTAGAAGTATTATAGACAGCGCTCAGAGAATGTCATAGCAGCCAGGACACTCACACAAATGTATACTAGCATATTGTAGAAGTATTAGACAGCGCTCAGAGAATGTCATAGGATCCAGGACACTCACAGAAATGCATACTAGCATATTGTAGAAGTATTATAGACAGCGCTTAGAGAATGTCATAGCAGCCAGGACACTCACACAAATGTATACTAGCATATTGTAGAAGTATTATAGACAGCGCTCAGAGAATGTCATAGGATCCAGGACACTCACAGAAATGCATACTAGCATATTGTAGAAGTATTATAGACAGCGCTTAGAGAATGTCATACAGCCAGGACACTCACACAAATGTACACTAGTATATTTGTAGCAGTACTTTGACATGTGGACAGTGATTGTTATGAGTGCTGGGACACTCAAAAAAATGTATTATAATATAGTGCAGCAGTTTCATAACCATGCCCATATTCAATGTCGAGGGTGCCAAAAATAAACTCTACTATACACAATAGAGATCTCCCAAATTTATAAAATGTATCCTATACGATTTAGAAATCAAGAGGGGTAGTTTTTTTGATCACCCAGCATAACTTTAGGTAAACAAATTACGTTTTACCACTAAAATATATGGAAATATATTTAGTTTGTGGTATCATTTATATTGTGTTAGTATGCGACTAACAAAGCTAATAATATGGCAAACTGCTATGGGACAACAATCATGTGGCTAAGCGGCCAATTTGAGGCACGGGAGTGCATTACGTTTCCCCTGGCGCCGATTGCCACGTAGTGGCCAAAAGGCTGAATGCCTTTTGATTTATTATTCATAACGAACTCATACATACTTATTCTTATAACGTCATACACTAAAAGTTATGGCTAATATTAGCGCCACCCACGGTGTTTCCAGACAGAATATTTAAAATACTTCTATAAACAGTTTAAAACCCCTTAAGAAAAGTGTCATGTTTCATAACATAAGTTCATCTCGAAACATGACACATGTAAACATGTTGTTGTCCCTCTTGTTTCTACCTAACTTTACAAATTACTTCTTGCGGCAGACTTTTAAAAACTAATTCTGGAACGTTACCTTTAACTAAGTGTAAAAGGTTCCGTCATAAAGGAACACATTTAACGCTTCTTCATTTAATTAGTACAAAAATATTTCTACCTATGCACCGGTATTTTTAAAATAATTCCATTTTTCATAATTATTACGACTTCTGTAAAACGGTCTGATGAGTTTTTCATATTTTTGGAAGTTATTTGGGAAAAATTGAAATAGGCAGACTAAGCTGAAGATGATTGACATTCAAAATGACTATCATGTATACATTGACAGCTCCGATGATCCTCATTCGTAGACGTAAAAATTAATGTTAAAAATGTTTAGCTAAAAGGTTAATGACATAAGACCCATAATAAGACATATAGATCATTATGCTACTAAGATTTTCCGTCATATTTTATAACTTTACCTTCTTTTCATATGCGTGGAGTTCATCATTTATGAAAGAAACAATAAAAATGGTCTCCACGAACAAAATTGAAAGGCTTAACAGCAATCAGCTCTCTCTTCTTCAGACGTAGCACACAACTCTCTCCTCAGGTTCAGTTTCTCTTCTTCAGAACGTAGCAGCAGTCAACTCTCTCTTTTTCAGACGTAGCAGCACTCAGCGTTCTCTTCTTTAGGTGTAAACGCAATCTGGTGGTCTCTCTTGTTAAGTTTAGAAGCTGTCAGCTCTCTCTTCTTCAGACAAAGCAGCTGTCAGTAATCTCTTGATCTGACGTAGCAGCAGTCAACTCTCCCTATTTCTTGCGTAGAGCTGTTAGCTCTTTCTTCTTCAGACTAGAAGTAGTCAGATCTTTCTTCATAAGACTAGAAGCAATCAGCTCTCTCCTTTTCATGCATAACAGCAGTCAGCTCTCTTCTTCAAGTGTAGCAGCAAAGAGCTCTCTCATCTTCAGAATAGTAGCAGTCAGCTTTCTCATTATCACACTAGAAGCAATCAACTCTCTCTTAATCAGACTAGAAGCGATCCGCTCTCTCGTCTTCATGCGTAGTAGCACAGTTAGGTCTCCCTTCTTTATACGTAGTAGCAGTTAGCTCTCTTTTCATCAGACTATCAGCAATCAATTCTGTCCTCTTAAGACGCAGCCGATCTTAGTATACCAATTCAAAAGAGTAAACAATAAAAATGCTAGCACGGGGATACTCAAGCCAGGTAACGGTCCTAAAAATGCTTGATTTCGTGCTTAACAATCAAATTCTTTTTTTTATTATCGGTTTATGCATAATGGTCTAATTAGTAACCCATCGAGTTTTAAGTAACTGTTTTTTTTTAAGGAAATGCGAAAATTTTAAAGGATTTTTTTATTTTTTTATCCATAGGCAATCACTCACAAACATTGGCGTTTACCTCTACATTTGTTGTGTAAGCAGTACAGAACTAAGCTCATCTTTCAAAAATATGCTCTTTTTAAACTCAATAAAAGCTCACTTTATTCTATCCATTAAAAATTTTAGTACCTTTAATAATGTATCTGATCACTTTTTAAAGGAATTCACTCCCAAAAAAAATTAATTAGGAACTTATTCCCGGTGAAAAATGGTAACTCTTAATTTTACCGATTTTTGTACGTTATGGAGTGTAGAAAAATACATTAATGCCTTAAAGCATAAAATACATTAATCAGTGTCTTAATAAAATTAAGACAGCAAAAATTTATAACATCAAAAACTATTTGATTGATTTGAAAATAAACACGCATATATTTCTATATAGATTACACATAATGGACTAAGTTTCATTACATTATCTGTATATGTTCTTCAAAAATGTGCTAAAGTAAAATTGCATCTTCAAAGGAGGACAGGACCTAATTTTACTCTAACTACCACCACGGCCACATAAATCTAAAATTCTTCCCAACATAGCGATTTATATCAGACCATGTTAGCTGCCCTAGTGGTCTATTTAGGGACCTCCTAATTATGAGGTTTTAGTTAGAAAGTTATAATAATTAAATGAAAGTTTTCTCGAACCCTTGTAAAGAGAAAGATTTTTCATCTGATGCATTCACGTCAACATATCTCCAAATGCAACTCAAAGATTAACAACAAAATAGAGAAGACTGCGATGTAATACGGCGTTGAAAGGCATCATTTCACTGAGTAATTGTCAACATCAAAGTATCTAGAACCCTTCATCAGATTCAACTCAACGACAAAGGAGCGTCACGGTCTAACCATGACTTTAACAATACCTCCACAATAACATCTTCCACATTCTAATCCTTTGTCCGTTTCTTTTTGTCCATCTCCGGACATTCTTCAATTCTAAATACATGTGCAGTTAAGATGGTTCTTCAACAAAACCTTAACTCCCCTTTTCTTTTTTTTTATTTTTGTTCTCTCAATTTTCTTAGAGGTGTTTCAAAATCGGTTGGAATGCTTATAGGTACTTCTTTTTTTAAATTCTATTTAACTTTGTTATCTGGATTTGTAGATTCTTTCTGATCAACCACATACTACTTTGAGTCTATTTTCTAATAAATAATTTACAGTTTCCGAGATAGTATTTCTACAATTATGCATTTTATAGCTTAAAAACCAAAAAAAATTAGTAAAACGTTAAATAAGTCAAAGAATAGTTAACTAGATTAGGTAAACTTTCAAAGCATAGTTAATCTATAAATAATCGGGCACGGGTACTAAACTCCGTTGATTTATTAGTAAGATGTATTTATAGTCCAAGAGCCGAAAAATGTGACTAATTTTTTACTATTTCAAACTAAAGTTTTCCTGAAGTACACCTTAAATTATAAATAAAAGCAGTCTGCCTATCTAGAATTGAGTCCTTCTTTATATGATTGCGCATGCTCAAAATATTAGAAAATCGCACATATCCCAGTTTTCTCGCAATAAGTGGCTCCCTGTAGGCCGTGTGCAAAACATGAAGAGAACATTTTTAAACGAGATAAAATCCTATAAACGAGCGTTCCATCATAGAATCCCGATGACTATAACCAAAGTTATGGCTCTTTCAAAACACAAAAAATGGTTAATTTCTGCCATGAGAATGGATTTCTTTGAAAAAATGTTCTTCATGTTTTACACGACCTACAGGGAACCACTTGTTGCAAGAAAACTAGAATTTCTGCAATTTTCTAATATTTGGAGCGAACTCATTTATATAAAAGCCTCTAATCTGGATATGCTTTTCCTTGATAATTTAAGGTATATTTTCATACGAATTTTGTTTGAAGTTGTACAAAATGAGTAGCATTTTAAATACACTGGTATTGTTTAGTAGGGTTTTAGAAGTTGCTCCCCGAGTTTCAAATCTATTATTAATGGTTCTTCTTTGTTGGCAACACTGCATTTAACCCTTGTAAGAAGAAAGATGAAGAAGAAGTGGCCGCTTTTCGCACACCTGTTTTTTCGGCCTTCTCGTGCTCATTAGCGACATAGAAATATATACTAGAGGGGGCATAGCCTATCTTAATACATTGAGAGGCCTGAAACATTTTTAGTGGGGCTCTCAGGGGCTCTGTGTAACCTTATTGAAACCTCCTCTAAGAGGGAGTTAAGGTTATAATTAATTAATTGTTTTCGGCTTCCCGCAGATTGTTTGTGTACTATATAATTTACTGTTTTTTTGTTATGTTTATTTGATGATAATGATTATCGAATGTGGTCAGGTTACTTTTTCGATGTTTCAAAATTCAACCAATAGGGCCCCTCTAGTAATATATCTCTATGGTAAGCGATGTTTAGTTTAATGAAAAGCATGTATTATAGATAGGATTCAGATAGAGGAATTGTCTTCAGCAACCCGGAGCTAGGTCTCGGCGGAATCACCGACTACGATATACAAGGTATTACCAATTATATGGAGATCCATTTGTAGTATACAGTCCAAGTTGTCCCGTACCGGTTTGGGAGCTAGCTCAGTCTGGTACTCTAGCCCAAGTTGGTACAGGTATTAAATTTCAATTAAATTTTATTGAAGACAATAATCAATTAAGTAAAAAAAAAAAAAAGATTGTTAACAAATTTTTAAAAAATTAAAAAAAGGTTGCGCGTCATTGGATAAAATTGAACTAATCCTGATTATCAAATGAAACTTGCAAATTTGCTGATATTACTCAGGACTGCCAATCTCTAAACGATGAAATCACTGTTCTGAGTTTTATGATGTTTTTAAATTTCTCTTTCTGAGCCATTAAAGACACTTAATGGCGACGTAAAGAAATTATTTTCCGTGAAGCACAATTAGATCAAAATATTGATATTTGTACCAATCAGTGTTCGACTATCAATCGTAAACACTTTAGGAGCTACGATGATAACAGTAACGAACAGACAGACAACTTTGTAATAATATGAATAATTCAGTTAAAATCCTGTTTCGAAATTTTAGAGCAAACACAATATTTTTCCAGTATACCTAAGATAAAAATGAGAAAAAGTAAATATAGATCCAAATAAGCAAAACTGTGTCTCATTTAAACGCATGTTTAAATAAAAATATTTATACCAAACAAGGCAAAAAACAATTCAAAACAACTTTCAAATTTAGAAATTTCAAAAACAATTCAAAACTTAGAAATTTGAAGTTATAGCATATCTGAAACTTAAAATTTGAAATGAAGAGGGGAGGGGGTAGGACCCTATTTTTAAAAAACATTTTTTATTATGATTTAAGATCATAATCAAAATCTGTGGCTAGAAATCTCAAAGAGTAGTCCTCGAGTCATTTCAAACTTAAAATACCGAAGCCAGGCTTCGATTTGGTGTCCTTACTTACTTACTGTCAAACTTGACAATATATAGAATGTTAACTTAACTTTGATTGGAGTGTGTTCTTATGATCAATAGGCTGATAGTTTGGGATAGTCGGAAAATTCGGTAAAGACTGGAATGTAATTTCCATTTCCGAACAACAGATATCATTTTGGAGAATCTACAATGGTAAATGGTTTAAATCATAGCTGAAACAGCTTGCATACAGGGATATTTACGCTCGTACACATAATTTCTATACAACTTACATCATCCGTCAGAATGTAAAGATTTTATTAGTCCTCGAACTTGACCCCTTACATCACAAGATTAGAATCTCGCAAGGATATTCTTTAATTATTCCATCAATCCAATGTCGAGGTTTCGTTTCCTTTTCCAATAGGATTTTACGTGCATACGGAATAATAAATGAGGAAGAATGGCATAAAATAATTATATGCTACCGCTTTGCAATGGTGTATAGCTATTTATATGAATAAGGTGCATCATGTTTTGTGAATAAGTATTTTATTCAAGAGAAATAAAATACTTGATATGATCCCCTCTATATTTGGAAACATCACGCAGACATTTACTTTAAACGAACAGATATGCAACAATATCCTTTTGTACAATACATTTTCAACCAATTAAGCCGAAAAAAAACAACATGCGTGTGAAAAAAAGGACCCAAGTCTAGCGTAAAAAGTTGTGAGATCATTGGATAAGCCAAATCAAAAGTTTATAATTAGGCTACTAAATATATGTTGTCACTTTGTGACTTGGCCATAACGCAATTTGAGGTAGAGTAGTTCTAAAGGTCTAGTATAGAGTGCAGACAATAGACATACATTATAAAAACACATTCAGCCTATTTAATAAGCGCACTATGCACTTCTGTGTGTGCTGCGAAATGACCAAGTCACAAAGTGGAAAAGTGAAACAGCCATGATCTCGTATATTTACAAGCATAATTAGGAACTTTTGACTTGCCTTATCCAATGATCTCGCAACTTTTTGTGCTAGATTTGGCTCCTTTTTCACACGCATGTGTTTTTGTTGTGATTTAATTCCTTTTGTAAGCTTGAAACTTATGTCTTAGAAAAATACGCTAAGAAATATTATTGAATGATTAATTAGTTTCTGTAAATAATACCATTAATTTATTACTAAACAGCACCAATTTCTTTAATTAAACATTACATAGGTAAATTGGGTAAAATATTGTGTTATGTTCTATCAAAATAAACTCTTAATATTCTTTGTTTTACAGTTATCTACTAGGTAGCGCTAGTTGTTAAAATGTTTATTTATATTAGGATTACCTTTCAACTTAGGTATAGAATATATTAGGCTGAAGGAACTGCAAATGTTAGATTTTGATAATTTTTTATTGATATTTATACCAACATTTATCTATATACCAAATTGCAAGCGTCTACGTTTGCTGGAAGTGCCTTAGAATTTTGATGAGTGAGTTATAAAACCGCCTAACTTTGATCCTCCATATATCAATACCTTAATACATATATAATGATAAAGAGGTAAAATTTAGTAGAATTGGTCAGCTCAACAAGATATTTTAGTGGCTACTTAAATGATATTTTTTATGTCCTTAATAAAAAGATTCGACAGTTTGATTCGAAGGTTTGACAGTAAGTCAAACCTTAATAATTAAGTAATATTAATTATTCAAGTAATATTAATATTTATTTATGCTTAACATCAGTCTGCGAGATTTATTTCGTAGCTGGTGGATTTATTCCACAATCATTTCCATTGACAATCAACTCCATACATAAATTATTTTTATCAACGGATAGCGGAAGACAAGTCAGTGTTTCAATTGCCAACAAAGAAATTAAATAAGTAATTTAGCATATGCCGGATTTCTACAGACACAAAAACAATTTCAATATTCGTACACGATATATCTTTCATAATGAAGTGTTAGTACTACCGGCATTCTTAGGTTTCTTGGTTCCAGCTATTTTTGTTAGGTCATGATGCACCTATTGTACATAGAAACAGTTTTGGTTGTTCTGAACTAAAAAGATTCAAAAGATGATGAAACTCAGCCCAACCTTTATAAAACTCATGAAATAATTACAGTTTGTTCTTTTGACTCATGTTTGTTCATCATTGCTTCATTTAACTCCATGGTACCAAAGGATGTACTAACACTTTTTCTCATCATCAGAGATATCTTCCGTCATGTACTAGAATACTTACAATTTCGTACAAAGGCTCTACTTATAGACAGAAATCTAATATTTTGAAAGATTGATTAAAATTTAATGTTTGCTAATGATTAATAAGAAATCTAATGCGGTGTATGATGAGCAGGGCCTTTTAATTTAAATTCGGATCACGAGCACACTGCCAATTTCATTAAGATAATTTTCTTTTAAGATGTTTTGTTGTTCAGGGAAGGATTTCAAATAAAATAAATAATCCTCAGAATTTAATTTATCTCTTAATCAATCATGTAAACAAAGACATAGATTTTTACGCCATAAAATAATAATTAAGTTTGATCTTGACTAATTCAAAAATAAAACAATCAAGTTGCAAAACAGAAAAAAGCGGAAGTACATTATACCTTCCATAATCAAGTCTTAAGACAAAGAACATATTTTTAAAAAAAAAAACAAACTTTGGTATAACTTTCGCTTTGCAAAACTAGGTAAAGAGGTGGTACTTGCAAGTAATACTTAGCAAAAAAGGAACTTAAAAAAAACGGTTTGTTGTAGTACATAATACAAAGAAATACCTTTTTCTTCTTGGCAGGACGTTAAAAGGTCCTTCAAGAGCTGCGTCCTTTTTCTAGGGTTTTGTTTATTGGAACGGTTACGAAATCTGCAATAAAAGGTTCTATTGAATCAAAGTATTTTGTGCTAAAACTCTTTTGTGCTACTCCCTCAACTTAGTGCGCACGTGGGCTCTCTTTAACATTTCTTATATAATTCTTTCCTGTAGCTCTTACTAGTTGATATGTTGGAGTTATCATTTGATGACACAACTGCTTAAGTTGGGCCCCATTTTTAGAATAATCTAAATGTTAGTAACATACTCCCTCAATAGGTCTATTAACTTCCTCCATTACTAGCAACGTACCTTCGATAACTAGATGAACGATACAAATTATTGTGTGTCATTATTGCGTAACACATCAAGAGAGATTATGCGTGTGTGGCGACGTTTGTTTATCCAGACATTTCTACTCTTTAAGTCATAGAATGTGGATAAGCTGATCAAAATATTAAAAAATTTTATGGCATCAAAGCAGGCTCGATTTTATGGCATTCACAATTAAGTATGTGAAACGAAAAAACTTGCCTCATATCTTCACCACTAGCTAGGCCAGCCGCAAGCTTGAAGTTAACGTTTTTGAGGAGATAGACTTTGTTGCTGGTGTGGCAAAAGCTACTCCTAGCTAACTAGTGGTTTACTTCTAACATACTATATAAACTTATTAGTAAACGATGAAGCATTAACTCGTGAAATGAACTATCACTGAAGTAGCTAGTCAGCAAAATTATCACTTGATGTTTTTGTATTTAACTAAGGGAATTCGTTTAAACATGACGTTGGTGGTTCTATTATTGCAGTAGAAAAGGTAAAATGTGTAATCAAAATGGCTTTACCCTATCTTAACATTAAAGGCTTCTTTGCCATAGGGTACGCTGATGACATAGTCATCCTTATCCCCAGATTGCCTAAAATTGAATTCAAAACCTATATCAAAAATAGTGTAACAATCAGAAGGGTGGCAAATGGGGTCTGATACGACTCCTGTGGTCCAAGAGCCATAGTAGCCATACCTAACACCATAACCAAGGGTAAAGAAAAATATTGGCTCCCCTTTAAAAATATTGGCCTTTTAAAAAATATTGGCATTTTAAAATATTATAATATATATAAATATTAAAAATATGGCTCCCTCTCTAACCAGATAGGATATATGAACAGTAACTGCACTATTAACTGGTCACTCAGTCAGTCACCTTCGCTAACACCTCCACACTATTTCAAACGATAAAATCGAAACGTATGCTAATAATTATAATATTTAAATTTGTATTTGCGTTTGACATACGAATTTCATCTTGATCAAATAATTTTTCGACATTTTGTTAATTTTTAAATTTTTGCTGAATCATTAGTGTGGTTAATGAAGTCAAAAGGATTCTATAAAGAAGAGGGTTCTACTAAGGTCGATTTTGTGTGTGTGGAAATGTCAAGAAATAAATAAAGTCTCGTATATGTGTGTGTGTACAATGACTGCTCATTATTTAATCTCATTGTTCATTGTTTCTTAGGAAATTCGCAAAAAATCCGTGCGTGACATAATTTATTTCAGCAAATATGTCAGGATCTACATCTACATAATTATTTTAGGGTCTTTACTAAGTGGTCACTTGAAGGCTCCAACAAGAAAGAGGTTTCCATCTCAAAATACAATCATAATAAGGTTTAAAAACAATTAAATAACATAAAT
The DNA here is from genome assembly GCA_018340805.1 of Microvelia longipes. Taxonomy (NCBI): domain Eukaryota; kingdom Metazoa; phylum Arthropoda; class Insecta; order Hemiptera; family Veliidae; genus Microvelia; species Microvelia longipes. Next base: position 20,871,367 of record JACMZG010000008.1, on the reverse strand, counting down.
TTAAATGCATAATTTCGAATCCCTTACTATAATTAACCAAATTAAATCTTATTATAGCTACCCTTAAATAAATAAAACTATTCAAAAATTTTAAAATTAATTAGCATAAGCCTTTAAGTAAGAAAATGCATTGTTTCAACATCTACTAAGAACAATAAGGTTTATTTTTCTAAAAGCGATGCGGTCTAGGCTAATAACAGCTCTTAGACAAAGCATTCAGTGTGTAAGTCCTCAAAATCATAAATATTGTCGGTATCAAGTAGTCGAGTATGAAGATGATGTTAGAGGTCGTAAATGGAAATATTTCTGGCGCGGTGGTCCGCATGCCGGGCGAATTTCCTAGGGAATGCTTATTTCCGCAATTTACAATCTATTTCTTGCGTAAGGTTCCGGTTTCTGCTTTATAACTTAAACTGTTATTTAATCATCAAGTACTACTCGTAAATCATTTTGTCATAATTATTATTTTAGTTTATACAAAACTATGCCTCTAAAGTTGGCAGTTCACAAATTATTTGTATTAGTTTAAAGCTCAGTTATTGTTTATCTTTAAAGGTCTTAGCGCACATCCTTTAAAAATAGAGTAAAAATGAGTTGAAAATGATAATTGAATAACAAAGCGGAAAGCGGAACCTTAAGCAAGAAATAGACTGTTAAACACGAAAACGCGCATTTCGAAGCAATTCCCCCGTAATGCGGACCATTGCGCCAAAATTATTTTGCGGTTACAAACATATATTGTAAATAAAACGATACAAAGTTATCGTCCTTACCATGTTTCAAAGTCAAATCACATGGTTAAGTACTTTAAGTGCTCGTATCGACTAAGACCAATGTCATACTACTCACAGGTCCAAAAACATGACCACAGTCTTTTCAACTTTATGGTCACTTTAAGTGGTCGCATCGGCACCGGACCGGTTTTATTCGATTTAGCACCCCAAAAATATTTACACAGATACTCTACTCGAAATTTAATTTTCATCAACCGTAATTTTGCTAAGATTTACCACGAGTTTTTCAACTTTTTGGTCACTAAAAGTAGTCGTCGGTAAACTAAAAGAATAGTTATAAAACAATGATTCACGAGTAGTGATCATTTAAACATTGATGATTGAATAACTGCTCAAGTTATAAAACAGAAACCGGAACATTACGCAAGAAATAGATTATTAATTGCGGATATAAAAATAGATGACCTGTAACCTATTCTACTAAGATTCTTTTTTTTTTTAAAAATGTGTCAGTTTTATTAGAATTAGAAAGATTTCAAAATAAGGGTCTCGATTTAAGCCTTTTACATACCTCTGTATACAATTTTTTAATGCTTTATTTAATCTTTACTTTTCCCTATTTATACTGTAGGCATATAAGGAAAGTATTGAGTTTGCACTGAAACCTCTGAAACCCAAACTTCAACTTAAATCATATACTTTAAGTGGTTTTAAGACCTCCTGAGTGGATTTACAAGTCTTTGTTTTTGTGCAACTATAGTGATCCTTTGTGTGTTAATGCTAGAGACTAAAAATTTAATACTAAAATCAATTTTTAGGTCTAGTTATGCTTTTATACTTGACAAAACCTCTGTCAGGATTGTTGCTACTCAGCTACAATCCACTAGATTAAACAGTAAACGCAGCCTCCTGACTCATTTTTTCGCTGCTCGCCACTGATGATGATCTGTCAAGATTGAAAGCTGGCTATGTCAAATATATACCATTAATGTATAAAATCTGTTTTATTTCATTTGTTAAAATAATTACATCTATTTCATCTATTTTTAAAATCACTTATTCAAAAATTAAAAGGAGTAAAATATGTCAATACCTTAGTTTTCAGAATCGATCCTACACGCTAAAGCGTATAACATGTTCAACATTAGCCTCTAGGCCGCTGCTAGTGGTAAATGTCACTGGTGTAATATCAAACTGGCTTTTGTCACAATTAGGGTTAAATCGTTGCCTTGCTAATTGTTCTTGTCCAGAACCTAAAACAGCTATATGAGCTTCCAATGTATGCAGTTTCAGTGTTCGTTTAGCGCTTCTACCCCCAGGCGCTTAAAGTAGTGTCAAATCTTTAACACGCTAATTACAGCGTCCCTCCCTTTAATTGCACTCTTTTCCTCTTCATATTAATTTTAATAACACCTTTCTGGATGAACGAACAAATGTTTGCTTAAAATATGTAGCTTTGAAAGAAACTGTCTAGGACCACAAACTTCTGTTGAAAATAATGCGAAGCTGTGCGGATTTAAGGTGTGCTCTTAATCAGGTTTCAAGATATCAGACAACTAAGCCGAACACATAATATCCTTGGGAGACCCTTTCATACCTCTGTGACTCCCACTGTGTTCTACCAAGTAATAAAATATTATTTTTTGCAAATTCAAGACTGTAGAAACGTTTATTTTTATTCTCTTAATTTTCGCCACATTGTCCCTTCTTTACCTGAGCTAAGTAATTTAAGAGCGATAAAATTGTTACTTCATTTTACATTTCCGTTGATTAACGCAATCAAATCGTTTTGTTCTCTGCCACAAGTTTTATAAAAAGTTAATGCGTTTTTAAATAATTCTGGCGTGGTGGTACGCATGTTGGGGCGAATTTTCTTTGGATGCGTGTTTCCGTCCTTTACAACAATTCTGGTTGGAATGATAAGTTTATAGTTTTTTACATTATATAAGTTTATAATTACTAAATAACTAATTCCGGCGCGGTGGTCCGCTGTCGGACGAATTTCATTTAGAATGCGTGTTGCCGTGCTTAACAACCCATTTCTTCCTTAAGGTTCCGGTTCATGCTTTAGAACCTGAGCAGTTACTCAATTGTCAAGCACTGCTCGTATCTCATTTTGTCTGTATTTTTCAAAGGAAATGCGCATAATTATCCAGTTGATTATACAAAACTATGCCTCTAAAATTAGTAGTACGCACTATTATTTGCACGAGTTTAAAGCTTAGTTACTTGTTAATAGTTAATATTAATTTGCAAAACATATAATAGAATAAATAAAAACTATTTATTTAAAAAAATTGAAAGTAATACAAATAATAAACTGTTACGCATGACCGCCATTGACCAGTGGTATTTTTAAGGCTTTCTTGAAAAAAAGAAATGTAGATTTCGTTCAACACGATTAAAGACTATGATTGAAGCTTTGATTGACCTTAAGTAATCACAGTTTAAAAATTTGGTTCTCCTAATTATGACGAGCTTTAAAAAATCTTAAGTATGCCAGCTTAAGCTTTGGGTATGCTTGGCATTCTAAAGACGATCAACGTGCGAGACCAAACTAATAATACCCTTGACTTTCTATCAATATTTTTATAATTATTAAAACCAAAAAAAAAAATTAATTAATTAGTAAGTGATATAATTTCTCATTACTAAATGAAATATGTTAAGGTCATTTCCCTTAACTAGTCTTAACTTACCATCTAATTAGACCACCTGTCTTAATATTACTTTAATTGGTTGGTATTATATAATAAACACTGCGGGAGACAGTGTAGGTCCCTGCGCAACACCGTGCTTGATGGAGACCTTGAGGTGAGGTCTCTTTTGCCCTTGGTTTCAGATTAGCCCTACAAGGGGATGTTCCGCTACGTTACCTCCATTCTTATCGTTCCTTTGTAACTAACCTTTAATTGAATCGTTTTCACATCTTTATTAGCTCTATAAAAAAATTATCATCATTTATTTTTTTAACATCTTACTTTAACCCCTAATAAGTGATACATCAAGTCCATCTGGCGTCCTAACAAAAAAAGCTAGCTTCCTTCCTGCTAGATGTATAGAAAACTGACTTTTTTACGTCTATACTATTGATAGGTTCAGCAAGTAGCTAATGTGTTATTGTCAGTCAATATTTTTTTTATATCTTTGATATTGATTCGAAAATTAATGAACCGTTAATAAGTTTAGTTTTGGTGGACTTATAAATAAACTTTCTTTACTCTCTCATATTGACAGTTATGTTAAATGAGTCGTTAATTATGGTAGATTGTACCACAAAAAGTGATATCGTATCTAGTACCGAAACTTCTGCCTATGTCTACTTATTCTTATTCTTACTTATTTGTAGTAGAGTTTAATATGGCCATAAAACCATTGCGAAAAATTCGAAACAGGGACCAAGTTGTGACTTATAATCAATTAATTCTTTTTTTTTAGAATTGCATATTAATTCCTATTTCGAACCCTGTTTTTACTATACCGTATTTACATGAAAAGTGTACATACCCGCAAATTCGTCCTACTTACAGACAATATTTTCAAAGACTACCAATTTTTGGGATTAAAATGTGTTACAATGAGAATAAATGAGACCCACTAAAAAAGTGGGTGTCATATTTTTTGTGAATTTTAAATAGAAAAAATATGTCTTATCACAACACTTTAAAAAAGACACAAAATAGGGTAGCGAAAATGGCAGAAATAAATTAATTTGACTTGTAATTAATTTTCTGTTAGACTAAAAAGCTGACGAATTTAGGGTTTTTTCTTCATTTAAACAAGAATTTTTGATTTTGCTTCGGTACTTGAGCACAACATATTTATACTTTTAGTTTACCCAGCGTAAGTTTACCCAATATGCTGTACAAAACTATGATCACCCTTTCCGCACTTTTTTGTGCACTTAAAAAATCTTCGTGTTAGGCTAATTTTTTGCCTGTGATAACATATAAAACCTGATAAACAAGTAGTAATTCTACTGTTCAGACTGTAAAACACATGTATATATATATATATATATATATATATATATATTATATTATTGCGCATTTGGATGAAAAAGTTTAGTTAAACAAATGTGTGCCTCACTCTAGGGTTTTGGGCGAGCCGCTTTATTAATGTTTTTTTGCTACAGCATATAAGGAAATTCGCTAATAAAATCAAAATAAAAAGAAATTGATTTTTAACTGCACATAAAAAATATATATTTGATTTCAATATTTTTTGTAGTAGGCATTATACGTTATTGCATTTCGAGAAAAACTCTAAAGCAACACGTAATTATTTTTTTTTCTTGAAAATTGTTTTTTTGCCTTCATATGTAATTACGTACCTCATTTTTTCGATTAACTAATAAAAAATAAATAATAAATAAAAACTCATTCAACCCTGCCTAAGAAACCAACTTCAAAGAGTGAACATCAAACATAAAAGAACATTATATATAATTTTTATTTTCTTTTAAGAATAATTTTATATGATGAAACTATCATATACAGATACGGAAAGTTATAATAAAATATTTATATGTTTTATAGATAACAAATAGTTAAATAAAAATTTGCATTCAATCGGACAATAATGTTTAGTTAACGTCCGTAGGAGGGCATGGTCAAAATGTCAAGTTATGCTGTAATCCACCAAACTACTTTCAAATATATTTTCAAGTATTATTTTATCTGTGTTTAAAAAAATCATACAAAATACTTTGGACGTTTCGCAAAAATTTTCAGGGCTTGTTGCGTACGCAGCATTTTCTCAAAATATAGAAACTAAATTTAAAGTGGCATTATATTGATCTTAAAAAAAACGTACTTTATAAAAAGAGTGAACTTTAGTATTTATCGAAATTCCGCTCTAGCTGTGTGTTTAAAATGTTAGGGCTCAATTACACGGAGCAACTGAGCAACTAAGTCGCTCGTTTAATAAGGACATCGCCGGCAATTTTGACATCAAGGAGATGGAATTATGTAAAAAATAACATTATTTTGTTTTCAAAATGTAATCTAGGAGACTATAATCGCTAGCGACAAAAGTAGCCGGTCCGTCTACTTTTGTTGATAGTCCCAGCGTCTTTATTTGTTTTGCGAATTTTTGATGTGAATTATGTTAACAATAGACGAAATTAAACATGTATTTTAAAAAAAAAAAAATCCGATATTAAATTAATGAATATGGTTTTCGGGTCTTTTTAAAGATATAAAGCATTCGTTTTAGACTTTAGCAGTCAAGGGACTTCTAATGTCCAAAAAGGTATCGACATAAAATAAATAACAATTTAATCGGTTCGTGGCCAACCTAGTAAGATAAAATTTATGATTTCTGCATATCACACTACTTCTAAAATGACTTTTAGCTCCCTTAAAAACTTATTTTTCTGAGGGCGCTGTTACCAGTTTGAAACATTTAGTTACTTTTACTGGAAAATTTGGGGGAAAAATGTTTTTCAAAAAATTATTTATAGACACATAAAGAGTGGTTATTAAACTTAGATATCAGAATAAATCTATTGAAACGTTCTGTTATCCATCAATTATGTTAAATATTTTAATTATAAACACAAATTATGATTAGCTGATATTTTAGTTGGAGGTATAGAATAATATTTCGCAATAGTGAATAGTTAGTTAGACCGTCTTTCCTACATACCGCTTAAAAGTTAATTTTTTCGAAATGAGCAAGAACAAGCATTTATATAAGACGAATTACTTCAATGGCAGTTTAAATGCTGGTAAGAACACTTTGACAACTAGCGCTAATAAGTGTCAGCCAGTACAACTATTGTTTAACCCCGCAATGTTAGACGTTTGCATTTTAATATTTGTACGAAATAATTAAATACATATATGTTAAATGTTACTTATAATTGAATTTTATTAATTTTAAATAATTTGGATGAGTATACATTTTAATTATTATAATTCAACAACAATGTTTGATTTAATAATGTTAGAAAAGTTTTATTAATTTTATTTCAAGTTTTATTACATTAATAAAAGAAAAGAATGAAATGTTGTTTAAAAATGTTGGTATGAAGCTCTCTTAAATATTTTTGGTATGTATGACAAACAACTGTCTCCCAAATATTTTCAAGCCACCGGTGACCTGTCGTCAATCTTAATGACCCTTGGTTAGATTTATGACTTCTCTTTGTGCCACTTAACTTTTATGACCGATTACTTCTTTTGGCGTTTCAAATATTACAGAACTTTAACAAAAAGAAGAAATTAAACAAAAAAAATATTCAAGAAGTTAAAAAAAGACCAAAAAGAATAATAAGCGGACATAATTTCTTTAATGTTTGTGTTATTGTTTATGTGACTACTTTTTTTGGTTATTCTTGGTATTATTTTTAACAGTAGCCCTTATTTTCATTATTACGATTGCCCTTCTTGTCGTTCTACCTGTTCTCTTTTGTTTTGTTAAGTATACCTTCCTTTCTTTCTTTCTTACTTTCTATTAAAACATTAAAGCATTAGTAACTGTAAATCAACAGGTAGTCGTGTTTAAATACTGTTACAACAAACCTAATTAAATGTAATTTTAATAGGTGCGTGAATTTTGTTTGTTAGATCTTTTAGTGACAATGCATTTTTCTAACGTTCATTGCCATTTATGGTGATATCTCTTTTGATGTTTATTATTGAGCCTTTTTTACTCAATAAAATCCTCACATACTTCGTTTTTTTTTTAAGTTCATTCACTAATTTTAAGATTTTTTAATAGTTGTGTGTTTTACAGTTTTATAAGGAAACTTAAACAGCTCAGGGACCATTGGCTTGATACATAGCATTACTATCAAATTTAAATTTGTGTTACATATACAGACATAAATTGAAAACAAACCCGCTTCGCCGCTGTGGCCCCTTCAGGGTCACTTATTATTGTCCTGGCTGTCTTGGGTAGTAGGCTAACCTCCCTACTCTCTACCATCAATGAACCTAATAAATATCTTAAATTTTATCACAGAAGCCGTGTATATATATATATATATATATATATATTATTATATATATATATATATATTATATATATATTATATATATATATATATATATATATATATAATATATACTCGGAAACAGATTTGTATTGTGGTCCGCGGTTCGAATCCCTCACGCCTTTTCCATTAGCTAATTTTTCCAAAGGGAATTCACTAAAATGGACGCAGACAACATTGGAGTTAATAAGTATGAGAGAAGCCTATTAGTACGTATTTATCACTCATTATATCTATCATGCTTTATTTCAATACTCTATTCTTTCTCTATACACTAAATCGGAAACCAACCTAAATTTTAAAATGTCTTAATTCTTGTATTCGTTTAACTTTTACACTAAAAAGCGTTTTCACTTTTAAGAGAATGTAGGAGTAAAACTTTTCATGGATTACCACAGCACAGGAAGCACAAACAATTGCATTATTTATGATATTACATTTTTAATTTAATCTTTTTACTTTTACATAATTTTAAAAAAAAAATATTTAAGATTCTGATAAACTAAAATTAATTATAATATTTAACAATATCTGGGTTTTTAATCGTTCTATTGTTCTCAGGTTGTATTATTTATTTTAATTTATTCATCTCAATATTAAACTAGACGTATTAAATTAAATTAGGTTTTTTAAGGATTTTTTTTCGAGATGTCTTAACAATGACCTAATTTTCTTGCTTCTTGGACTATGTTTTACGATTGCTATGTAAACAGGGGGATTTAAACCACTTTGAGATTTATCTATTTTTTACCTAGCTTGAGGTTTACCATCCTAGAAGTCAAGCCTTGCAAGTCATACAACTCCGTGGTTCTTTCCAACTAACCGCCGCTGGAATGCACCACTCTACCAGTTTATCTATGCAGTTGTTTATCTCCTGGTTCCCGAGTTTTCCCTGCCAGGTTAAATCTAGTGACCAGAAGACTACTCTGTGTAACCAATGGTTCCACTTCTACCTGTTTACAGTTTATGGTTCAAGCTGTTAAATAGAAATATATTATTGTTGTCTATCTGAGTGTGGTTACTACGGTCTGTTCCCAGAGATGATTAAGGATTTTTTTTCAAGATGTCTTACAATGACCTAATTTTCTTGCTTAAGTAATTAAGTATGCCTTTAGGACATACTTAATTAAAATTTATAAAAACAAAATTTTTACAAAGTGGAAAGAATTTAAACTCAGCAGAGGTAAATTGTTTATTAAATTTATATATGATTACAAATATTATTTAAAATCTTGAACCTCTATTAATTGACCTCTAAAGCAATAAAGAGCAGAGTTAATTACTTTTACTAAATTTTTCATAAACCTGTAGACAATAGAATGCAAGTTTCAAATCAATCAGCCTGGAGGAAACACAAAAGTACTAACCTGAACTAAAACAACAATTAACAAACCAATCCAAACTAAAATTTTTTAGTATTTTTCGTCATCAGGGACCTTATAGACCAAGAGCCCAGGGGTGTTTTGTTAATAAAAAGTGTAATGGCTGGAACCGGTCTCAATTTTTCGTAAATACCTTCCTGAACAAGGATCTGCAATTCTGCCGACTCGTATCGGATGGGTGTCCCAGGCAGAACGCACTTTAGGGGTCAAAGTTACCACCCAAGTTAATAAAAGGTGTAATGGCTGGAAACGGGTTTAATTTTTAGTAAATACCTTCCTGAACAAGGATCTGCAATTCTGCCGACTCGTATCGGATGGTGTCCCAGGCAGAACCTTTGACCCCTAAAGTGCGTTCTGCCTCGGACACCCATCCGATAAGAGTCGGCAGAATTGCAGATCCTTGTTCAGGAAGGTATTTACGAAAAATTGAGACCGGTTCCAGCCATTACACTTTTTATTAACAAAACGCCCCTGGGCTCTTGGTCTATTAGAAACGGATTTTGGCCACACTCCCTGGTCCGACTCATGCCATGACGCCTATCCTATAATCGATTTTTTTCAAAGGAAATTCGCTAAAACACAGTGTCTGCTCTCCCTAAGACAAAGAAATTTCCTACACGTCTAACACATCTACTTTGTGGACTAAAATGCTATCAACACGGTTAGCCGATGAACTTAAATATCGTTCCGAGTTAGATTGCGACAGTAGACTATCCACTCCATAATTTATTAGACTGCATGTAACAGCTACACGCCAAGTGACTTCTTCAAGTTCCCTTATTAGAAATATTTTTATTACTAATAAATATTTATTGTTATTAATAACATTATCAACCATAATAAGATAATTGGGGATAGTTATTGACACCTTATTACTAACTTAATGCCTGTATATGGTAACAGATAATTATACGACAATAAATACCGCAGGATATAACCAGACATTATACTGCGTGACGATAACTGTAAATAACAACTTTTCATATAACTATCGACACTTAAAGTAGACAAAACCAAAAGTAGATATTAACTTAACAAGGCAATATTAACAATTATAAAAAAATATATAAAATAAATTATACAAAATCGGGTACGTGGTACTTCGGAACTTTTCCTTATCACATCTGATTCGCTACTAATAAATTCGCTACTTCTACTAATAAAAATTCAAATAACACTAACGCTCAAAATCCTAAATTCGCAGCCATATATCCAAATTTGGCGAATTGTTTATTCTGAGAATGAGCAAAGCAATTCCGAAGTAGAGATGATGAGCGTAGCGAATCCGATGTGATGAGGAAAAGTTCTGAGGTACCCCGTACCCATTTTTTACTGGGTCAGTTTCACATTCGTTCATCAACTAAATGAAACTTAATATTTTTTTTTATTTAATTACTGCCAAAAAAACTAAAACAATTTACGTTTAAATATTTTTAATTAGAACATTTGAGAAAACATTCGCTTATTAGTAAATATTTAGCATTACGAAGTGAAACAATGCCATAACTGCTCTAATTCTCAGGATATTCACTTTCTAACATGCCATCACTTTAATATGTGTGACATTTGTTATTTTAAAACTTTGTGAGATTAATTACAATAACATAATAAACTTAATAATTAAATTAATTAATTAAATTTGTTTTTTTAGTTAAACCATAAGAATTTTTGTTTTAATTAATTGTGAGGACTCGAATTCGTTGATATCGCTATTATTAATCGTTTCCTAAATACATCTCCACTCCATTACTTGATCCTTCTTTCTGTTTATTGTTGTTTCACTTTACTATCCTTTTATTTGGTCCTTTGTGCTATTTATTTATTTGTTGTTTTCTATTGCTCTTTAATGGGTTGTATGTTGTTTCTCCTTGCTATCACATACTTAGCCAGTCTTGCATTTTATTTGTTGTTTCTTTTTGCTCGATATTTGCTTTATGGTCCCTCTTCCTACATTTTCCTCCCTCCGTTATTCATTTCTTGTCTTTCTTACCTTCTTTTTTATTTGATCTATTTTACAGTTTATTTTTTGTAGTTTGTTTATTAGTTACCACACTCTATGTTTATAATCTCCTCTGCGTAATCATTTTGTTAGTCCCTCTCTTTATTTGTTTCTTGAGTTCTCCCTGCAATCCTATTCGTTAGTGACTCTTGCAATTTGATTCTGTTTTCTCCTGCTTATTATTTATTTGATGTTTCATTTTAATTGCTTTTTAGTCCCTCTTCCCATACTTTATTCTGTTCGCTTTTTACTTGGTCTTCCTTGCAGTTTGTTTTTATGAAATTATTTGTTGTTTGTTTATTATTTACCTTGCTCATCGTTTATGATGTCTGCCTCCGTGGCCGTGATCGTAAAGGCGTTCGATTTCGGCACCGGAGGACCGGGTTCGCATCTGGGCTATGCTCTAAGATTTTATGAATAGTATTTGTATTAAAAAGATTTCGTCAACTTTAATTAATTCTTGGAGTGTAGTAGATAAAACTCACCTAAGGTGTTCCCGCAGGGTGAATACCCTGATGGGCCGAAAGGCCCTAAATCGGGCATTTTATTTTTATTTATTTTATTGTTTATCATCTCCCCTGCCAATTAATTTTATTGGTGTCTCGTGCAATTGTTGCTTGCCTCTAGATTCTAGATAAAGTAAATAAACAGAGTTAAGACGATCTAAGTATTTGTTTTAACTGTCTGACAATTTGATTTGAAAATTATAATAAGAATAGAAATATCTTAATTCTTATTTTGACAACTTTAAGAATATATTCATATATTTGTAAAAATCATAAAAACCTGTTATTAAAACAAATATTAGCGTAATCTAAGAAGAATGCTATGTTCCTCTAGTATTATTTTAAAATTATTTTTTAAATTTGACTAATTACTTTTAAATACCCAGTAACCTGTGCTCTTATTATAAAGGTTTTCTAGTTGCTACTCCTTGCTGTCTCTTGACTTCTATTTAATACACACAGATAGTAGTGTAATTTGTCCGAACATTAACTATACTTTTGCCAACACAAGCGAAAGAAAGTTTGTAGTCAGTAACCATATGGCTTCTTTTTTCAAATAAAGACACCACACTTAAATACGATGACTTAACAAAGCTAAGTTTTCAAAGATTAAGAACTTTAAGTCTTTATAAGGCAACAAAGTCTCATCAAGCCCCTTTAACACCGTTTCTTGTACATTGTACCATTTACGCTTAATTAACCAATGTGCACCAGCTGTAAATGAGTCGACTAATGAATACTTAAGTTTTTAAAATTATATATTCATACATATATGTATACACCTATTAAATTTCTATCTTTATATTTAAAAAAAAAATATATTTTTTTTTTCACTGAACTTATTTATAAAATTATTTAATTTTAGATAATGTTTAAATTGACAAACTTTAACTAGTCTATTTTATACTGTACAGTTTCTTAATTATATTATATTATTTGTACTGTATACAGTGTAATATAAACTTTAAGATAAAGTATAAAGATTGCGTGTTCTTTGTTTTGGAAGTATTTTATTTTTGTGTTCAAACTAATCAGCTTCCATATCAAGGGTGAGATGTTGTGAAGTTTTAAGACCATGTATGGATTTAGGTGTTTTAAAAGTCTTAATGAAGTCATCTGATTTAACGAAGAAAGTTATTAAGAATATATTCTGATTAAAGTATTTTGTCCTAGTGTGGCACAAAAAACTAAAACATGGGTTTATAACTTTGACGTCATTGGGGTTATTCTTATAATAACCACTCACTAGATAATTACTCATTTTAAGAATTAATTTAAAATAAACTAACTAAAAATATGATTAAAGAATCTTAATAACTGGATCAGTTTTAAAATAAGTCTTACATGAACGGGGGTTCTTCCTTCCACCGTTCCGCGTCGAATTTTGCTTTCCCACCAATGCTTCGCAGTCCTCCAGCCCGCTTGGAAAAAATTCCTCGCATATTTGTATTGGTTATGGTTTGGTATTTTTAATTTTTATTATTATTTTTTATTCTTTTTCTATTTTTATTACCCTATCATAACCGTATTATTGATACGAATCATCGTACTATGTTTGATTATCATAACAGTCAATCTAGCGAGTTATATATAGATCATATTTATTGCTGAAGGCAATACAGCAAGCTCCTCTTAATATGCATATTAATAATATAAACAATTAAGCTTCGGATTATTATTCATGAGTAACATAAACAATATCTATAGGAAGCGATTTGTTTAAATTATTTATATTAAGTTTGTAATATAGATTATTGAGTGCAATCAGGATTGTTTCTCTACCAAGCCTCTAGCCACTAAAACTATTTAACTTGCATCCCGTCTAATAAATAAGTATCACTTGATACTTAAATCAATAAATTGTTGTTGTATTAATCAATAAAATATGTTAAAAAGTCCGATACGGGGTACTTCGTAACTTAACCTTGTCACATCGCTTCGCTTCTCAGAATATAAACTTCGCTACATTTATATTGCATGTCTCAGGACTCGCTGCACTCGTCCTTAGATAGTAAATGCATCCGTTTCATTCTCAGCAGTCATACCGTTACAGCACTGACAACGCTCAATGCTGCTTCACTTTTATGATCCAAAAAAAAATCATGGATAAAATGAAACTTGTTATACTTATTTATTACGTAAAGGTATATATTTGCACCTAATTTCAACTCAATTGGATTATTTTCCGATTTTATATTTACAAAAGTTATTTGATAAAAATTGAAATAATGCTCATAATGAGATGAAACATGGCACATAAGTTGTGCTATACGTGTCATATGTATATGTTGTACGTGGCTACATGCGCCCCAAATCTCTTGGCACATATGATGTGCTATACGTGTCATATGTATATGTTGTACGTGGCTACATCCCAAATCTCTTGGCACATATGATGTGCTATACGTGTCATATGTATATGTTGTACGTGGCTACATGCGTCCCAAATCTCTTGGCACATATGATGTGCTATACGTGTCATTGTATATGTTACACGTGTCTACATGCGTCCCAAATCTCAATCTGATTGCATGATATTTCCGCGTTTTATGATGTTTCAAAATTTTTGCTTAGTCATTACTGCTAGTTATTTACGTCAGAAAAAAAATCCGAATAGCACAACTACAGCGGTAGACTGATTTTTGTACAAATTGTCAACTCTAGCATAAATACAGTAGGAGCTACGTTGATTACAGACAGACAAATTTGTGAAAGTCACTCAGGAGGTCTTAAAAACGCCTGAACGGATAAATCCAGTGACATCCCGGTTTCGGAGTTTTTGCAAACGCGCAATAATTTTCCTATATACCTACGGTATAAATTAGGAAAAGTAAAAATAGTTCATAATATATTTCTTAACTTTTTGATAAAACGCATTACATGTTAATAATAAAAATATTATATCATTTATATTATTCATAATAATATTTCAGTCTTAAACAAAATAATTTAAATTATACAAATATTGATAAAATATTCAAACAATAAGGAATAAAGAACAAAAGCCATGATATTGTAAAAATAAAACAAAAGTCATTTTTACTTTCATTTCAACTCTGCTCTTAGTTTTGTTTTGAACGTTTTTGTATTTTAAAGACAAACAAAAAGTATCTTATTATTTCTGAATATGATTTAAATAATTTAAACATTTTGTTATATTAAAATATGTATTTTATTCCTTGTCGTGAAAATTTAAGTTCGAAATAAGTTTGAAATGAATGGGTTTGTGTTGCGTTTATTTCGACTCGAAAACTCTATAAAATACGATTAAAAATAATAAGTGAATAAAAAGTTATTGTAGAAATAGAAATTGGTTCGAGTTGCGTGATCCGGAGCAGGAATGGATCGAGAGCGGACGCTGTAGGAACGCGTATTCAAATTGTGACACACAAAACGACACGGAATTTTGTTATGCACTTATTTTCGGATCAAAAGGTCTTTGGGTTTCCATTTCAATTATTGAATAAAGAGAAAATGTATGAGATGTGAAAAGATCCTAAGAATGGGATGCAAAGAACTCTTGTATAACACGAGTAATGAAATAGTTGATCTCATCTGGTCCTTCTCTCCAAACAGAAAATGAAACTAATTCAACTCGGCGAAAAAGGAAACACAATAAAAACAAGAAGAAAAACGATAATCGTTTAAATGTTTGAAATATTTTGGTTATCCAGCTATTAGATTTAGAACTGTATTGCTAAATTTTGCAAAATCGAAGCTCGTTAGTAAATTAAATCTTGCAATTTAGTTTAAACTAATCAACATTCTAATTCCATTCTTAACTTAAAATTAAAATGTTCGCCTCCCTATATCATGTAATAGAGGAATTTGACGCTCTCTTTGTCTCTCACTAACTCTCGAAAGCTTGCTCTGAATGAAACCTGGAACAAAGGGCCATCTAATGGACCTACACAGGCCTATTTTTGTAAAAAACATTAATAGCGCCATCAATACCCTGATCATAATACACCTATAACTGATCATAATAACTTGAAATATTATTGTGGCTCTGAAAAAGATAACTCATTAAAGAATTGTTGAGACGGTTCCTTGATTGAAGAATGGACCTAGAAACCTGGCCTAGGCCTGTAGAATGGTCGTTAATGGAGTCTATCATAAATAATTAAAGAAAAGGAGTCTCTCAATGAAACAAAACTTTATTGGCAAACCTAACCTAACTAGAGGCCATCATCAGTGCATAATCCGTTGAGATGTTAAAGAAGAAGAGAAGTGAGTGTAGAGGTTTTCATACTTGAGACAGACTCTAGTTATAAAGTTTTGTTTTGCGGAGAGACTTCTTTTCTTTCATTATTTCCTGGTCTAGAGTTTAAAATCGTAAAATTGATTATTGCTTGGTTCAATAAAGTCTGTTGTAACGATCTATAAGGCGTCAAATACCCCTGAAACTGAAACCGATCTATTTATTTATACTCTTGTATGTGTTCCTTAATGTTAGAGTCAAATATTGTAAACAAACTTTCAAGTTTCTATTATAATCAAGACAGACTATACTGACACATTGGTGACTATACTAAGTGCCACCAATGTTTAGAAAGTTAGGGTACTCACTATTTCACCGAACTGCCGAATTTTGCCGAACTTTTGCCGAACTATGTATAGCTAAGTGCATATGTAAAAAACGCTCAAAATTAAATAAAAATATTGTATAGAATGTAAAAAATATTAATATTTGTGTAATAGACTATAATTAATATACTGTATTGCGGAATTTAACATACCTGTCATAAAAGAAACATATTATTTAACACAATACTTTAAAAAAAACATAATAATTATTAAACTACTAATATAACAAACAGTAGGAAACTATAAATAATTAATAATTATAATTATATATAGAATATATTTTGCGGGTTTAGTATAGTTAAGCAACTTAATTTGATTCTGAAAACTAATTATTGCAGGTTTAGTATAGTCCAGCACCATGGTTTAGTTCGACCGAAATAATAAAATTCTAATATAAATCAGGGGATTGTTGAAAGTAAATAAACTTAGTAAACATATATAAACTAACAGTAGTAGTAACATACTGCAAATTAATTATTCTGCGTTGCGGCTTTAGTACAGTTCGGCAGCTTTGTATAGTTCGGCCGAATATAAAAATTCTATATAATAAGGAGATTGTTAAAATTAAATAAAACTTAGTTAACATATAGAACTAACAGCAGTAGTAACATACTGCAAATTAATTATTCTGCGTTGCGGCTTTAGTATAGTTCGGCTGCTTTGTATAGTTCGCCGAACTATATAAAATTCTATATAAAATCAGGGGAATTGAAATTAAATAAAACTTAGTTAACTATAGAAACTAACAGCAGTAGTAACATACTGCAAATTAATAATTGTGCGTTGCGGCTTTAGTAAGTTCGGCAACATTGTATAGTTCGGCGAACTATATAAAATTCTATATAAAATCAGGGGATTGTTGAAATTAAATAAAACTTAGTAACATATAGAAACTAACAGCAGTAGTAACATACTGCAAATTAATATTTGCGTTGCGGCTTTAGTATAGTTCGGCTGCTTTGTATAGTTCGGCCCGAACTATATAAAATTCTATATAAAATCAGGGATTGTTGAAATTAAATAAAACTTAGTAAACATATAGAAACTAACAGCAGTAGTAATATACTGCAAATTAATTATTCTGCGTTGCGGCTTTTAGTATAGTTCGGCTGCTTTGTATAGTTCGGCCGAACTATATAAAATTCTATATAAAATCAGGGGATTGTTGAAATTAAATAAAACTTAGTAAACATATAGAAACTAACAGCAGTAGTAACATACTGCAAATTAATTATTCTGCGTTGCGGCTTTAGTATAGTTCGGCTGCTTTGTATAGTTCGGCCGAACTATATAAAATTCTATATAAAATCAGGGATTGTTGAAATTAAATAAAACTTAGTTAAACATATAGAACTAACAGCAGTAGTAACATACTGCAATTAATTATTCTGCGTTGCGGCTTTAGTTAGTTCGGCTGCTTGTATAGTTCGGCCGAACTATATAAAACTCTATATAAAATCAGGGGATTGTTGAAATTAAATAAAACTTAGTTAACATATAGAACTAACAGCAGTAGTAACATACTGCAAATTAATTATTCTGCGTTGCGGCTTTAGTATAGTTCGGCTGCTTGTATAGTTCGCCGAACTATATAAAATTCTATATAAAATCAGGGGATTGTTGAAATTAAAATAAAACTTAGTTAACAATAGAAACTAACAGCAGTAGTAACATACTGCAAATTAATAATTCTGCGTTGCGGCTTTAGTATAGTTCGGCAACTTGTATAGTTCGGCCGAACTATATAAAATTCTATATAAAATCAGGGATTGTTGAAATTAAATAAAACTTAGTAAACATATAGAAACTAACAGCAGTAGTAACATACTGCAAATTAATAATTGCGTTGCGGCTTTAGTATAGTTCGGCCTTGCGGCCGAATATAAAAATTCTATATAAAATCAGGGGATTGTTGAAATTAAATAAAACTTAGTAAACATATAGAAACTAACAGCAGTAGTAACATACTGCAAATTAATTATTCTGCGTTGCGGCTTTAGTATAGTTCGGCTGCTTTGTATAGTTCGGCCGAACTATATAAAATTCTATATAAAATCAGGGATTGTTGAAATTAAATAAAACTTAGTAAACATATAGAAAGTAACAGCAGTAGTAACATACTGCAAATTAATAATTCTGCGTTGCGGCTTTAGTATAGTTCGGCAACTTTGTATAGTTCGGCCGAACTATATAAAATTCTATATAAAATCAGGGGATTGTTGAAATTAAATAAAACTTAGTAAACATATAGAAACTAACAGCAGTAGTAACATACTGCAAATTAATAATTCTGCGTTGCGGCTTTAGTATAGTTTCGGCTGCTTTGTATAGTTCGGCCGAACTATAAAATTCTATATAAAATCAGGGGAATTGTTGAAATTAATAAAACTTAGTAACTAATAAAACTAACAGCAGTAGTAACATACTGCAAATTAATAATTCTGCGTTGCGGCTTTAGTATAGTTCGGCAACTTTGTATAGTTCGGCCGAACTATATAAAATTCTATATAAAATCAGGGGATTGTTGAAATTAAATAAAACTTAGTAAACATATAGAAACTAACAGCAGTAGTAACATACTGCAAATTAATAATTCTGCGTTGGCTTTAGTATAGTTCGGCAGCTTGTATAGTTCGGCCGAACTATATAAAATTCTATATAAAATCAGGGGATTGTTGAAATTAAATAAAACTTAGTAAACATATAGAAACTAACAGCAGTAGTAACATACTGCAAATTAATTATTCTGCGTTGCGGCTTTAGTATAGTTCGGCAACATTGTATAGTTCGGCCGAACTATATAAAATTCTATAAAATCAGGGATTGTTGAAATTAAATAAAACTTAGTTAACATATAGAAACTAACAGCAGTAGTAACATACTGCAAATTAATTATTCTGCGTTGCGGCTTTAGTATAGTTCGGCAGCTTTGTATAGTTCGGCCGAACTTAAAAAAATCTATATAAAATCAGGATTGTTGAAATTAAATAAAACTTAGTTAACATATAGAACTAACAGCAGTAGTAACATACTGCAAATTAATGATGTTATATTGCGGTTTAGTATAGTTCGGCAGCTTTGTATAGTTCGGCCGAACTAATAAAAATTCTATATAAATTCAGGGGATTGTTGAAATTAAATAAAACTTAGTAAACATATAGAAACTAACAGCAGTAGTAACACACTGCAATTAAATGCTATAATTCGGGTTTAGTAGTTTCGGCAGCTTGTAAAGTTCGGCCGATCTATATAAAATGTATATAAAAATGGGATTGTTGAAATTTTACAAAACGAAGTATTCATATAGACAGTAGCAGCAGTAGTAACATACTGCAAATTAATAACGCTACGGGTTTAGTATAGTTCGGCAGCTTTGTATAGTTCGGCCGAACTATATAAAATTCTATATAAAATCAGGGGATGTTGAAATTAAACAAAACTTAGTAACATAAAGAAAGTAACAGCAGTAGTAATATACTGTAATTAAAACAGCACTTAACGTAGCATTATTAATGCTATGTTGCAGCTTTTTTAGTTTTTTGTAAGATATATAAGTAGGGGGTTTTTGAAATTAAATAAAACTTAGTAAACATATAGTAGTTAGTAGCTGTAGTATTAGAAAAATTATGTTTTTATATTGCTAGAAAAGACCTCGATTGTTTTGTACTTGACTACTCTAGATATTTGCTCTTTTCTTCTTAAGAAGTGAGCTAAACAGATATAGAATTCCCTAGAGTGGGCTGGGAACGCTTTTCTTCTCGTCAAGGCTCCGTAGCACTTGTCCTTACCAGAACTCAGTATCTGGTACCAATAGATGCCGCTTTCCTTATGCCTAGAAGGAGGAGATAGTATTTTTGTGTTTAAACAAACCTATATAAATACTATCTCTCTTCTATTATAGAAGAGAGAGAATTCATTTTTTTTATATTGCTAGTAGCACTGGAATTTTTTTCCAAGTGCCACATCGGGAGGCATTTCAAGGAACTCCATCCACCAAACATAAAGTTTACGATGGAAATAGAGAATAATAGATCGCTAGATTTTTTAGATGTGATTGTGATTAAGAAAGCAATGGTTACTAACAATGGTCTATCGCAAACCTACGCATACGGACAGATATCTTTACGCAAACTCCCATCATCATCTAGCACAGAAGATGGCTGTGGTAAACTCCTTGGTCTCAAGAGACTTTAAATCAGTGACAAAGAATCCTGGGATCAGGAGAAACTACACCTCCTGGCAGCACTGTTTAACAACGGCTACAAGAGAGAGGACATCAACAGAACCATCCGTCGTTATCAACTAGCAAGAAAGAGAGACAAGAGCACTGGAGGAAAGCGTATTTACTATATGTCAAAGAACTACGGATAGGATCAGGAAGGTTCTGGCACGCAACAATATCTAATGG